>JASVER010000107.1:501986-958149 GCA_030449065.1 Oceanodroma leucorhoa
AGGAGAGCTTTGCAGCCGTTTGGTTTCAGCAAACAATAAACTGCGTAGGAAAACAAAAATGCACTAAAAGTGTCGTCTCTCTTGGAAAAATATGTTTCAGCGTGACGCTAACCATGGGAAAGGTAGAYTGAGAGGGAGCGGGGAAACACCTGCTCTGGTTAGGGCCATCCGGCTGAAAACCCTTCATCTCTTTCTGGAAAATTCTGTAAAGGAGGAGAAATGAAATGTTTGGCAGGCGCTCTGGGCTTAGGTAGTGCTGTAGGATTTACCGGTGGTGTTTTCTACACAAGGTGCTTTCTCTCCAAGAATGGATTCAACTGTGTTTATTGTAAATGTAATTTTAATTATTGTGGTGGGTTGGTGTCATTTTTTGGGGTGTTAATTTTATGACATTAAGCAATCTTTTTGTTGTCAACAGTGGTGCATGGTTGTGTGCCAGTGCTCTGCGCTGCCGGGGCAGGGAGGAGGGGTGTGCGGGGGACTGTGATCTAACATACATGTTATGTTATAGGCGTTGATTCCCATGTCCTTAAGGACCGTGAGGTGCAAGCAGAGGTTTAGCCCACGCACACCCACTGTGTGGCTGCGGGGTGCCCATTGCACAGCTCCTGCCGGCGCCTGGCACAACCAGGCCAGGCTGTGCTGGCTCTTAACGCTGACTGGCGTTTTACTCTGCAAGAACTGCCATTAATTCAGTGGGGCTGTTACTGCTAAATGTGAGCAAAAGGATTGCAGTCTGACCCATGTAGTATTTCTGGGAGTATTTCTATATATTGCAGGTGTGCCTTTTTTTTTTTTTTTTTTTTTTTTTAAAACACAGTAGCACTGGTGATTCAGTGCAGCAGTTCAGGACCAAGTGTACAGAAAACGCAAATGTAGCTATTATGATTAACTTCTTAAAGTGAAAGCCTTACTAACCAGGACATGTTGATAATTATTCTATCTACATGTCTTGTTTAAAAAAAAAAAAAAGCAAACTCTTTTGTTTTCCTTACAATACATAAATTTTCTGACACTGCCTCCGCCCCCCCTCTAATTTTTGCCAAAGTAAGTGAAAAAAAGATGTTATGGTGGTTCCTGCCTTCATATATAATAGCGTAGAGATTTTTATCAATGAAAACTTCCAAGAGTCTCGCATTTACATACAAATACTTATATTTTAGGGATTTTGCCAGYGCATAATTTTGCATTTCTTTTTTTAAAACACTAGAAAAGAGCAAGGAGATACTTTCTGGGCTGCTGTTAGTAAAATAATTCTGTCAGGGGTAGAGGAAGAAGCTGCAGGAAGAAACTTTGATGAAATACATACGTTGTGCCATACTTGGGTGAGTGAAAGGAGAGGACTTTGATGCTTGTTAATACAGTGAGTCTCTCAAGGGTGACTGTTTTGAAAGTATGATCAGACTGTTTTACCATATAGAACATGAAGTATGGGGCTGTTTGTCTAGGCTGCTCAGGGTTTATCTGGGACCTCATGCAAGTATGGAGCAGGATAAGTCCTGAAAAATGAGTGTAAGGGGAATTTTTGGTTTATATGGAAAAATACAGACTTAAATGGAGGAAGAGCTTTGGGTTCTGCGTGAATCAGTTAGGCTGTACTCAGACTATAGGTGTGACTAGGGGGATAAAAGAGGAAAACCATGTAATCTTGCTAGTGTGGTGTTTTGGGCAGTGGGTCCCTGAGTGTTTTATGCTCTTGCAGCTCAGAAAGCTGAAATGAACTTTCAAGTGGCCTTGTGGACTCAGAATACAGAAGACTTCACTTTAGAAGATACACACTACAGTTTAGCCACAAATCTTCAGGCTTAAACAAACATAGCTTCAGGTTTGTTAAAAGTTTCCTTAAAGCTTGTAAACTTGCTCTTTCAATGTGAAGGGAAGCTCTGACCAAACCAGGGGCTGGCTAAAACTGGCACGCAGAATCTGGGTCAATAATATGGATTTGAATTTAGCATCAAACTGGCAACACTTGATAGTTTGGAAGAATTGGAAACAGATTTGGAGAAATTCTGAAGGCTTGATGTGCAGGGAATGGTGCAAAATAAAAGGCTCATCCCATCTCTAGCAAGCAGACGCAGCCATGCCTTGCAAAGCTCTGGTGCGCACGCRGGCTAAATACAGCAGCTATGTCTTACTCTGAATCCCAGTCTTTATCCTGATCTCTTTCAGGCTTAGGCATGGCAAAGTGTTAAGGTGATCAGTGATACTGCTTGATGAAAGTGTAATTTTTTTTTCTTAGTTCTTTATTAGGTGTTGGTTTTGTTCTTGCGGGGCTTTACGAATGCATGTGGTGTCTTTAGCAGTCAAGTCTCTTCTCCCCGACAGTTAACTGCTTGTAATAGTCATGCTTTTCTGTATGATAAACCAAAATTTCTGAAGTTACTTTACAATCCAATGTACTCAAACTGTGTGAAGGAACTGGGTTAAAGTTTTATCAGTAAAATGATAGTAACTGACTTTGTTTCGTTAGCTAGCATAAATATCAGTGCTGTCAATAAAAGCTTGAAAAAACACCTTGAGCTGAGGCTTAGCTGAACTAAAACAGATACTAGGAATCATTTGGCTATGAAGTAGATTTCCAGCTTCCATGGCTGGAGTCCAGGCTGTTACGATCAATAGACCTGATCTCTAAGTTCGTGCCTACCTTTATTTTGCCCTATTGATAAGGTAAGCCTAAGCCATTTTAGACTTGGACCTCTCTGGGACAAATGTATTGCTAGTGCAGGTTCATCAAGTCGGTTGCACAGACAAGTGAGGAATACCTGGACTTTCTTTCTGCCAGTGAATTTAATCCCTGGATGCACTGTTATTTATATTAAGGAAAGCAGCAAAAGGTCATTGATTTTGACACCCTAGAAGTCATGTCTGTTCATGATGGAAGATGCAGTTTTACACATTAGATATACCTGTCACTTAGACTTGTCCAGCTGACTGCTCCAACCTCTCTCCTCATGTTCTATCTCAGCTTATATCTAAACTGAGCAGTCAAAGACTGCCAGAGCTGGCTCGTGTGTGCAAGGCACTTCAGTGGAGAACCCTCATTTCTCAGATTCGCTCCTCTCCAGTAGACCAGGACCACCACAGCTGTTACCTTCAGTGCTTGATTTTCAGTTTACGCTTTTTGTCATCGGCAGAGCAGTTCTTTTGTGTTGTCTTAGTTCATGCTAATTTAGCTGACATACAGTTTTGATTTTTGGAAACTGAAAATAAGCCTTTAGGCTGTTAATAGGTATTTTTACAAACAGAAGAAAAGGCAGACATGATTTTTAGCTGAGAGGGATTGCACTGTAGCTTTAGAGGAGAATGTTAGAGCAACATGATTTCAGAAATGTATTGCACAACAATACACTAATTCTTTGTATGTCTCCAGAGGCCTCAGCCCAAAGGTAGCTGAAATTCTATACCATAATTGCATTCTTTCAAAATTACAGCTATAAGAGACCATAGTTGTTTCCAGAGAAATGTTAAAAATGGGATGTGCATTTTTCTGTACATACGTTGCATATGTTAGCATTCAGTCATAGATTACTTCATTAACCTTTGCTCTTCAGAAGCCTTGGAAAGGAAAAATATTTGAAGGAAGAATAGATTGGGGGGAGCAAGCTGAAGGGATTTCATGAAAGGTCAAAATCTATCAAGTTAGATCCCCCTGCCCCCTGCTCGGCCAAACAGCTCCTGCTCTATGTCTCCTCAAAGAAAGAAATAGTTCTTGCAGGTGCTGTGGAAGCAGAGATTGTTTCAGTGCTTATTCCTCATGTTTGTTTTCATCTATTTTATAGTGCTCTTGCATGATTTGCTTATTCAGCACCCAAAACCGCAGATGAAATGTACTGTATTTTTTTTATCCGTTGTTTTGTTTTAAAGACAATGGAACAAGGGGTACCTGAGTGACTTGAGCCTGAGATGCCTTTAGCATTGATAGCTCATCAATACACTTAGTTTTGAKTTAGCTGTAGCTGTTTTTTTGTATTTTATTTATTTTTATTACATATTTTTGGTGTCCACCTAGTGACAATAATATACAGAATGCAGCTAAAWTCACTCTATATTCTGGATTCAATTTTAAAAGTGACTTCTCATGGCCAAGTTATAAGCCTTTGAAATATGGGATCATAATAGAAACGCTGACAGTATCTTAACAGTGTCTGCTTCTGTGTGTTTCTCTAATGTAAACAAATGGTGTTACTGGGCTCTTTTTTCTACTTTCCCTGCTTTCTTCCAAAGATGGTTTTATCATTCATTAGCTATGAAACCATCATCTTTTTTGCTTAGCCTACGACAGGTGTTTTTTTTTGTTTTTCCCCTTTGAATCTGGAGTGGAACAGGACAGACAGGGAAAATTTATGTTGTACCTGTTCCATACTTTTTGTAGCTTATCCATATGCTATTATGTACTTATGTTCAGTAAGTGTGTAAATAAACGCTTTGAATCTGAGCCTTGAAGTAGACCATCTTTAAAGAAAGTGTCATGACAGTGTAATTAAAAGGATGGTCATTTTAAGATGCTCTGCATCTAGTATGTTGTATTGACAGAAATTAAGCCTTTTTCCATAAAACCCTAGCACTAAAAACCTGTAACTTATTTGAGTGATACCCAGGGAAACACTTGCCTGTTACACTCATTTAAAACTCTCTCTATAAAGCCCATATTCTGGGCAGCGATTGCATGGAGAGATGAAGGTAGAAGGGGCATGTCCTCTTCCATTTGGGTGATTATGTTGGGGCTGCTCATAAGCTTTTCCTAGAAAAGAGCCGGTACAAAGAAGTAAGAGGACAGAAGTGGGACAGGAGCAATGATCTGCAGACAGCCAGGGGCGGTGCCTGGGTTTGCTCCTTTGTGCTTTCTCCTCTCTCTGTAAGTGCCCAGCAGAGTGGAAGCCGCCCTTACTAACTGCAGGATGTTGCTTAGCTTCCTGTMAATACTTTTTTTAATTGAAGTGTGTCTGGGTATTCATGTGTGTTAAGTAGTATTTTCTCTTAGAAAGCCTACCACACACTATTATTAACTGGCAGTAGTTGTGGATTCTTCTTCTTCGGCTATTTCCTTTAGCTAAAAATGCAAAATTGTGCCGCCTTGAAGGGTTATTTAGCAAGAGTTTTAATGAAATAATAGAAACATTACACTCTAGTGATTTCCCCCATGCAGGGAAATGTCACAGCCCATTGRTCTTTCCCAGGAAGATTACATGAAATTACACCTATTTTCATTACTCTGCTCAAGTACAATATTGTTAAGTAAATATTTGCACAAAAAGTGGCCATCCTAAGGTGTGAGCTGTCCCGCAAGGTAAATAATTAAAGCATGTGCTTTCTCTAGCAGCAGAAACCAGTGCTTGATACAGGTTTGATCATTTCACATGTCTCTCTGGTAATCCATAACTGTCTTCTGCAATTATTTTCATCGTCCAGCCAAGCAAATATAAAAGGTAGAACATGCCTCTTTTGCCTACTCCCAGGGCAACTCCATTATCCTTCAGGGGTCACGTGGCTGTGAAAAAGCCAATCTGGGTGGGAGGAAGCAGCCCACAAGGACGAGCTCAGTATGAGCAGAAAATAAAGTTGTTACCAGACAGCAAACTGCAGCCCTCGGTTCTTATGAATATTTGAATGAGTAACTAAAAACAGCTCAGTGGACTCTAAGCAACTGTGACAGCTGAAACTGCCTGGGAAACTAGCAGTCTACAAGGACCATGATGAAAAGATCAGCAGTCACATTTCCACCTACACCACCATAAGTATCTTGTAAAACATGAGCAGGTTCATAGTCCCCAAATACTGTTTAGAAAAAAATCTCTTCTCCCCCTATGAATTTTCATAAGCAAGGTACCTACAGAATCTGTCAAGAAATTTTGAATTCATTAAGATACTATGATTTCTAACAATCTACTCAAGGCAAGAGAATAGCCACATTTTCTAGACATTGAAATATTGCTGTTGCTGTTGCTTACACTCATAGAAAATTTGCCCTAGTGAATCTTTCATGAATATCTTTCAGCTAGTTCCACGTGGAAAGGAAGATGATGAGAACAGTTTCCCTGAAGCTAAAATGTTCTGAATAATCTGGAAAAAAAAAAGGGGGGGGGGGGAAGGACCAGAATGAGCAAACTTATGAAAGACTGGGCTTTATTTTATAGCAGTCAGAAAGACTTACAGCAATTCTGAAAAGAACAAAGTGGCTATATCTCTTTTCTTAAAAAAAGAAAAAAAGAGGAAGGAAAAGTCTGTTACACTAAAGTGCAATTTTCTGACACTGATATTTTTTTTTTTTTTGTGTATGTTATAAAGCTGCGTTTAAAGATGTATTTGGTATGACCTTTCTGATCATATAGACCGCAGTTAATGTGTCCTCTGCTGTGTAACTACCCAGCAGTATTTAATAACATGAGCATTCCTCACTCAATTGTTTTCACCGGGACTGCTTACACAAGAGAAAGTTGCAGAATCAGTTTGGTATGGTGTTTAAGATGTTGGCTTTATMGTAAAACTGTGAGATTGACATCTTCCTCACATTTTTTATTACTATTTCAAGTTTACACTATAAATCTGACTTGAAAACCAGATGAATTGTTCAGATAAAATGCAACTGGCTTGCCGTAAATGAGTAACAAAGAAAGAAGTATGCTTTTAAAATAGTAAGATGAAGAGCCTCTTTAACAAGAGCTGCACTTATATTTGTCAAATGGCACTTCATTCTGACACTTATGCCATTTGGTAGCAATGACATTGGTTTCAGTGTAACGTCTGCGGTACTGGAATAGAGTACTTTGAAAAATTGTGGAGCTCCCACCAAAGGAGATCTGTCTAACCTGTTCTTAAACGTTCATCAAGAATGATGGTGGAATAATTGATCTTGTAATAATAAAACACAGCGACTGACTGGCAGACCTCTTGAACTCCTGCCCAGACCTCTTTTCTATGAGCTCAGGAATTAGAGATCCACAGTTGAGTCATGTTTCTTAAGGGAGCGATGGCAGAGCAAACTGGAAGGCTTAGGTCTGATTCTGCCTATTCTGTCAATACCATCAAGCAAACATTGAAGTTTCCCAGAAAATGTGGAGTAAATCAAAATTCAGGCTACAAGAGTTAGCTACAGAACCGGATTAGAAATTCTGTGTGCATTTCTCTTTCAAATTTTGCGTCTGTTATGATTTTTTTGTTTGTTCATTTGATCTTTTTGTTTTGATTACATTACAAAAACTTTACCTGGTTATGATTAACTGATGGGATTTAGTTTGCATTTTGGCATAGTTACTTAATTTTGTTCTATATTGCATACAGAAGGTCTTGAAACTTGTTCACAGTTTTCCTGTGCCTTATTTTTTTAGTAATATATTGTTCCTGCAAATCTGATGAAAGATGTTGTGGACAAGAGATGATGATTTTACAAGAAAGAAGAAAAAGAGAAAGAAAAAAAAAAAAGGCARGAAAAAGAAAGGGATCTSCRAAACTATTTGAATTCTAGAGACCATGCCACTATTTGGGCCCAAAGCACAGCAAATGTGTAAAGGGCACTTTCTTGATTCCCAACAATCTTGGTTAAGTACAGAAAGATCCTGTACTTTGTAGGCTGCAGTGATCTGCTCCTCTGCTCACATGTTAGTTTTGGACTGGTCTCTGGATGATTTAAAGGGTTTGTGATTTTGGCTATACCTTTATAAACCAAAGTTTTTATTAAACACCACAGACAATAGGCTCAAGGAGGTCTGGAACGGAACAGGACTTGCCTGGAAAGACCTGTTTGTAATGCAGCAATATCCAAAAAAGAAACGAGCCAAACTGTTTTTGTGAAGGATGGCTGTGGTTCCTGTCTGTACTTGTCTTAAGTTCCTGACTCCGTGGGGAATGTTACAAGGAAATGCCATTTATCCTCAAGAGCTGAGAGGTTGGAAAGCTCAAGCTCAGTGCAGAGGCAGGAGATGCCAATGGACATCCTAAAGACCTGACATTCCCAATGAAGGATAGGGCAAAGACAGGAGTGCGATGCCCAGGATGTTCCCTGCCCTCTGCTTCCCACCACAGCCAGGAAGTCTGAGTCGGCAGCATGGGGCTGCTAGCCACTAGCCAGGGCTACTGTGGTTCCAGTTACGCTTCTTTTTATTCCTCTGCCTTGTTGCTGACTGCTGACTTGTTGGTGAGCCCCCTTCTCTGGAGGTAGGCTCAATGGGGTCCCGACTCAGCTCTACCTCTAAGTTTAAATGTGTGCCATGGTGCAAGGAATAGCCCAGCAAAAATCCACATCATCTCGTGTGGGTGGGTAGGAAGACGCTGCCTTCGAGAGTTGCGTGACTAAGAACTCTTGGCCTGATAMGTGGTGGATGTGGGAGCTTGAGGAACTGAAGTGCTTTGTGGCTGTGTGCTGGCACGTATGCATAGCAGCAGCTGAGTCCAAATTTCACAGCCTAATTTGCCAGTGTCATCTTCTGTTTAAAGAGAGTTGTCTTGCTTCCTCATGTTACTCTCATTCTTGGRTCTTTTTCATGGCTAAGCATGATGAAATTATGATTGAGATAGTGGCATGTCACAGGCAAAGGGATTTACTTATCTGGCTGCTACCTAATGTTCTCAAGTCCTCTAGTTCTTCTTTCTACTCTCCCCGCCTTTGATTTTAGTATGAAAAATAAGTAAATGTGAATGTGGTGTAAATTCTGCCCTGCAGTTAGTATCTATTAAGCCTCTGGAAACGGAGCCAATAAACAGTGATAAGATTGATCAGATGATTCCCAGTTTATTTCTGTGTGTAAAGCAATAATTTTAATCAGACAATAGACATGGCTATTTTCTTTTTAGGTTTCCTAGGTGGGAATTTAAAAAAAAAAAAAAAAAAATTCTCATTTAACCTGCATTTTGCTTAATGCAAATGCCGCCATGAAAGCAGAATGATTTCTAGCATTGCYGTTCTGTCTGAGTTTGTAAACAACACACCTGGCTATCAATCTTCACTTCTCTAGAAACACTATGTGAAGACTAATGGCCAAATCTGGTGGCTTGAATAGTCCTGCACAAAAAAAACTCTGTAGCTGTCTTGATTTTAGCAAAATTCATCCCTTCTCCAAACCTGGAAAAATCAAGCTCTGTAAAAAAAAAAAAAAAAAAAAAAAAAAGAATCATTTGTTAAACTGATGATACAACTCTTTAAAGACCACCAGACATCACTGTTGCAGTAGAGATTCTTCATTCTGTTAAAAGCGCCAGATTATTCAGTTAATCCGCTCTGGATCATTTCTTGTATCAGTATTTACGTCACTGCCTGCAGAGAGGAGTGCACCCCCAAAGAGACTATTTTCTCGATTCACACCCACTGTATCAGCTCTGACCCAAGTTACAAAACTCTCTGAAAAATTAGGGAAGATATATATTCCTGGCTTTTATCTGTTCGACTATCTTCCAGCATCTCTTTTACTTTAACTGTGTCAACCTAAGTATAGTAGGTACAGGTATGGTTAGCTGCATGTGCACTTTGATGGATGAAGACTGGAAGGAAACACCAACAAAGGCTTGATCCATTTGCAAGTATCTCTGTGAGATGAGGGGTTGTAGAGTGAGAGTTTGTTGTGATGTGCAGTGAAGGTGAGCTCTATAGGAGCCATAGGGTACCAAATGCTTTCTTGCCTCCTTGTTGAGGCACATAAAAGGAGTCTTTCCTTCGGCATTGCTCAGACCCGGTGAAACATGACACATCTCAAAGCTTTCCTGAATTTCTTGTAAGGCAGAAGTGCACTAAGTACACAGCTAAATGTCTGCCACAAATAAGAAAGTATTTGAAACAATTTGTTTTGTTGTTGTTTTGTTTTCTAGCATTTTGGACAGCAAAGGAAGTTCTACTTTAATCTTGGTGCTCTCCCACTCTCACCTCTCCATTACCGATATTCAGTTTCCCACCAGGAGGYTGCAGGCAATGTTGATCAGAGGCTGTGGCTTCACAAGTTGTARCAGCAACAACAAATAGGTCCTTAAAAATAGTCTTTCTTTCTGTTTCATGTTTTTTTTCCTGGGAAAAGAACTCTTTGCTTTATTTTTTTTCATTCCCCAGTAAATGAATGCACCAGACTGAACCTAGCTGTTATGCACACAGATACCTGAACCTGCACCTAACAAGAGGCTTGCTTCCATGAGTGACTTTCATTTAACCATGAAAGACAAGTACCACTCCTGAGATCTTAGTGTCTTCCCTTAGGATTCTGCTTGAGAAGGGTCTGTTTGGGCACATGTTAGCGACCTTTTCACTACAAAGAAAAAGAATAAGGATTTGTATCCTGCTCTCCACTGGAGAAACATTTCAGCACTTATCAGTGACTCTGGAAGTCATTTCCTCTGAGATTTTCTTGGCTTTGTACACAAAAAGAAAGACCAGAGAATTGTTTCATTGCTACTCTTCTCCCCCGCCCCCCCCCAACATAGGACACAATAGCCTGTTTCTTTTTGTTATCCTCTTACTAAATTCTGGAAGTTTTTTTTGGTTTTTATGGTCAACAGTGGGAAGTTTTTCTTTTCTCCCAATGGTTCTTCACGTACAGTAGGGACTTCTGTTTTTACGATTCAATGATATACTTGCCAATTTACAATACTTGATTGTTCTTTGAGTACATAATAGATTGGGGAGGACAGTTCCTAGCTTCTTACTTTTAATTTCTATTTGAAGTAGTCCTTTAAAAAAGACAAAAATAAAATGGATTCTTTGAATGACTGGGAAAATGAAATTACTGACTTCCATAGAAGTCAGTCACTCAAGGCTCGTGTCTGAAGCAGTGTGCTTCTAATTAAATGAGATGATGTAACAAGATACTTATATCGTAAATCTAAACAATTTGCTTTCTACAGAATTTTATTTTTTTAGGATTTTCAAACAAAATAGCCAAAAAAGAATTTTATTTTTTTCCTGTTCTATATCTACAAGCAAATTCWGTTAAATAAAGGCCTTTTTCCAAAGATGTTCTTTGCAGGTTTTTAAGGACCTGTTTAAAGTCCCCTGAGTCTTAATTACAACAGTCTTTGTAGAAATTAAAAATAAACTGTGCACAATACAAAAACCAAACAAATTCTATGGAAATCCCTGATACGATTAAAATTCTCAAGGAAAGTTCAGATCCATACTCTCTTCTGAGGATAAAAGGGAATCTGATTTGTCCACTTGAAAAGGAAATTAGGTCATAGTCTTGAATGGCAGCTTTCTGGAATACTGAAAATATCATATTCTTTATTATTTGGAATGTGAATATATGGCATTTAGGGTACTTTTCTCTTTTTCTTCTTCTCCATTGGAATTATTGCATGACAGTGTTACTGAAGACATTTGGGAGGGGAAATTATTCCACGAGAAGTTGTGTAGCAGTGGAAAGTGAATAACCTGAGGCAAAACAAGAAAGAAATCGGAACAAGTTCAGGTTGGGGATTATTACTTTGGGAATTAACATCCAAGAGCAAGGCAGTAGTAAGGTGAAAGCAGGCTAAATACTTAAGAGCTGCAGTCAGACCATACAAAAAGACTTGTAGAAACATGGCAGTCCTGGCATGTTAATMAGGTTTTTGCCAGGAGTGATGGAAGTACTTGTATAGGAATGGTAAAGAAATTTATACTTTATACTATGTATGCAAAAAAATGAAGCAGGTTTAACAATTGACTTAAAAACTGATCCAGTTAAACTGGCATGGATCCTTAATGTCAGTGCATTTAAATACCTTAGCATGTTCTGGCAAACAAATCCAAGCTTGTTTCAATCCTGTTTAGGTACATCTGTRTTTACACAAGTTAACTAGTTTGACTCTTAAATTACTGGGCTAAATGGATGCAATCCTGCTGGTCGAGCTGTGTTGTAAAGACAACAGAACTGCCAGCTTCAGCTCTAGAAAGTAACCCTGATTGTTTAACCTTCTCCTTTACGTGATACTTATGTGTGCCTATGTTCACACGTCGGGCRTCTGGGGAAGGTGATGTTGCAAAGCGTTTCAATTTGCCTGCCCTCTGCCCTGAGCAGATCTAGGCCCGCTGCTTAACTGGCTCTTGTTTCAGATCCGTGCAGACCTGCCGTCGGCCTGGCAGGGTACCAGCGGTGCGGGGCTGTGTGCTGCAGCCCCCCCGAGCAGAGCTGCGGCAGGGTCCCACCGTTCTGCTGCTGCCGCCACTCCAGGCGTCCGGCGTGTGGCACGACAGACTGGTTCCCACCTGGTACAGCGCATTGCTCTTTCTCCTCTCTCAAAGCTGTGGAGAGCTAACGTCAGGTGCCCTTCCTTATCACGGTTTTGTGTAGGAGGCGAAGATACAGACGATCACAAATTGTGTAGCAAACAGCTATGCTTTCTAACGGCGGGTGCCCGTAGAGGCATCCAGCCGTTACCCTTGTCTTACCTGCATGGCATATTAAGAATTGTAACAACAAAACATTGCCTTACCCTTTAGCATTTTCTAGTTATAAGAAAAGTAGATTTCTTCAAAAGAAGGAATTTGACTAGCGCCTTTATATCGATACCCAGAGACCTTCAAGTGCCAAGGTTTAGGAGGTTTGGAGATTTAAGTTACTTGGAATCTGGACTGTGAACAGTTCATACCAGATGTAGTGTCATCAGCTGTGCAGTGTACGGCACGCTGGAACTTCATGCTGCGAACAGTAACACAAGTAAYAGGAGATATTTACATCTCCCGCATAAGGGGCGTGATGCGATCAGTGAACCAGAGGGACTGTACAGTCAGTGCCCATCTGTAAGGACTGTCATTGTTGATCAAAGGGCTGAATTTTCTTCCTTCAAAGACTTTCTCATGTCATAGATGGGCATACTTTCTTTTATGTAAAGGGAGAAGTCATACCAAAACAGGATATCCTGGTTTATGAATTTTAAAAATGTCAATAATAAAAAAGAAAAAAAATCAGGCAAGCAAGTTTCCTTGYGACTGAAGAGTGATCCAGTACTCTGTGTACATGATTCAGTATTACTTATCCAGTGTTTGAATCTAATCTTCAATGTCTTCCTTTTAAGTGTGGATTTCGTAAGTGTGACTATGGAATGCTATTTATTGTATTTTTACTCCTTTAACTCTAGTACCATGTGAATACAAACTACAGCTTTCAAAATTTTTCCCCTTTTATCACTTACTGTTTATTGATTTATTTCTTACTAAGATTGCAGATCAGATGTTCTGTCTTTTTGAACGTTAGTTTTCCATGAGAGGAATAATGAAGGTGGGCAAATGACATTAGATTTAATTCAGAATATTCTCACAGTGACTTAGTCTTTCAGCAGCATTGCTGAGTACCTGCTGAAGCAGTGCTAAGCTTTGTACATGTAATGGGAAGCCATCAAGCAGCTTGTAACAAGATGTTTGTTTGCATTCTATTCTAAGCAGCTGTAAATAAACATCTTGCAACAAGACCATGTTTTTGTCTTTAATTCAGGAAGGAAGGGAAGGAGGGATTCAAGCTGTTTTCTTCAGGCTGCTTTTACAGTACAATCTGCCTTAAGTGATGTACTGCTGCATGTGCCTAGGAACAGACCAGAGCACGCTCCTCGTCTCCTTTACAGTTTCTTGCAACTCCAATTCCTTCCAGAAACCCCCAAAACTCCTCACCTCGTTCTGGGAAAGAGTAAGACACTTCCCTCCTTTCTTTTTTGGGTCAAGATTCTCTGTTATGTGACCTGAATTGATATTAAAGGAGAAGATGACTCCAAGGCCRCCCTGTTGCCAAGTCTTTGCCAAACCCCATCTGTGCCTACTTGCAGGGCAGAGTTATTGGCAACCAGCCCTACCAACTTTCTTCTTCCTCTTGCTGCTAGTCTAAAAGCCAAACACAAGGGAAAGAGATCACATTTTTCTTACCTTTTTATCGCTTTTTAGCTCACATTGGGCTTTCTGCTTTGCTAGCATCACTGAAAAAATTTAAGAGCTGATAATTCAGCCATAGTTAGTATTAGGTATAACTTACACCGTGATGTTCATTCCCTTTGCTTTTCACTCACCTCCTATCCCCGGGGTAAGGAAAGTGACATTCACAGAAAAAGAAAAGTTAGGTCAAAACTACTCAATTTTCCACCAGAACTAAACTTGGCTGCACAAGTCCTGAAGGATGGGTGTCTACTTTCTAGAAAACAGATGATATATTGATTTCCTATTAAAAGAAAGCACTGACAGGAACTTTCAAAACAAAAGCCTTCTTTCAGCAGAGAATTTAAATATGGGACTGCTTAAATTGTGCACAGTCTTAAGTGCTCTGCTGGAACAGCTCTTCAGTGCCTGGCTTTGAATCCCCGTGTCAGCCTTGCCCCAGCCCTCACCTGGGCTTTGCCCCGTGCTCGGAGGTGCACAGGGGTCACCTGTCACACCGGTAACGTGCATTTTGCATCCCTGGGCAGACTGCTGAGATTTTGAATTTCTGAAGAGCGTCAGAATCCATGGAGGGTTTTCTTTCCTTTTCCTCTCTATTTTCTTTTCCCTTCTTCTCTCCCAGTCTCACACGCATAGTGTGAACTTCAAGATTCATTTCAAGTCTTCCTCYGTTTTGCGAGGACACAGAAGAGGTTAAGAGAGTTAGTTTTTTTTTTTTTTAAACCAATTTTATTTCCCCGTTTTCTACTGTTAACTGCTTACATGTATTGCAATGCTCATTTTCCCCAAATCCCAACCAAAAAGTTTCCCAGACAAAGGCAAATAGGAGTAATGCATTCTAGGTTTTTTAATTACTTTCTCAGATGAGTAGCAGCAGCTGTGGTGTGCYTTCCCATTGAGATGGATATTTATATCTTGCTGTATGGTTAGTCTACTCATATCTTTGCACATGTGCAGGTACAGTGGTTACTGCTAGTGTAACTGATGATAGCTTAATTGCTGCTCATCCTGGAACGCAAAACAGGTGGCTTTACCCCTTCATATTTTTTTTTTTTTTTTTAAATTTGCTATACTAGCACTGTTTTGTCGCAGGATTGATTCAGCTCACAATAGCATTTCCCAAGTGACTTTGCCCCCTGCGTTCCTCCCAGGTGATCCCTGCTGTGGATGCCTCTCCTCCCGGCTGTGCGGGACGAGGGGCCGGTTCGTGGCTGGAGCTGTTCCTTCTTGCCCCGGAGTGGAAGAGTGACAYGCTGATATAGTGACTCATGGAGAAAATATCTTTCAAGTACAGGAAATGAGGAGACAAAATATCAATCTTTTCCAATCATATTTGTCAAGAGCTGTATGAATAAGAGGGAGATGATAAACTTTCAGGTATTTCTAATTTGAAAAATACCTGTAGGACTTGCTCCAAGCAGATTGATATTTTACTTAAGGTTCTCAGGAAGCTATAAAACACAGCAAAGTGATGGCAATAAGATCCCAACAGTTTCTTAAATAGATGAAAGGATGCTTCAAAGTCTATTTGTTTAGTCAGTCTCTCTTTTCATCTTTGTTAATTGCTGAGAAGGATGAAGTAGCATTAGTATGCACAGCTTGTGAATTATAATCTTTAAAAGGAATCTTTTTTTAAACATAGGTGTTCACCTTAATCCTGCTTTCTCATGAGCGCTGCACGTGTGTGTACTGATATACTTTAAAATTTATTGCCATAATAATAATTAAAAAGAAAAATGACAAAGTAAATGAATAGGTTTGGAAATTGTTTTATTAACTGAGGGGCCCTATTTTCAGACATCTGTGTCCCCTTTTTTTTTTCGTTTAAGCCTATTGTAATAAAATATGTAATCTTGTTAATTGGGAATGCTATTAAAGTTCTTGTAATAGTTCATTTGGAAACAATTTTATTCTTAAGTTGTACAATTTTTGTGCTACTTTGTACTGTACTATATGCAGTAATACTTGAAAAAACGATGTCTTTAGTAATACAATTCAACTTTTGAGTTTCACATGTATATCTGAGAGATCTTGGTTTTGACCCTCCAAGTGTATTCATGACAATCCTAATCTTTAAATTGAGAGTGGGAGGAAAGCTTTCAGGTTTGGACATCTTGTTTTTCTTCTTGGGGATGTGCTGGTGGAAATGACAGGGAATGATTAATTTGTGTAAAACATTCATTCTTAAGATCCGAGTCATATAAAATTAAGCAGGCATTTTTTAAAGTAATTTCTGTGGTTGTTCCAGAAAGGGTTCATGCATTCCCATCTCCAAAACAAAAGCATTTTTATTTAAGTTATGTAGCATAACCATGACAAAAAGTRCCTTGATGATCTGGCAGAATGTGGACTGCCACTGGAGTTACCTGCCATTRCTAGTGAGCTGCTTCCACTTACGTGCTGTACCACAGGCAGACCAAGCAATGTGAACATACATATGTATATATATGTATACCAGAATGTGATRTGGCTGAAGCACAGTATGTTAGCCAATAGCATGATATTCATTATGTCCAAATTATTATAATGTTATTTCTGGTGTCTAAAATGAAAAATAATGTGTGAACTCAGGCTTGGTCATCTTCAGAAATTGGAATACCATATGGCAGGTAACTAGTTTATCATTGTGATGTTTTTGAAGTCACTCAATATCAGATATACCAGTAAAAAATTGGTGTAAAATTTGCAATTGGAAACATGTCAGAGTTGGTTTCTTAGAAGGTGTATTTGACGTGTGCGTTGGCAATCTGTGTAAGAATTTATCTAGCCTGGGTATAGCTTAGAATGAGCTTGTTAACGGGTGGTGTGTTGCAGTGTGTTCTCCCCGCAGGAAGCAGTCAGGGTGGCATTATCAAAACAGAGATAAACCTAAAAAAAAAAAAAATGGAGGGGGAGAATGAATTTAGTTGTCGTTACACACACAGACATACAATTTTCTCAACTCCACTTAACCAAAATCTGCCTGGAGCTGTAACGTTCTGCACGTGTCAAGGGCATATCAGTTTGGCTATATTACAAATAACATCTAAAATAGCAGAAAAGTGATGAGGGCAGGGCTGTGTTTTCTGGTAAGCTGATTTTTTGTTTTGAGTGCCTTTCAATTTTTTTTTTTTTTTGAAGTGTCAGGTAACCCTTGGTAGGCAGATTAACAGGCATGAGGGATTCTTCTTCAGCAAGATTATAGTAGCTTTTTTTCCCTCTGTACCTAAAGAATCATATTATTGTGCCCAGATCTTTTCCTTTCATCTGGTGGCCCCTCAAGCACTCTTAAAAATGCCCGTTTCCACCTTCCTTTGTACAGTGTCTGCCTTCCTGGGTTTTCTGCTGCATACAGAAGAGCCCAGTTTATAAAGATATAGAGCCCAGTGACTATAAAGGAGCTCTCTCTGTCAGTTTGTCATGCTTTAAAGGATTGTGGGCACCCTGAAGGGAAGATTAGTGGAAGATTGTCCAAATTGTCAGGTTCTGAATTCTTTTTTAGCAACCATTTTCTTGCATAGGCTTAGAAAAGAAAAAGAAAAAGGAAAGTCTGTTTATGGGGAAGGTGATAAACGGGCAGGAATGGTGAAACTCTCTCGGTATAAGAGGCTGATCGCAGGCCATGTGAGCACAGTTTCTCAATTCAAGACCTAAGTATCTGACCCAGCCCTTTGAGACCTAAATCGTAAGCTTTGAATATTTTGTGCTTAGTACTTGCCCAGAACCTGAAACCAAGGAGCCCAAATATTCAATGGGATCTTCTTTCTCAGTGCTGTTTGCTCTAGCTTTAATAAAATAAACTATGTATCTCTTCATCTTCCATTGGTTACATGGATGCTTTCTGAAGACACCTTGTTTTGTACTCCAGCTGTGAATTATTTTCTCTTTCTTGGTAATCCAAACTAACGTCTGACTGGTTTCTCTTATTTTGCCCTCATGGTTCTGCTCATTCCTACCCTGCCCCCCGCAGTGATGCTTTGTCATGCCAAGGTGTGATGTTTCCCCTGATTAAGCTAAGTAACTGGTCAAATACGCAGGGARAGGGCCAGGATTACTGGTTCCCTTTTATTAAGAGGAGGCTCCACTGCTTGCTCCTTGGGCTTTCAGGGGAGCTTTTAGGGCTGCTCGCAAGCTTGGGCCTGTTGTAAGTGCAAAAGCTGTAGTTAGCAGCAAGCCCTGTCTCTGGAGGAAAGGACAGTCAGGTTCGCTCTCTGGTGACTTGATCCAGTGACTCACGGGTTAAGTGACTGCAGCTTGTTATCATTCCTCTGCACTGTATGGCTCTTTTTGCCGTCACTGGCACATATCCCTGACCAACTTCCAGCTTGGAGTGGCAGATGGGCGAGGAGGAAGGCCGGGGCTGCTGTGTCCGGGTATTTCTGTACGTGTGCTGTATAGCTCATGCGTAGTAGACCTGACCCTTCCAGGGAGCRCTGGTCTCACTGTCACACGCTACACGTAGTGTCAACACATGTACTATGAATGCGATGCTTCTGGGACATGTCAGGTCGCTGCGTGCACATGAATCATCYGTCTAGCGCATGCACAGTAAATCCACTGCGTCTGGACAGGCTCGGGTGGGCTGCGCGTGCTGCGTGCGGTCGATCTGTGTGTGCGCTGCAGAAATGGCCGAGCTTTCTAGCTTGTGCAGGCCAGATGTCCAAAAGTCCCAACCAAATGTCAAACTCTCAGATTTTACTGGGTCAAAATTTTCCCTTGGGAAAGCTGGCCGYATGACAGAGAGGAGGTAAAGTATCGCTCGTGGCTGCGCTGGGGAGGGGTGAGCTTTGGTGCATTTGTTTTGCAAACCTGAAGCACAGATAAAAAGGAGCAAAACTGCATATGGTAGGAGTTTCATAGGAATTAGTAATTCTAAAAGAGCTGATCCTGGAAAAATACTGTAGGGCTAAACTGCAGGRCTACTACAGGGTTTTTTTGAGATCACTACTGACAAGTCGCTGTCCCAGTAAGAGTTCTCTGAGCCGACAGCTTCTGAGCTTTCACCCAGCCCAGCTACCACACATCCTATTCAAAATGCTGATTTATTTCAAGCATCGTTGCTTGTTACGCTGTGGACAGGAGCGTAACCCAATTTACTACTCACTGTTGTCATAAGAGGGTGGGAAGTTAGTGRTGCATAAACCTGGCTTTGGCCACCTGCACAGCCAGGAGTCCTTTTTGTCTCACTGGTCCCTTCCCGGGATCAGCAGGGAGAGCTTAGCCTTCTCTCCCTTGCACTTTCACCACGGTCACGCTCACCCTGAATAAACTGGTGCAAGCCTATTCCTAGTCTGAACTGGAAGAAGTTCAGGTAAAATATAACGCATCGGTATGTGTGATGCCTGGAAGAAGYGGAAAAGTATTTGTGGTTGAAGAAACTCAGGCCAATAGCTGAGCAGCCACGGGCTCTGCATTCACAGCCGAGCATAAACTTGATGAGCCTTTTATATACTTCCAGCAGCTTCAGTATTATCTCAGGTGCATTTAACTGTACAGCAGTCACTATAATTTACAGTGGCTAGAAAATTCAGCCAAAAAAMCTGTTTTGTGCTTAATCTATTCAGGCTTTATACCTACAGGATGTTATCTGATGTTACTTTGCATAGTTACTGCCTGTGGGAGRTGGTACTTCTGGGAATATATTTTTGGGTCACTAGATATTGCAAGGATACACAGGATTAGAGAGATAACCAGCTACATGTCTACAGTATCATTTGTTCCCCGTCTCAGCAGGCAATAAATAGTTTCACAAAACACAGCAATAGTTGATATACCTACTAAACCATCTGTTCAGGACTGCTCAAATGGAGCTGGTTAAGTAATTATCCCCTAGGGGCTGTTTATATTTTAGAGTATCTGCTTGTCCTTTAGATCCTTAACCTTTAGACAGGTCCACATAGCAATGCCATGATTTATTTTCTTTGTGTGGTCTTGACCTTCTCCTGGCAGATTTAACATTACCTTCCGCAAGAATGTAGCTAATGCTAGAAAGGAATGGCTATATATGAATTTCTGTACTTTCCAACTGCTGGTTTTATATGTGAGTTTTTGTAATCTCTGCTATTAAGCTATCAAATTCAGGCCTAATAATCCATGGGGGCTGGACAGGATTCATGCGATACTGTAATGTAAGAACTGTGGTTTGGGATAATACTATTCCAAATATGCTGACTTGCTTGCTTGCCTGCCTTTCCTCTCCATCTTCTCTGCTATTGGCTTTTTTCTTCAAGTCTTGAAAAGCTGTAGAAATCAGGTTCTTAGCAAATAAATTTTCTCCTTAGGATTCTAGACCCCCTCTATTTGGAATTGAGGGAAGAAATCTTATAGACTGGAATAAGACACAGCAAAAATAAAGTGGGTTTTTTGGTTAAATTAATAGTGCAGCTTCCAGTGGGTAAATTTAGCTGRGCTCACAGTATGCAAATGCCCTGCATTTCTAATAGAAATGCATCACATACTGCAACTGCATTAGGTGGGCATAATGAAAAGTGACTTGTGAGACTCCRCTCCTGGCGGCCTCAGAAAAAGGATACTGTGGCTTGGGAGAGGCATGAAGAATGGGTTAGTTTCCCTGCTTTAGAAGTGCTGATCCCTTACAGTTCATAGCTAAAGCATATACCGATGGGGCCGTGTGGGAACACTCGCCCCACTGCTGTCAGTGGTGCTCCTGTTCTTTGGGTAAAGAGGGTGGTTTAGTCCCTTCACTGGGTGCTTCAACTTTTCACCAAAGTAGCGAGGCAAAGGAAGATTGTGCTGTCAGTGAGACAACTTGMCAGATCTTACCTCTGTGTGTTTGCAAATAAGTTAGAACCGTTTCACGTATATTTTAAATGAGTCCTATGATTTATTTCCTAGGCTCTTAACTTGCTTTGTGGCTTCAACTTTTTAATCACAATAAAGGTTTGATAGCCTTTAAATCCATATCTGTGGGCTGCTTAGAAAAATTGAATCAGTYGTGACGTCTGTAAAGTAGTCAGCACTTTAATGGTCAATCCCTGATGCAAGACGCTGTGCCTTTCAGTAAAGAATTAAATTTTAATTATTTTTAAAAATSTTTATWAAAAGAGGTTATAAAATACCTGACAGYGTGTCCTTCTGTGTTCATGAGGACGTTTCTAGTTCTGGGCCTGTGCTGAAGGCAAATCTAACTAAGGCCCTGGTCTGCAGTGGATTTGCCCCAGGGCTGCGCACTTTGCTTTTGGGAGATGTTTCTAATAATCTTTGCCCTGGTTTTCTACTCGTGAAATGAAGGATAATGATATTCTAGCCTCTACTCTTTTATCTGTCCAGTAAGAGGCACAGCTTTCATGTTACCCGCTGGGGGCTGCCGTGGTTGCAGAAAAGGACAGCCAACTTCTGTAAGTTTTAAAATTTAAACATTTGCTAACTATATGGAGAGCTAAAACTATGAATCGTGACCTGCTGTTCACTTTCAGGCTTGTTCAGGGAAATGGAGGTGGTGCAGCACTGGTAGTGATGGTAGCTACCCCCGTCGCTTGGTTCCCAGTTGCTACTTGTTGTTTAAGAAAGAATATCCAAATTCTCTAGTAGGATTTTTTCTTCTCTGTATTCCTTGCTTTGTTATGAAGGACAGTCTCTGTATGGTGGGACAGAAAAAGATGATATTCTGGTTGCTCTGTTGCATAGAAACTTCACGGGATTATAGTCTAAGAAGAAAGTGTATTTATTATGGCGTCTTTTTCATCAGTAGATGTCACAGGAATGCACAAAGAAGGTCAACACCATTATTTCTGTTGCAGATGGAGAAACTGTCTCTGTAGTTATTGCAAATGAGGAAGCTGTCTCACCTTACAGACATTGCCTGGAACCGGCTCTGTAGCCCATAACTGAATTTGAACTTGCCTAAGAATTTATTCTTTTCTATTGCACCTTTGGAGCCCATTTAACCTTTTTAAGGGATTATTTCTCCAACAGTAAATATGAAATATTATTGCAGAGATTGCCACATTCTTTTTATTAATTATTTTTGAGCTTTATTATTTGAAATGGAATGGTTTAATTAAGCTGCTCAAATCTTCAAAATTGGCAGTATTTTCCTACCAGTATGATAGTAGCCAATGAGCAGAAATAGCATTGCAGTGAGGGCTACGTATGTCCACCTTTTCTGAGTAATTTTCTCCTTCTCAACACAGAAATTTGCCTGGAAGACATGYAGGGATTATTTTTTCATGTTTATCTCAGCTCTAAATGTCTAGCAGCCTCAGTGGAGAAGCTTTGTGGGGCAGGCAAACGATGGAAAATCCCACATCAGGCTACCCTCTGCCCATGAAGTCATGCTGAAACATGAGGCTGATATGCTCCAAGCACCTGGAGCTTTTCTGTTTTCAACTGGTGATTTTTACACATGACTGACTTAGAAAACTGATGGTTTGTTTAGGGTTGGCTTAAGACAGAGGGCTTTAAATAAAGAGTAGGAKATGAGCAAGATTAAAAGCGCAATTGGATATAATATGGATGTCAGGGTTAACCACATTTAACATTTAAAGGACAAGTTTTGGAAGGAAAATTAACTTTCCTGCTTCAGGGTCCAACCTAATCTTTGTTCCGAAGGTAGGATTCCCCTGAGTAGCTGCATGACCTCACTTCTGCCTGATGCAGGCATTTACACTTTCTCTTCTTGAAAATCTGCCTTTGACTTTGGGTGAAGAAAATATGAAACAAGAGAACCACCTGCTTGTCTGGTCCTTGCTGAAGCCATTTTCTTCTCTGTGCATGTGCAGGTGTATATGGAGGGAAGGGAAGGAAAAATGCATATAGATGTAAAATACAGACAACCATTTAGTGGCTCTAGTCTTGGCCTTTGTAGCTTAGTTCACCATCTGTAAAATGGTCTTKATATTTTTTCCAGCTATAGTAAGCATACCAGTATGTTAATGCATCTCTTCTCTGTACAAGGCTGTGAAAGTACAGTTACACTTGTTATTTATCTGGGGAAGATATGTGCCCCCTCCCTAGAGTGGAAGCTGGAGTAAGGGAATCTCAAGGACTAGCTCATTTTGGGGAGGAAGCGGAGGCAGGCAGGAGCGGGGAATAAATCCAGGAACTGACTCAGGGTTTCTGTGTTCTAGTAAGGGATTCAAACCATGAATGATTTAAACTCATTAAGTTTGAATCCCATCCCAAATCTCAGCAAATTTTATGCTGTATTTCTCTCTTGCACATTTAATATAAACAACTAGTTTGCAACAGCAAAATCTCTTCTGTCTGCTCTAAGGCTACTGAAGGAGCCCTCACAGAGCTCATCCTTGTCAAAACGTCTCTGTTACCACCAGTGCTGTTTATGTATCATGTTCCTGTTGCCTGCCTGTCTGCTGCCCCTTCAGCCCAGAAATGACCTGAGAGCAACTTTGATTTTAATAGTAAACACGAAGCAGCCTGTAAGGAGATTTGGGGACTTTTGTGAGGAAAGTGCTGTKTACATGTAAGAGATCATTGCATCAAAAGGCTGACAGCCTTTTCAAAAGGTTAGCAAGCATCTCCCACTCATGCTCACAGGGAGTCTGYCGGATTAGATATTTCTGTCCTGCCATATCTCTAAAATCATAATGACTTTTATTTAGCATTAATGTGGATGCCTTGAACATTTCTATGGGACGTTCACTGTCAATTCAGCATTAAAGTGCCATTAAAGCAAAGTGTTACTGTAAGAAGCAGTGTCTGCCAAACATTTCTCAGAAAAGCACTGTGCTTTACAAGATGGGTAAGCGTTCACTCTTTTCCATTTTCATGTAAAAGTCAGAGATAAGTCTTTTTATTGATTAGACAAAACAATAGAGATGTGTGAGAACAGTTGGCAAGACTTTTTATGACAAGTGGCATATCAGTATATATTAATTTGCTGTTCATTGCACTACAGCGTCCAAGATGAATCTTCATCGGTACTCAGGAGAACATAATGTGAAACTGCACAGGAGTATAGGACACTTCATATATAAAATTGCCAAATTGTTCAGTCTGAAATGGTGACTCCTGGCTTAAAACTACATTGTGAAACTCTTCTAACAACTTCTAAGTGAACTATACTTGATATTTTTATGTAGCATGGACTATATCTTTATTCTAAGCTCCCTTTTCAAAAGCAACATTAACAGTTAGGCACAAGTTGCACTGAAAGCTAATGGGGTTAGGCTCCTGTGTCATTTATGTGACTTCAGAAAGTTTTAGCTGAAAAGATCAAAATGGCCAAAGAGGGCTCATGTTTCCGTAGGAATCTTCTGTATTCTGCATCACAGAACCTTATCCTGCAAAAGCAGTGTAATAAATCCTAAGATCATTTTACAGCTCTCCTCCACTCTGTTTAGACGATTTACAGCAGAAGTGGCCAACCAATAAAGACAGGAAAAAGTAAGCAATAACATGAGTGAGATCGTGAAATTGACTGAATAAATAAATCCAGCTCCCTTTGTTTGCAATCCTGATTTTGCAAGCTTTGGGGTCTAGTGGGGAAATGCTTTCCAGCCTTTCTCTGCATTTTTTTAAAATGGAAGGTGGAATATCCCACCCCGTAGCAATCCTATGAAATATGTGACAAAAGCAAGGGCTGACAACAAACAAGATGGGGAATTTTAATAAGAGGTGTTTAGGTGGAAAAAATGTGATCTGTTAAAATTATTTGCTCCCAGTAAGAGATAGGAAATGCTAAGATTTCTTAATGTGAAGTTGGAAATTTGAGAGAGGATAGCTGCACAGAGACCTCTGAATGACCCAAGTGAGATGCTCGCCTGACTTGTAGAACTGAGACCTGCTCTGCCCAGTTCAGGCTGGGAGTTTGAAATCTGCATCTCCCTCATCCTAGCTTTTGGCTAATTTGGTAAACTGGTCTTTCTCTTTTCTTTTTGGGAAAAGGTTTGAAAGGTCTCTGTTAAATCCGGTTGTGGGAAAGGGAGTGTTTTGAAATCTTAGTTTTATGAGACAGGAAATCCCTTTCCTCCGTACCTGTAAGTGCCCGATGAGCCTGCTCTCTGCTGAGCTGATGCACTGCGAGGACTGGAATGGGAATATCAGACAAAAGAGCCTCTCATGTTTTTGATAGCTCTGGAAACCTCATGTTTTCTACCCTAGGAAGAGTACTAAATGGAGTTCTTTTCTCATGCCACTACAGCATTCCCAAGGAAGATTCATGATTGGATTATGTTCCTAGGTGTTATAAATCAGAGCTAATGGCAGAGATAGGTTGATGGCTTGAAGTAAGTGGAAAAATAAATTGGGCAATGAGAAGGCCTAGGGCTGAGAAGACATAAATATAAAATTTACACTCCCCCCCCCCCCCCAAAGAAGGAGGCAGACCTTCAATTCTTAAAACATCAATTAAACAAACAGGAAAAAAGTCTGTTATACATGGTCTTTGCTCAAGTGATGGGAAAGTTGAAATCTGGGACAATACAAAACCTGTGTGAAGCTTCTGAAGAAGTAAAATTTCTGTGTTTCCTGAAAAATAGAGAGATATGTAACATGAAACATTAATTTTGAAAGAACATTATGCTTTTTCAGGGGAAACATCAGAAGACATAAAAATCTTTGTCAATATCGGATTGGAATGAAGCATTAAAAAAAAGAAAAGCTTATATTCAGTCTCACGGGGTTGGACTGCCAGAGTTGAATGTCTGTATTTGGCCTCGATAATTGTTCTTTTATCCTTTGTGCCGTGTTGGTATGTTTTCACCCATAGCCTGCTGCCTATGTCCCAGTCCTCTCAACTACCAGCTACCCTGGCTCAGTTCTCAGCTTTGTTCTCCTTTATGACTCAATCACGGACTGTAAAATCTCTGCTGAGGCAATGATTCATCACCTGAATGCACTCACTTTAAAATAAAGTATCTTTTCTGTGATACAGAGAAGATAAAAAATTATTTTTCAAAGTAATTCCAGAGGTATTTTTCAATCTAGATACCCTTCCTTCTTGTTTTTTTGGCATAAAGCTATATAACAATCTTTAAAAAGATAAAGAATATGTAAAATGCTATTTAATGATTATCTAGGATGCAAAATAATACTCCCAGAAGTAAATAAAAAAATTTAATTCCAAGCGGTTGTTGGCAGCAGTCTGTTTTGTTGTTCAATGTCACACTGTTTCTGATCTCATTTATATTGACATGCGTTATAGCAACTTCTCTGAAGGGAATTGAGTTCTGAGGTGCAATTGCCACAGGTGAGACGAGAGTTAGGATGTTGCTGCAGCCATGAATGTGTTTTATTTGCCTCATCTGTAGTGAAAGGTGTGTTTGCTCTGTTCCTCTGCCCTTTTGGATGCCTTTAGAAAAATCTACTCTTTTGTTAGTGCTTGTGAATGAGAGTCTTCTATTGATTTTATTGGGAGAAACATGATCTCTCTGATAATGAATAAACATGGCAGAAGATAGATCATTTGCTACAGAGCAGTTTTCTTTTGGAGAATGCTGATTCCTGATGAATTAGTACAGTTTGGACATGAATGTGGAAAAAAGGTGGTGATAGTCCTTCATCTGATGAACCCTTTTGTTTCTTTCCTGGTGTTACTCATGGGATGGTTTTCTTCCAGCCAACTGAGAAAAACTATTGAGAGAATAAGAAGTTTTTAAAAATGGTGTTTGCCCACATGAGGTATTCTGTGGTTTTTGTAACCAGGTACAGTCTTGCTTTTAACCAGTGAAAAGGTCTGTTACTAATGATCACGTAAACATTGTAAGGAATCTGAGACACTTCATGAATATGAATTTCCTGGAATAAAGGAAAGAGAAGCTGGCCTTTCCAGCCTTAACAGCCTTAACCTGTTCAATGCATACCAAAGCTGGGTGCCAACCAGCTGTAACCTTTACTGTGACACTGCCAATGCAGTGCAGAGAGCTTGTTAACCGCAGGGAAGCAGAGCTGGCCTGCTTCGCTCCTGCCTCTTTGGACAGTCATTTTTTCCACTTCTGTTGTCTAGATGTATTGCATGGCTCAGTTCAAAGGCACTTCTGAAAATGATGCTTGTGGTAATGCTGAATTGAAAAGTGTGTGTGGGTGGTACAACAGGGAGCAAGGAGTATGTACACAGGTTTTTCTGATTCACAAGTTGCTTTTCTGAATCTCTCACTGGAAAATTACCCATGGTTGTGCTGGTCTTTAATTTCTTCAGCTGAGGAGGCTGCTTGTGAGTTGAATGAGAAAGGTGAGCTCAGTGTAGGAAGGAGGGAGAGAGGAAATTCTGTGTTTGTGTAGCTTTGAACCCCTACAGGCTTTCTCCTGCTCCAGTATATTTCGTATTTTTAGTAGCTGGGGGCTTTATTGCCCTACTAATGCCTGGAGTTGCAGGTGCATCCTAGAGCTGAATTGAGTCCAGTGATCTGTGCACCTTTTTGGAAAACCTGCAACATTTTCACAATGGGCCCATTGACATTAATGGGATTTTTAGTGAAATAAACTTATATTCATTATCTAAGTTCTTTTTTTTTGATAAAAGTAATTTAAGGACAGTGACCTGAAGAGTTTCTCTTCAAGAACTGAGTCTGTGGCACTACTGTGGTAAATAATTCATGTAACATGAGGAGAATCACCAGTTCTTTCAAATCGTTCACATCCTGTGAAATCAGAATGCAGTTACAAAAATGAGAAGAAATTCCTAGGTTCGTTCAGCGTATGTGTTTCACCTGCTGAGGTTGGTCTATAAGTGTTGTCACTTACAGGAAGGCTCTAATGGACATGAGAAGGCATGGAATTGGTATCTACAGTATTCTGTAGTTTAATTTATTTTTTTTTTAAATCTGAGAGCGCTCTGTGTTTTGGAAAAGCATTTTACTAGACTTGGGAAATGGTTCTTGCTCCCAGCTCTTCTCCAGTTCTATGCTGGATCTTGATAAATCCATTACACCTGTATTTACTTACCAGTAAAATGAGGAATGGTGATTTTTCTTTTTATTAGGTACTTTGAGATATAGGATTGAAAAGCCTTTGAGGAGTTTTCTTCTTGGGGTTTTTAAACAAGCTTTTTCTTAAACAAAAACAACTGTCTCCATGAAGAATAAATGTTTCTTGCTTTTACTGTTCTTTGCTATGTCACTCTAGAAGAGCGTCACAAATATTTTTGTTTTTAAGGAATTACGTTTGTGTGTTTTGTGTATACTTTCAGGTTCACAAAAACATGATTGGAAAGAGTGGGCTTTTCTGTTTTTGTAGTGATGGTGTGATAGTGAATTGTCCTCGCTTCTCCAAAAACTGACACTGGCAGACAATCTGACATTTCTGTGAGGCATGTCCTGACAAAGCTCCACTGAAGTCAAGCAGAGCTAGGACCATGAACTATTGACTGAGAAACTGCCTGAAAATCAGGGTGAACTGCCACTTATGCAAGCTTTTTATCTGCATGGAGCAGTTCTTCCTTCTCTCCCTCTTGCTCCTTCATGGCCGTAGGAATTACCAGGGCGCAGGGCTGCAGCCGCACACAGGCGGTGGGAGCATGGCTACCCTCGATCGTATGGCAGGGGAATGTTTCCTGTTTTTCCATGCGTGTTGCTATTGTTACTATCACTATTGTAATTTTATTCTGATCAGCCCTAACATCTACGTGAAATAAAACTAGCTGTAAACACCTGACAGCTGTAATGGAGCCACTAACCAGCCATCGCAGTGGCACAAGCAGTCCATTATGATTGACAGCATTTTTCTGATGGCCCTAAAAAGTACAGAGCTGTCGATACAATCTTGTACCCTTTCCAGGTGCAGTACTTTAGGAATTAATCTGCCAGGAATTACAGTAGTATTAGAGGGTGGGAATTTAATTACAATATTGATTATACATATGTATTTATATACCGCACAAATCGAAAAGCAGCTGCAAGGGAACCTGGAGCTAACAGTTTTGCTCACTGTTTACAAGACTGCTGGGTTGGTGGTGTGATTGATTACCTTCACAATAACCTTTCTGTGTTCCAGAGAGCATACCCTATATACAGAGAAATGACTGTTCCCTTAGGGAGGTCGGAGCTCATATGCAAATGTCAAGTAATTTTTATATTAAAAACTAGGTAAAAGGCCTGAACGATTTTTATTAGTAGCTGCTTTAATGAATTCACTGTCCTTTGAACCCAAACAATTTTGGCTTTAAGCACAAACCCCCAAAACCATATTTTATAATCTCTGAGAATTTTCTCTTCTAGATTTGATAGACTTAGAACTGTTGATTTTGGTTCTTAATCTCTATCAGACTAAAAAGYTTTCTTTTTAAGAAACACAAACAAAAGAGGAGAAATGGGCATTTAAAGTGAAAGTTTTTTTTTTTAATTTTATTTTTGAGCTATTTCTTGACTTGAAAACATACAACAGGTTTATTATTTTACTGCTGGAAAATTGCCAAGGAGAGAATGAACTACGAACGATATAGATTATATATCACACTATATAATTAAGACAGCAAACAGTCTACTGGAAAATATTTTATAGACTACTTTATATAACGGAAAGTTCACAGCAGTCTAACAGAGACCACCTAATATGTCTTTTAATATGAATTCTACCAGAGATTTAAATTAAGGTTTGAACACTGGTGCTTTACAGTCTATCACTCTTGGTAATGATTACACCTGCCTGCACAGCCTAATTCTGAAACTCCATTATTATTCAGAATTAACCTACTAGAAAAAATCAGCAGAGGTTTGATGTGGTTTTCTCTGTTTTCTTTGCGATGTGAGCAGATCTTCTGGACACTGCCTTGGACTTTTTTCTCTGCTTCTTTTCTATAACTTGTGATGACCAATTTATCATGTATTTTGATACTTATTTTTCTGTTCTGTGATGAGGAAATTGTTGCAAGTTTCTGATTAATTAAGATACTATTGAAAGATGGCAGGCAAAAATGAGCTTTTTAAATATACACGTATATTGATTTTTAGCATGTGTGAAACATTTAGAATTTGGGTAGAAACCTGTTCCCACTGAAATAATCAGGAATGTTACTACTGGCTTGACTGGGACTAGGATCATTACCTCCGTGTGATGTTTTATTTCAGTGTCCCCATACAGTGCACCAGTTTTCACTTAAATGTGCATTCCATGGCTTTCTCTAGAGTTTCTGGTCTTTAGCATACTGTACTTTTATTTTTGTTTCAGGGCTTACCAAAGGAATGTTGTTCTTGTTGCAAGCTTTTGCTCACTGTTTAGTTGTAGGTCTAGTTATACAATATTTGATGCATACAATTGATGGAATGAGTTCTAATTTCCCCTCACTCTGTGCGAGCTGGTGTTACTTCAAATCTTTTTGAGTGTTAATGAGAACTTGACTTTGCGCAAAACTGTAGTCCAGAAAGGAAACCCACAAGAGAAATGTCATTTGTTTTCACTCTTTTCCATTTTATGGCCACATTTGGTGACAGTATTCTGCTTGCTTTACTGGAAAAATGCAGCATGGAAAGAATTTGGGTTTTAATAAAAAGGGTTAAAGAAACCCTTGTGGCTAAGTTTCCTCGTTCTTGATAGTCACAAGACCTCTTTGACTGCTTTAAATCCATATAGACACACTAATGCATCTTGTATTTGTTGTAACTCTGAGATCTCTGGACTTGTTGGCTCCAAAGGGCTAATAAAAGTCTTTATATTAGCTTTAATTGACAGGAGAGGAAAAAATGGCCCTAACAGATTGAAAAGTGAGTTCTGGCTTGGTACAGCTGGCTCCAGAAAGAGAGCTCCGAACAGGGACGTGGCGTTTCTTGACTGTCCTCTCAAGCAAATGCTGTTGCTGCCCTTTCCTCCTAGGCTGGGTGGGACCAGGTTGATAAGGAAGAGGAGCAGCACAGACGTATGGAGAGGCCGTTCCTCCCCCAGTGCTCTGGAGAAGATGCATGCCCTGTGGTGGGTACTGCGGGGTTCATAGAAGGAAGCAATGGAAATTTCTGCTGTGTGTCCTGATGAGTACCCAGACTAGATCTATGATGTTGAAAGTCATCTTAATTTCCACCGAGTCCTCAGAACCAAGGTTCTGTCACTTTGTGACAGTCACCTGAGAAATCTTGGCATTCACCCTGACCTGACAGCCACGGGGGTGGTGTTGCCATTTCTGGTAGAGCCCTTCTAGTAAATGTTCTCTGGCCAGCCTGCTAATAATATCGGAAAGCTCTGAATGTGATGCATGAAGTCGATTAAATGTAACATGTCTTTGAGAAATACTCAGAGATTAAATTGGCTTAAATAACACCAATGTTTTGGTTGTGCTATTTATAAAATCTAATGAGAACTTGAAAAGACAGGGATTAAAAAGAATTATTTGTCTATTGGCAATTCCCAAGGCTAATTTGCTTCATGAGATGGAAATGTATATACCCAGGAAAGCTTTAATACACATCTATATTGATAAAGTTATTAAAAAATCGGACCATTAAATCCTCTGGCATGGATAGCTGCTGTGTATTGAGGTTTCTTCAATCTTTCTTTTTAAACCCCTCTTGCAAGACTGCTTATAACACTGTCAGTAATAAAACGGGCGGATGCTTCCTGGGTTTGTGGGACCCAGTGTGGCCCTGCTCTGTGCACCGTTACGTGGTTTCTTTGCTGGCTCCTTGCTCTGTTTTTTTGGCAGCTCCTCGGTGAAGGCAGGTAGCACCCCTGACAGGAATGGCAGGCTCTCCTCTGACCACTCGATGCGGGCATGAGTGGGGTCTCAGAAGTGGGGCCTGTGGTCGCTTTAGGAGGCTAGGAAAGCAGGAGCGAGACTTGGAAGGCCCAACACATGTGGTCCTCTGCTACAGGCTGAAATTGCTAGCAGCTCTCTCCACACAATAAATGTGCAGCTGTGTGCGCTTAAACTGCAGGGTGACACTTAGGAAGGGACAAGGATCTTATGAATAGAACTAAATGCTAGTTACTGGTTATGTATCATCCTGGTTAGCTGCATAAAAACTCTTGAGACAAGGGAAAAAGCATATTCGAGTGGCAGAGAAAGAAAGAAAAAGACCAATGTGGTTCAAGAATTGAATGAAAGTGAAGGAAGATGAATTGGAGATTATAATTAGAAAGCAAAGGAGCAGGCAGATTTTCCAACCTCAGTGGGAAAAGATGATTGACCTGAGCAGCAGGAGAAAAGAAAAGGAAATATTGCTGACAGCTAAAATGCAGAAGCTATTACTTGAGAGACTGACCTCTAAAGGAGAGTGGGGGGAGGAATTTAAAAAAATCCCAACCAGTGAAACCTGCAGTGTTCATGCTGGAGTCAGCTTGCTCAGGGAAGCCAGAGAAACAGCATTTGAAACCTAGAGTATATTAAACTAAATTGCTAAGGTTATTACGTACATGTTGTTTCACGTGTTGTGCCGACATATTTTTGTAGTGCTTGTACTTCATTCCTTGTGTTTATCAGAGGTTGTCAAAACACACTTTACAGTATTTGGTAAAGATGTCAAAGATGCAGGATGAGAATAGTAAGGCAAGGCAGAGGACAGTAAAGAGGATGGTACCAGCTATCTAGCGTCTCCTCCTCCCATGCTTACTTCCCCCATTCTTTGCTGGGCAAGTCAATGCATGAGGAGCATTTGTTCAAGAAAAACCTTCTTGTGGTCACCAGGCATTTCATTCCTCCAAAATACCTTTCCGTGATAAATAATACAATGTTTTGTTTTCTTGAGAATATAGAGTAAAGGGTCAGCTCTTTAGCCAGGGTAGACGGGAACCATGCTGTAAAATCACGTTGGACAATGTGTTTCTTTCCTGATGCCTRAAGTACCCCCGGGAATCCTCCGGGGTAGTAGTGTGAATTGGTGTGAGTTTTCTGAGGAATGAGGCTAACTGATTTAACCCACACCATTACAGCCCTGCTACGTGAGGTCGAAGGCTGAGCGCACACAGCTGGGTATGAATGAGCTGGTTTGCCTGTCTGGGGGCTTGAGTAGACACAACCATACTCTGATCTTGGGCTGGGTGTTGTCTGCATTGCAGCCCTTGCCTCTCTCTCTGTGGATTGCTGCCCTTTGTACCACAGCTATTTTTCTTTTTTTTTTTTTTTTCCCCTTTCTGGTTATGAAATTTCATTGATAGTTTTTGGTTCTCTTACAAATTACATATCATAAAAGACTGTTCTGATTACTACTCATTTCCAGACTTTCTGCTTGTTTCATATCACTTTAGTCCTATTTCCTTTGTCCCTTCCTTTCCTAATCAAGATTTCTCTTACCTGAAAAGATGTCGCCTATAAACAGAACAGTGCATTTAGGTGTCTAATAACGCACTTTTAAACAAATCCTAATTATGAGTAATAGAGTTTTAAGTATTGCTAATGATTGCCTTCTGCTATGGAAAATTGGCCTCCTGAAAGACCATGTGAATATGTGAGTGTGTAAAATAATTACTTGTCATACTAGATTATTTTTTTCACATAACAAATTAGGTTCTAGTAATTAGGTCTTGATCACTGATATCTAGGCAATGGTGTCTGTGCCCCCCTCACCCCCCCTTTTTTTTTAAAGTATGATCAAATCACTTGCATCCACCAGATGAAAACGTGATGGAAATTTGCCTCAAGCGTACGTTCATCTAGGTGACAGTCCGATCACGGAGGCATTCCAGAGTGGAGCATGTGGACAACATTCAAGATCACAATCGGCATATTTGCTTCCTCAGACCGTGATATTCGGAGGCCTAATGATGCAAGAAATCCTACTAGCTGCCTATTAGGCGCCTATATACCTTTAAAAATCAAGCTGCTAGTTAGTCCTGGCCTGAGATTGTTTTTTAGCATGTCTCCTTCCCAAAATAACTCTTTCAATATCATAAAATCGGTTGCTCTCTTACTGTGATGCCTGTATGCCACCCCTAGTCTTGTACAGTGCCTAATGCTCGAAAATCTTCAACTGCGATACAGTTTTTCCTTTTGCAAATGCAGGGCCTTGATCCCCATCCAGGATTAATTTTCATGTGGCAGCTACATCATTACAGTGAACAATGTTGACTGCCTTTAATGTGAGGGAAAAAAAAAGAGTTTAATAAGGAGCATGGGACCTCCAACCTCTGTGCAGACCGTCCTAGAGGTGCTCCTCTGAAGGCTGCTGTGTTAGAATCGCTCTGATGTGATTCCAATGTATGAAATTATCTTAAAACTAAGCAACAAAAATGTAACACCTGAAAATGACAATGACTTCTTTTTTCCACACTGTAACGAGAGATATTTGCGGGTAGCGGGATGTAATGCTTAAATCCTCACAGCCTTCTTATCTGTCTGCAGAAAACATACAGCGCAGTCCCTGTGGCATTCCCCGTGGCTCCAGCTCAGCAAAGTAGCTCAGCGTGTCCTGAATTTAAAGTGTGGCTCCAGAAGGACTGCTCATATGCTTAATGTTACACAACGCATGTGATTATCTTGTTAGGAGATGGAGAGAAATATTAATCTTGCAGGCTTGCAGACATGAATGTATTTTCTTCATGCGCAACCTGTGTGTAACCAGCACTAACCKAAAAGCCAGTACTGACCCATGTCACGGAGACTTTCCCATTTTGTGCTGATCTGTTAGTTTCACAAAGATGCAAGATAGTCTTTTTTTTTTTCCCCCCGATAAAAATATTTGAGTTCTGAAGTGAAACTACAAAGTGAGCAGCTATTATTTCTTCTTTGTCAAGGACCTGTTTTCTGCTATTTGTCATTAACATTTGTCAGCTGGTAAATTATGCACAGTTTTTTCTTCTGTCTCTCCTATTTTTTAGCCAGCCGTAATTATGCTAGCTGATTCCCGTGTAGACTTGTTTTCAGCTGCATTGCTTACATGCCTTTTTAATAGACTGTAATTTTTGTTAAGTAAGTTATGTCAGATTAACTACTTCCGATAAGATGCGGTATTATACTTGGGTTTTCTTTTTCTCCCAGCTGGATGCACAGAATATGTCACTGCTGACTTGCTTTCTCCTGCCTCCCTCTAGCTAAATGGCAATATGCCACTGCAGCAAAACTTCTGTTTGAGGATTCATTGGCTTTTTTTGTTGGCTAGTAATGAGGCTTTGAGGTAGCTCACTGCTCCTGATTAGTGACAGAGCGCACAAAGAAAGAAGTAGTGCAAACCAGTCATTAACTCATAGTGAAAGCCTCAGCATTTAAGTTCATAAAGATGAGGAAAGACTCTGTTAAATCCTTTCCATTCAGATTTGGCTGTTTTGGAGTTTTTTTGGCACCTGCCTTGGTTTGTGGAAATAACYGGTTGAAGTGTTGATTATACTCCTGTTCTTGCTGAGCTTACGTTRCCTTTGTACTCCCGGTACCATCGCTCTGGTTTCTGCTGCAGGCCCCATCGYTGGTGACACCACGGAGGGTTTGGCCTTGCCGAAGCTGGAGCTGGGCTTTGTCACTTGGCTGATTGCTTGTGGATGTGGGGAGCCTGGGGCGTCTCTGAGACTTGGAGCGAGGGTGGCACTCGCCGAGCGCAGGCCAGGTGGATCCCGGCTGCAGCACTGCCAGCAGAAAGCTTACTGCTGCCGCGTGCAGCCTCTGCCCCGTCTTCTCCGGGCGCAGGATGTGCAGGGGCACCGGCACGGGGCTTGCGTCTCTGRGGGCTTGAAACGCAGTAGAGAGGAGCTCAGTGCTTGTTCAGCGGGCTGCAATTTCTCTTCTCTAGGCTGGCTGCCACTCCAGGCTGCAAAGTGTCCTGGGGGCCTCTGAGTGTGCTCGTAGCTGTCTAAAGCAGCAAAGCTGTAGACCCAGTAAAGAAATCTCCAGCTATTACCTCTCCTTTGTTTTATTGCTTGAAGAGAAAATGAAAGGTTCCATGAATCTCAGCAGGTTGAAATAGCTAAGTTTGCAGTACTCTGTGCAACAGCCTCAGCATAGTTCTTTAGCCTTACAACAGAGTTCCTTTATCTTACAGATTTCAGTTTCCATCATAGTGTTAATAGCTCTGTTGTTTTAATGCAGTACAGTGAATTATATTTCTGGGTGCTCATATGAAAGAGGATTAGCTGCTGGAAACTGTTTTTTTATCTTACAGTTTCTTTAGAGAAGTAAATAAAATGTGAAAATAACGGTACTGTACATTGCAAATAATAGGCTATTTTCTGGCCTGGTTTCATGCTGGAATGGATGTCATTTGTCAAGTGTGAGGATGATAGAATGAATCGTATAAGTCATCTTAAATGTGATTTGCCACCTGCCTGATTGTTCAGAAGTGTATGCATGCTTAATTAATCTAATTAGTCAATGCATATATAAGAAGCAAACTTACAGGCTCTCTGTCATCTCAAATAAAGCATTTTTGTTTTCCTAGGATAAATAATTCATTATAGAGCTGAGTGCTAGACTGTAATCCTCGAGAGCTGGTTTCTTGTATAATAAAAACAGTAGAATTATGATGTTTCTTCCTTTTTCCCTTTGGCTTCTCTTTAGACAGGGATTTCATGGAAGGAGAGGAGAACATCTGCACTGGAGGAACATAAATTCCCTTCCAAAAGAGAAGCAGAGAGTACACTAGCTTTGACACCATGGGAATTTTCATGTGAGAGATGGTGTCTGCTTTGGCACAGATGCAAACTGCAACATGTGCATGATTATCCCTGAAAGTGAAATAATTAACATGCTGAAAACAATGTCAGGCTGAAAAACATGACAGAGTTCATATAGCTTGGGTTTTTCTGCTTCGGTGGTTGGTCCACTACTTAGGACAGTGTTGTAACCGCGCCAAGGGACAGCAGCTGTATCTTTCGGGTGGGAACAATGCTTCGCATACGTACCAGTACAATGGAGTACAGTCAAACTGTAAACATTTGAATAGGTGGACAATCTCAAATTTATAAAACCACATCATCATTARCTGCATAAAAGTGCTGTGAGAAAGAATGTCTGAATCAAAGGAAGTCCTGAAAGTCAAAGGTAGACRGAAATTGCAGATTTTAAATAACTGTTGGTTATTGGTATGTGCCAGCCTGTCAGAGCAGCAACTTGCCCAAGTCTTCAAACCTTGGCAAGAGAAGGATGTCCATCACCATGAGACGCTGCCGTTAGCAGATGGTGGCTAATTCTATGAATTGTAGCTATTCTCTTGTAGTGATTTCTTTAGGGACCTGGTATGACAATGAAGACCCTCCCTGGGGTTTTTGCTGCTATCTGCTATTGGGAAGAATGGAATTTGGTGTGAAGATGGGAGGAGAATTTACCAGCTGATTATATATTTTAAAACACTCTATTCTATCCAGAGTAGAATAAATTCAGTATTTTGGTTTAGATTTTGGATTTCTTTTTTCTTACTGGCTCTGTAAGTAAAAATACAAAATGAGTTAAATACATGTTCTTTAATGATAACTGTTAAGCTTTGCTTTCTGAAAACATGTAATGACAATTCCTTCCCTGATTGTCAGGTGTAGTCCTGCTTCCTGGCCTCTAGATCCACAGGAAATCTCCTTGAACCTGATTATCCATTGAAATACATGGCTTGATGTGGCCAGGGCCAGTGAAATTATTGGCGATAATCACTGGCTGGAGCTGAAGCAGRATCAAGGCTGTTGCCTGAATGAATTTGTACTGCTGTAGTATTTATCACTGGTTTTTATAGCTCCTGTCACAACTCCATGGCAGGTCTGACCACCAAAGCAGAATCTGTGGTGAGAGGATATTTGAAGACTCAGTGCTCAGTTTGCACACACAAGTTAGTGCAGAATTCCTGCAAAGCAAATTAGTATGAAACTGTATAATTGATACTTTAGAACCATGAAGATTGCTGTGGCTCTAGCTAGAAATGAAAAGCAATCTGTTTCAAGGTGTTGTGGCCCTGTCCTAGTAATCCTRCTTGATTTAGTAAACTTTTAAATGGAAGATGATCAGAAAGACAGTGTGTTCCAGCGGCTCGGCTCCCACGCACTGGGGTCAGCCCAGTGGACTCCCTTGTTTGTCTCATTAGTATTGCTGAGTGAAGGATGCTCTCACGTCCTCTCTGYGTAGTGTAACATTGCTTACTTGCCTGTTTGAGCTCTCTTGCGGAAACTTGACTTGACCTGTCCRTAACAATTTCAGCCTGTGATGAAACGGCCTGTTTGCAAAGCTTTCCGCAGGTTTGGGGCTGAAGTCTTTCTGCATTTTATGAAAATGTTTTATCAGCTACCCTTGGTGTCTGCAGAGTTTTCATTACTACTCTATCTGCGTGGCCAATAGTCTTTGAGTATATATCTGTGCCACAAAACCGCTCAGAGATAGGAATAGAGTCACTCTTATTTTCCGCTTGGAAACTGAGGCAGAGAGGTTGGATCTCAGACTTAGGTAGTGGGGGCTAGTGATGGGCTTTGCAGCTCCGAGTCAGGTGCTGGAAAGTMAGGGGGAGGGTCTGGGTATTTCAGGATGGATTTCATGGGATCAGAGTGAACACTAACCCCAAATAAATACACGGATGAGGAAGGGTGCGTCTTGCTCTTGAGAGATGGGACATACAGGTGCTTTTCTCAGTGCTACCAGGAGGTGCCTCTCTCTACTTGGGATTTAYGGCCCATGAAGGAAATTACCTTAGCCTTTTCTTGCAGAAATTGCGCGGGCTCACTCGTCGTTTCTCTCCAAAAGAGTCGTGTTGGTGCTATGGACCTTTTGCACAGCAGCCCAGTGGCTAGAAAGCTAGGATGAGGAAAACAACTCTTTCTCTCTTTTTGGTGGGGGAAGTCAGAACCTCATGTTTCGCTTTCAGGGGTTTGTGTGTGTTTTCCTGGGCCAGCCCAGGGCAACGGCTCTGTGCCTGCGGGTGGCTCTGTGCTTGCGGGTGGCTCTGTGCTGTGCCTTGCAGTCCTGCTCCCCACAGGCATCCTCACAGCCATACGTGGGGATGAAATCCATCCCTTCGCATGTCCTGGTTTCCTTCAGGGGGGAAGCCAGGGGTAAGTGCAATTAGGGAGCTGAGGTGCATTTCAGCAGGTCTCCTGGTGTGGGTCATAGRGAGCCAGGAGCCCAGGGAGCTCTGCACCTACCTTCTCTTCAGCCCTGGCCTGAGCGCCTTAAAGTGTGCAGGAGACAATTTGTAACGCACAGAGGTAGGCAAAGGGTGATAATTGCTCTGTGCCCTAGTGATTTGGGATTTCTCTTTGGCCAGGGGCACTCTGGTCCCTGCTCCATGGACTTTCTATGTATTTTCTTCAAAATTGCTTAATAGAGGATACWTGCAATGACTGGAACACATTTGAAACCCTCTTTCTTGCTCTAACCCTAAGCTCTTCGTTGTACCTCTACTGCTCAGCAAAGTCTTCAGGCCTAGAGAGGGCTTCCCAAGCTACATGTTTTATAATTTTCTAACTACTCTGATAGTTAAGAACAGTTTAAGTTTTAGGATATGCTTGCTGGGTTATGGAGTTTGTAGGACTCGTTCCTGATCTTTTACAGGAGAGCTGCATGGAGACCTGAGAGCAGCAATTGGACTGGGTGAGGGTAGGTGGGAACTCCTTGAATTGGTGCTACTGTCAAGGGTGGCATGTTAAGATCTAGGCTGTTGCTCCATTTGCTTGCTTGCTTCTTGTTTCTCCACCTGTATCTCTTGATTCAATCCAGAGGCATGCTAACATCCCAAGGCATTGCATTCCTTGGTTTATTGCTTTATTTTCTGGCTTTGTTGTCTTCACCATTGTATTTTCTGCCAAATTTTGGACCTAYTCGATTTGGCAATGTCACTTTCGAAAAGTGACAATCTCTCTTTTACTATTTCTGTATCCCCAGTGCTGAGTGCTTCCTGTGTGTCTGATCCCATTCACTGCATTTAACCTATCATAAATGCAAATAATGATAATTAGATGGTGAATAACGCTATTACAGATGCAGTTCGGTGCATATTTCACTGATTGGGCCAAATCAGGAAGCTATGCAATGCGTGCTGGCAGCTTTGTGAGTAAAAGTGCTTATTACTTATCTCARATTGTAATGCGCTATCAATTAATTGCTCACAAATCTCTGGTGTCAGTTTGTGTGGGTTGTGAGGAGTGGTAAATCATTAACTTTCAGTGGCACAGAGTTTGAATTACAATGCCAGTCCTGCAAGGTAGGGAATTTGCAAGTTTAATCTGGTGGAAAGAATCCCTTTGTCTACCATCATCCTGCTGGTGAGGCCAAGAACAGGCACCCGCACCCCGGCTTCTTTATACCCTTCTCCTCCCTTGCCTGTGTCCGTCCGGGGGGTCTCAGCCTCCACGCGTGGGGCTTTCGGCAGTGGCTGCCTCCCGTGCTCCTCCCTTATCTGGCACATGCACGCTGGGCTCCTGGGGAGCCGGGACCCGGAGGAGGAACCCTGTCAGCCATGTGTCGCTCCTCGGCCCCTCTGAATAGCAACAGATGCTTAAACCAAACAATGTGCTCCCAGACAGCAAGCTGGTGTGTGATCAGCAAACATGGCGCTACAACAAAGCCCAAATCAAAAAAACAACCATGACAATAAAACGAGATGGAAGAATAAAAAGTGTCTATGATTTGGCACACAGCTAAAATGCAGGGCAGCGATCGTGCTGCCATGAGCATGGGAACAAATCTAATTCTCAGGGCACTGATAAACTCTAACTGTACATTGTCTCTATAAGGCAGTGGGGGCAATAGCCATGATTAACTTGCCTAAGAACTGCCTTAAAGCATTAGCATTTTTTATTTTTGTATCTAATGTTAATTGCGTTAAGGGTGCCAAGGGTTGATTTATGTTTTACAAGAATTGGAGGCATAAAGGGAATAAGAAACTTTTCTTTCCCAGAGCCTAAAAGGAATCCTGCCACAGAACTGGAGGAAAAAAAACAGGTCTCATGAGTATCATCCTCTTGCATTGACTATAAAGGATTTTTTTWATCATTTAATGCTTTGAAAGCAAATATTGGAAAATAAATAATTAGCTTTCTTGTTCCAAGTATCAGTGTTATTTTTAGGATGGGAGCCTTGCTTACTTTTATTTCATTGTGGGATAACCAGTATGCGTCAGCAATCTTCCTGCTAAAACCCAAATGAAAACAAGGCACTGTCATTTTAGCATAAAGAGGAGGGTGCAGCAAAGGCTCTGATGATATCACCTAACTATTTTACTTTGTCTCCACAAAAGCATCTTGCTATACGTGCCTGTTTCAAATTGATCATCTCATGCTAAAAACGTTYTACCATTGTAGTAAAGGCATTGATGTTCATCTGGTGTAAACCATACCTGGGATGGCAGTAGGTCGGTGAATCAGTGGGCGTTTTTGGTACACTTTTTGGCCTATGATTTATCCAGCTGACAAGGAGCATGGGGCACCCCGCAGTTAGAAGCAGCCTGTTAGGCACATATAAGGAGACAGTGCTCAGTACCACACGACTCGGCTCCCTGTGACCTCGGRCGTCTTTCCCAACTGAATTAGTGCGGTGCAAATCTCCCTTTCCCTCTTCTGCAGTAGTTACCCTTTCTCTGCTATCCAAACAGTGATCCTTGMGCTCCCACTGAATCTGCAGTGACTGGTTTCTTTGAAAAGAGTGTCTATTGCTCTCTTTCCCTTTTGCTCTTCTCCCAGTATTTTTCAAGCAGATCTTATAACCTTGGACAGAGTTTGGGGGTGTCTAGTGTAATCCTTCTTTGACACATCCCATGATGGGTGTGGTGTCTGGCAACAATTCTGCTCTGCCTTTAACAACATTCACATTAGAGAAAGGTCCAAAGTCAACATGTGGCACTTCAGAAGGTAAAAGATGCTCTGKTTTTGAGTCCCCAAATCAAAAGCAATCTTTTTGCTGAAACTTCAGTTGTAAGTAGAAAATGACATTCGTCCTCACAAGTCTGACCTAGACTGCTGGAYTTGTGTGCAGCTGTGCAGGTGTGTTTCATTGCATTTTAACCATGCCTTTCCTTGTAATCAAAAAGAGGTCCCTTTAGTTTGAAAGAAAAAAAAACTTAGAAGAGAAGCCAGATGCAGCAGGTCTGTAGGTGCAGAATCACTTCTGTATCTGTAAAGCTCACCAAGCCCCATGCGTGCAGAGGACACTCTAGCCTGACTTKCCGTTGGGGGAGACTCCAGTGTTTGCTGCTCTGTGTTTACCTTTGTAAGCATTGCTCTGGAATAATTTATTTTGCTGAGTTTGTCTGGCCAAACCATACATTTGTRCCCTGTGGCATTGGAGTGTTGACATGAAGACACTGTTGCAAATTACACACCATGGGTCGAGGACTTCAGACCAGGCATGCTTTGACCTGAAGTAAATTTCTGTAGAAATGAGGTGGGAATATGTAAAAGCTGTACATTTCTACTACTTCAGAAACATTTTGTTGATATAGGGAGACATGTACTGAGCCTCCTAATGAAATGCTGTATTGCAGTTTATCACCTTTGAAGGAGGACGAGCAGGGCTAAACCTTCAAATGTCTTTTCAGTTTTGTGCATGTATTTTCAATGTTATCTGATCTATGAATAGGAAAAAAAAAAGGACTAATCAGGGTAAGGACTGCTTAGCATATATGAAAGCTGACGTGCCTATCAGACATGCCACTCAAAAGRGAGTGCTTACTAAGAGCAGTAGTGATTATTACAAAATTTGTGCATGTAAGGGATTTTTTTGTGTGTATAACTACAAGGGAGTTGTCAGTACCTGCAAAAGGAAAAGTGTGCTTGCTAGAGGAATCTTCATCCTTTTCGGCCTTTCTCTGTAATCTCATCTCCTAGGACAATCATGTTTAACTCGGTAAATTTTTTGGACACTGTATGGCCAGTCAGACTTGGTATAGTTTTTCCCCTTTGTTCAATCAGCTTTTGTACCATGTGCCACCGTCAGCAGTGAAGGTCAGGTCCTACCGTCAGGAGGAGCAGTGGTGACAATTCTCACCTCTGGTCCTGGGGTTGAGGCTCCTGGCTCTGCTGGGCTGCAAACCATGGTGAAGTGCTCTGCATATGGGTTGTAGTTCAGGTCCTACAGCTTGGGATGCTCTGCCGTACCCTGCAGAAGCTTTTGTCTTGTCTTTGGCCCTCTTTAAGCTGAGTGTAGGGGAAAGCTGCTGCAACCTCCTCAGATGGSGAATGTGAGATCAAATGCTCTATCTGCAGAAAAGAAAGGTGGGACCACTCATAGCGAGTCCRATACTGATTCAAATAATAGACATTTTTATTAAAATGTAACACTAGCCACTCTGATGCTATTAACTACAATAAAAATGTTTTATTTATTCTATCTGCAATATTTCCACTTTCTGATACATCCTAGGTACTCTGATAGGTTCATTTATTCATCGTTTGAGCAGTGAAATATGAAGGAAAGGTTGGAATCTATAGTGTTATTATGTGGGAGTCATCTGTGCCTTGTGTTCAATATTGCAGATCATAATGACTCTTCTTTGGTCCCAGTCTTTCATCTGGCATGAAGGTTGCTGAGCTTCGCAGTCATTTTCTGAATGAAAGAAGGGGAAGGGAGGAGTGCTGGCATGTCATGCTTAATGTGGCCATGAGATAATAATACCGTGCTAAGCAAGTTTTACAAAAGAAACATAAATGGTTAAATTCAGGTGCATAAGAACTTTTATTTTAGTTTCACCTGCCCCATTGTATAAGCTAGCCTTCTTGCTCAGTCACAACTAGTTTAAACAGCTGACTCTTGGAACCAAACCACAGAGTTAAGGCAGCTTGCAAAACTGTTAGCTGAATTCTCTCCCAGCAGGGAAAAAAAAAACCCCAAAACTAAATTTGCTAGATAAATTATTCATTGTGAATCATTCACTTAATTCTCATAATAAATGGTTTCCTACCCTTGCTTCTATTGACTAATTACTGTGTTTAATGTTTTTACTGGCTTTTGTTTTCTAGGCAATTTAATTTTGCTGGGATGAGATAGTCTGGAAAAGTCCAAGTGAGGGAATGAAAGCTCTGTGTCTGTGCTGGTGCAGCTCCGACTGAGAGCCAGGAATTCAGCCACAGATTCTGCTGCAGCCATTCACAGCTAAATTATGCTCAGTAAAGACAGAGGAAGAATTGTGTCCTGAGTAGTGCAGCCTCTCCTTAGGCTTCTTGCTGTGGAGAAGGCCGTGCTACTATGCATTAGCTGGTACTATTTTCCGCTGTCTTTGATTGACTAGCTTCACTGGATTGCTGAAGCAGCTTAAAGCCGCAGCCCTGCTCCCTTTTTGCTTCTCTTTCAAAGCTCTGGAGTGCATACGCTAATGTGTACGCAGAGCCTCTGCCTCTGTGGGACTCCTGGCTCCCTCTCTTCTGCTTCCAGACTCTGGCAGAGGTTGTCCCAGGGACTACCCAATTAGGTTGATTTGGAGCTGAAGAGAGAGATGGCAGAGTGTGGCCAGAACAGCCTCTTACATGCTTCGTACCCCCGCCTCCCGTAACAGTTGTGTTCACTGKATAAAACTTGCTATCTTTGAGGCTAACAGCAATATAGTTTTCTCAGCACAGACAGGGATTAGCAGATTGAGGTTAGTTTACGGTTATGAGAATATACTTGGGAATTTATCTACAAGCTGTTTTATCAAAAGAACTTCAATTCTACTGATTTTTCATTAGCAAAAGTATCACCAGGATTGGCATACCTGGGTAGCGTCGAAATGCCCTAGTCAGGATCCTGGATATTTCCTCTGGTGTGCAGTCACCAAGCAGAGCTATGTCCTGTCCCAGAGGCTATGGCAAGGCATTTCTCAAGTGCAGCGTTAGACATCTTTAAGGAGAGATTCAGTCCTGACCTGGGTGCCTACACTCTGTAGTTGATAATATTGGCGAATGAGCTAAAAAAGCTTGAAGGAAACTCCTCAAGTGTGAACTCACAGTCTGACACTTGAACAGCTGAAGGTGATGCTACAGCAAAATTATAGCTGTCTCCCTCTGAAAGCCATAAGGAGGATGGGCAGAAGAGGAGGGTATGTATTACAGTTGCACTCAGTGTTGCGTTTGTGCCTATAGATACTGTACAGATGGATCTATTCAAATGAACACATGATGTGACTGATAATCGTCCAGTAATGAATATTAAAAAATAATTCCTGTTTCTCTCTAAATGCTGATAATGCTGCTTTACATCACATGAAACAGTGAAGCTCTAACTGGTATTACTGAAAGAATACTGAATTTGAAGAATTTGAAGGAATGTGAAACTGGAAGTGCAGTTTGAATAAATCTTATCAAGTGCTCTTCTCACAAAAGTACCTTTGACTTTTGTTGCACRCAGATTATTTGCACGACCTGAGGAAATGTCTGGAGATTATTTACTATCTAGGTTASAGAGTACTGTTTGAGTTTCCAGCAATGTGTGCCAAAATAAGGCAGATACAAAGTAAAATAGTAACAGAGATTTTCTTTTTTAACTGAATAGAAGAAGCCTTTGTAGCTTGTTACAAGCCAACTCTAACCCACTGCCAGGAATTTGATTAGATTTTTTGGTAGTCATGTTTTGATGATTTTTTTTTTTTTAGTCTTTTTATGCCAACCTTACAATTTGATGTTGAAATCTTAATTTCTGAAGTGTGGTGTTTCCTTTCTCCCTCTCCTTCTCCCTCTCTCCCTGTTTCTAAATTGTAACATGATCCAAGTTAAACCTTTTAAATACCATTTGACRCGTTTTATGGCATGTGGACAAGCACTGAAGCTGGACTTACCTTCTGGAAGTGTTTGAGGACGGGCTCTGGAGGGTAACCAACTCCTGCTTTTATGGTAGTAAGGTTAGTTTGAGTAACTGTGTCCCCACGCAGTGATGAGAGCAGGAGCTGGCAACACTGGACCATGCTCCCATCTGAACTGATGACTCCATGTCCTGGGAACAGAGCTAAGAGTCTCTCTGTCCTTGATATTTTAGACTGCAGGAGCTCTTTGGAAGACCTGGAGAGCTGTCCATGCTCCCTGGGGAGAAGAGACTTGAATTCTCCATTGTTAGCGGGGCCTCATTCCTGACATAGCTTTCTGTCYTCTGTGACCCAAAAAGCTAAATCCCAGCAGTGGTGCTGATTTACTTCGTTTTTATGTTGATTTTAATAGATCTATTTCCTGGGTGAAGTACTGCTTAACACCAGAATGGCAGCAGGATTGAGTGTTTCCAGTTTGTGGTGTGCATGAGGGTAAAATGAAGCCAATAATAGTTATTTAGCACAAGGAGGCATTGGGAAGCTCATCAGGTAGAGCGCTTTCCAGCTGTTAGCAACAAGCTATTAGGAAATATYCATGTAGTTAACTCCTAAGACTGGAGAGTTGAAGCAAACTCCAAAAGAAGGGGTTTCTGGTTAATTATCATAATAAGCAGAACAGCATTGTAAACAGTGCACCAAATCAGAACTTTTTTAAAAGCATGCCCTGGTATGTCTATAAATCATGAAAAGAGAGAAAAGCAGTGCAAACCTCGTGAGAATTTTCCTAACATCTCTTTACTCTCTTTCCCTTCTTGTCTCAGGCTCTATTTGCAGTGATTCATGAAAAAAGCCYCGAAGAGCTGACATTTGGGCTTTGGTCCTTGATACTTAAGTAAAATACTTTAAAGTGTAGTTTGGGAGCTTTAGACTCCTTCCTTCCACTCACTCTCTCAAACACTTTTGAAATAAAAAAAGCACTAACGGATGTTGGTTTTCAGTTTTCCTTTCTTTTGACTTAATCTGTTCTCTGGGGTGCTTGTGGAAAGCGAATCATTTCAAGGCAGCGTTGCCAGCCCACTTGTAGGTTGTAAACCCGAGGGGTTCAGGACTGTGGCAAACACTGCCACTTTGTTTGCTCAGCTATTTGAGGAAAGTCAGAGAATACAAGGGCAGTGTGAACAGCTATGTTACTGTGAGGGAAAAATGGGAGTAAAGAGTTAACATCCAGGAATGCATAATAAAATTATTAGGGCTTTTCTACTGCAGACCTACCTATGAAACTAATAAAGATAGCACTTAGCACCTCTGCAGGGCTTTGTTTTCAAAGATCCCTACAAACATTACCTAATTCCCTTCTGAAACAGCTGTGGGAGTGGTTGAAAATAATTCAAAGTCTTTGTGCTTCATATATGGGGAGGAAAAGCCTTTGAATCCATAAGCAAAGACTGTTACGCTATTTCCGTGTGGCTCTATGCTGAACGGGTAGCAGAGCCAGAAGCTCCCAGGCTCTCATTCAGCCTTTCTGTTTGTATCTGTGCCTCTCTGCCAGGTCTAACTATGTGCACTGCACATAAAGTCAGGGCAAATAGAAAGCTGTGTTCGGTGATGTATTCATACACACAAACCAATCTTACCGGGARTAATTAATAATAATGGACCAGACCATGATCTTGGTTATACTGATGTAACTATCGTAATTCTATTGACTGCACTATATACTTTTCCCGATTAGCATATTTTTTTGTTTCACCATAAAATAGCATGATATGTTGTAAGGGTCAATAATGTCTCATGCTGACAAAGTACTTTTTCAGCCCATTTCATCCGTAAGGTTGTGGGCACCAAGTTTCAACATGTGCATTCTTCAAAAACATTTGGGAGGCTGCRTCTCAGCAGGAGCTCTGAGGAATAGCCCTTGATCCTAAGAGCATTAAACAAGAAATACACAAGGAGTAATTAGGTGGCAGCAGCTCAAGTTTATATTAAACATCCTGCAGCTGTATCAACCAAATTCTTTTGTCAGTGTTGGCTACTATAGCTGCTTAAGCTATTCACAATACAGCTTTTTACTGAAGTCAGCCATAGCTCTTGTGGAAATGACAAGTCGTCCGCATTGCTGAGATGCATCCAGCTCTGTCTTCTGCAGCCCAGCATGACTCGGGCTTCTCCCAGAGAGAGGATTTTTTGCTTATGGTTCCTGAATTTCAGCACTAAACAGCTATAGGCAGAAAGAGAGAAGTRTCCTGTCTGATACTGGAATTAATGTTTTGTTAATGCCAAATTCACTTACCTTTCCCAGGCAGAATCCAGAACCTTATTCCCACTGATCTGTTTCTACAGAGAAAATAACTTTTCGTTGTAGATTCAAAGAGTTAGTAAGTAAAATTGAAGTCCCCTCAAAGGGTCATGAAGCTATTCAGAGGTGAAATGACTAGTCCTAGGTGAGGCAAGAAATGAAACCTGCTTTGTCAACATTTCCAAAGTGTCATTTTTGAGTGATACTGCTGAAAATAAGCTTAAGAGAATACATCAAAGTAAAATGATCTGCTTGGATCATATCTGCTTGCATGCTTGTTTGCAGTCATTACCTTTCCATCAAAGATGTGTGTCATGTGAACCTCAAAAGAAAAATCAGAACAGAATATTCTAAATATTTTTCAACCAAATTCTGCTGTTTTCCCCTGTTTCTTCCTGGCGTGACTTTCCTTTTGCTACTCAGAGGTTTTCTTTGGTTCATTTTGTTGCTAAAGACAGATGAGAAAAAGATGTACATGGATTTTTCTATTTGTAAATGAGCACTACAAAGGAGAAGATGTGACACAAAATAACATCTCCRTCTTACAGTAAACAAAACAAGCTACTATACAATGAAGAGAATGACAGGAGCACGTTATAGGTGTCAAAATGAAATAGGACATCCGTGTAGTAAAAAGTGCTGCTAAGAAAGCCTTTCAAGTGTTTAATGAGGGAAAACAGATCGTTAAAGTATGGATTTGGTTTTTGGAAAGAACAATGCCTGCTGCTTTTGACAATGGCTCTCGGATTGTTTATAATCAATACATTATCGCACAGTTCTTTCAGGCCCTTCTGTAGTGGGCTGTTGTGTCAGTACCTGATTCGGAAAGAAGCTGAACTGATTTATCAATTAACTGCTTTGCCGTGAAATCATCACCTATCAAACTCCAGCATCTAGAGGTCACCAGATAAATAATGTGCTGGGAGACCTTGGCTGTGCCTGGGGCCCTTTTGCAGGAGCGAAAAGAGAAAGGACGGCCAGTTCCCGATACAGGACCCTGCAAGTGCCTCTTAGGACTGGCATGAATGAGAAGAAATCTGCAGCTGGTGGCAGAGCAGAGACAGGACTGGAGKTTTTTTTTTTTTTTGGTGTGTATACTTGGATGGGCAGGAGCTGGACAGGTGTATGAATTACTTAAATTTAAAGAGGGTGATGCCTCCTTAAGTTCACTGTCTATCTGCAAGCTGACACTGCTATTACAGCAGGAGAGTGGTGTAGCTGGGAATGAATGCAGCTAAATAAAGTTTACCCAGTTCCAATCTGGGCAGCAGAGGATTTACCAGCCGCTCCCTACGAAGCCCGGAAAACCAGGCTCTCGGCTGAGCTGGGCACTCCAGCCATCCCCGGCAGTCGGCCTCGCGGCCCAGCGCTGCGCCCAGAGACCCGCAGCCCCTTCCAGCTGATGCTGCAGACCCATGTGGMCATTTTGCCACTTTGCAGGAAATTCTTCTTCCTTTTAAACAAGACTATTTTGTGCCTTTCAGTTGTTTTTTTGTGGCATGGAATACATCTCCAGCTAATACCCCTCATTATGGATTTCCTTAATTATTTGGTTTCCCAGCGGCTTAGTAATCTAATATGACTCTAGGGACAAATCCTTGCCTGAGATCACAGCCTAAATATCTAATGTTATATGGGATCCAGAGATTAGCAGAACTAAATCCTAAATCCTCTGGGGCTAGAGAGCACCAGTGAAATTGATGGGGAGCTGCCCGTATGTGGCTGAAACCACAGGGAGCGGCAGTCAGATATTGGTACGTCTGGAGAAGTGGGAAGGCACTGGCTGGCCTGCCACTCCAGCCTCTCCCATCCCCAAGCCTCATTTGTTATTATAGGGTCACAGGGATTTGAAACGGGACAAAATCAGTGAGGCTTGTTACAGCATCACCACAGGTCACTTGTAATGGGTGGAAAGGGACGTCCCTTGTCATACACAAAGCATTAGTACTGAGGGTGTGGGAGGGGGGAAGGAAGAGCCTCTTTTTTGCTATGCTATGTTGCTATTCCCTCCTGTTTTCTGGCTGCCGAAACACACCCATTATCTCAGGAACTGTTACTGTTATTTGTCTGATGCAGAGTAGTGAATCACATCCCAGTCAAAGGGAGGGTCCCAGGTTTTGATTGAATCCCAAACCAGACAGGTCCTATTATCCTTCTTTTTGTCTCTTATTCAAATGTGCCTGAATCATTATAGATTTTAACATAAGGTACTGAAAAAGATGCAAATTTCTGTAGGATTTCAGGCTTCTGAGATTTAAATTTTGTAAAACCAGCTACTAGATTTCAACATCTTATCTTAATGCAACACTGTACCTGCAAATCTGGTCACTAAAATGTGCCTTTTTTTTTTTCCTAGATCAGTTCCAATTATAGTTTTATTATTCCAGTTCTGACAACCTTTATTTTATCTGTACATATGCAGTCTATTTTATTTTGTTTTTATCCCATCACATTTGATAGTCTGGGAGAAAAATTGTCTATGGATTTCAAAATTTTCATCACAGTAGTGCTGAGGTTAGAGCTCTGTTGCTGAGTGTGTTTCAGGAATATTTACAGACGCGCACTGTACGTGTATAGATGCTACTCCAGTATGGTCCTTGCCATGAATTTTGACATTTTAACCATACCAACTATTGCTGGTTTTAATAGTCACTTGGGTCCCTCCAACTCCTGGTAATACAGAGTCATCCTCACATCGGTGCAGTATGTATGCAGCTTTGTCCCATATAAATTGCTTTGTATTGGAATTATCATTATAGCAACACTGTTATTTTTAGGAGTATAATGAGGTACAAAAGAATGGAAAATATAGCCTCCCACTTTGGTTATTAGTGTAACTTTTCACAGCTCGTTCTAGCAAACTTTGCGGTTATCTTAAGATTTCCTCTACAGCAAAAAGAGAATAAAGCATTAGGCACATCAAACAGTATTAAGAGCTACTGAAGTGTTACCCTTTGCTCTTGCGTTAAAGGCTTGTTGTTACTACCTGTTTTGAGAAAATACAAGTGTTCGGTTCTTCAAACCTAATGAGTACCAGCTGGGACACATTTCCGTTTATATAAGGGAAAGTAGATTTAACCTTTGTACAGTGGTGTTCACCCAAATTATGCAGCCTTGGGGATATTCTGCTGAGCGGCAGGATCCTGCCAAGCTGTGCATTGCTTATTTCTGCCCCATTTGTCAGCGCAAGGATGTCTCAGTAAACAACACCTGGAAAGTGACTTGAGAAGTTCCTTGTTAATCATTTATTGGTTATAGGCTGAAGAGCATTTGGTAAACAGGGGCTGATGCCAGTTACCTGGCAAGAATTTTGGTTTGCTCAGAAGATCTAAAGGACACTGTGATCATTAAATTCTTTCAGTCTCTGCTCTGGGAAAATATTAACTTCAGACAGGCAGAACTGTTAAGCGAGAAATTTTAACAATTGACAAATGTACGTGGCAGTCTCTTCACAAGCTTGTCTGCTGARTAAAATGTTTGCACTTTTTATCATYGGCATTGAAAGCCTACTCCGTAGAGTTGTTCGCTTACTTTCAATCCTTATATTGTACTCTGCGCACCGCCTTAGAAATGTTACTGATGTCTGACCAGCAGCACAGATAAGAATCAAAAATCTGGGTGACATTCTACAAAGGCTGCGTTCATACTGTGTTAGGAGCATTACTCTTTGGCTTCCCATGATAACACTAATGTTACGTGTTGTTTTTAATATCAGTATGACATTACTCTCTGAATCTTAATATTTCTTAGAAGAAGCAATGATGCAAATGGATTTCCACTGTGTCACAGCAGCTACCCGTGGCAGGGTGAACATCRGCTGGAAAGCTCTTAGATGACTGTGACAAAATGGTTTCCTTTTGGGGTCTGCACTAGTCTGCTCGCTGCTGGGAGCTCSGGTGTGGCGGAGCACAGACACGCTGGAACTAGGGGTGAACACTTTCTTACATGACAACCGTCCATATTTTTTTTAAAAAAAGAGAAAATATTCAGAAAATATAAACAAAGCCGCACAACTGCTGCAGTTTTAGTTTGATAGAAGTGCAGACAGGATAATCCTGATAATCGTGAATTCATTTAAGCTCTGTGAATCAGCAGTTTTCTTAATGTGTGATTTTTATCACAAGGGATGCTCTGTCTCCATTGGCCTCTAAGGACTACTGTAATACAAATAATCACTCACTGAGAGTTAATTGATAACTTTCACCTTTTCATAATCTTTGACCTTTACTCTTCTAATTTATACCAGCGTATAAATTAGAAATTTAGACTACTGATTCTGGTGGACTTGCTCTTGATCTACACTGAGCAAAGACAGGTCACTGTTGATTTCTGAGAACTGCTCTGTCCTCTCTTTCCTAAAACTGGTCAGTGGGAAAATATCATCAGCAGGGCCTGTTAGTGCATTGCTGGGCTTAACAGAAGATTTCAGTGGAATTGATTGCAGAAAAACTGCATTAAAGGAAATACGAAAATATTTAAAGATTATGGATGTTTTGGGGGGTTTTTAGTGTTATGTTTATGAGTACTCTGGAAGTCTTTACCATGGAACTATAATTATCCCTTCAAAAAATAGTAAATTGATCAGTGTCTCTTCAAGATGAAATGAAGAATTGGGCTCAATAATTATTTAAATCCCTTTGCAGTCCTTTCTCTCTTTAGAAATTATATTTAACTGTATATGGATGCTCTAAGGTTATAGCTTAGGTCTTCAAATTACAGGAAGAGGAAAACAGGGAGGGTGGCTAAAAAACAGGGACTTAAGATAGCCAATTTAGCATGGAGTTAGTCCAGCTTAATACCCAAGTAACACAATTAGGACTCTATGCTGTCCATGCTTAAGCTATGCAGATCTCTCATTTTTCTATAATTAAAATGAAATGCAGAGCTATGTGACTCTCTCACCTACATTAGGCAGTCATTCTTTTCTCTCTTCTATAACTAAGTGCACAGCTTAAGACACTGCCAAGTGCTGAGAGCAGCTTTAGTTTACACGGTAATGCTTCCCAAGAAGATCACATGGGCTTTGGTTTCGATTTGAAAGTATGTTGTGGAGATGAGAAGGTGATTTGGAAATCAAGCATATTTAGAAGCAGAAACTCAGAAATTTGCACACAGGACTTTCCTATTTCTATGGATTTTTCAAACAAGGAAAGGATTTTAAGTAAAACTGTAGAGATTCTAAGAGTTCCTGTATTTAGCAGCAATTCAGGAGCTGGCTTGGTAAGTCAGACTTCCCTAATGTTGTAGCACCATTCTAGCTGCTTTTATTTTTGTGGTTTGCTTTTGTAATGTCCCAGATAAATCATTTTGCAGTAAGTCTCCGCACAACAGTTTTGGAAGAATATTAGTTTAACCAGACCTGCCAAATCTACTGTTGTAAGAAACAGAGTATGGTTTTAATGGTGTCAGTTGATTATYTGCCTTTCCCCTACATTTCCACCAACCTGGGATGTTCAGAGGACTAGATACCGCTCATGTACACATTACTCATGCATAAGTCGTGAATCCATGGGGTGTTCTGAGCCCAGCGCACCCGCTCAGTTGATCACTCCACCTGTAAAGTGGCTGTGCTAAAGTGAGGGGGATTGTGTCTCTTTGGGCTCCGGGCACCCAGTGGTGTATTTCTGGGGCGGGTGTGAAGAGGGGACGGAGAGGGCTGTGCATCCTTTGCCTTTGGTGGAGTTTGTGCTGCCTTTGAAGTCAGCTGAAATGTTCTTGTCAGAGAGTGCTTATGGTACTTCCTTTCAGGAGCAACTTGTTTGCCTTTGGAAAGGCCCAAAAGGCACCAAAAGGCACTTATTTTCAAAGCATTCCTAGGGAAAGATATAACAATTCTTCTGTGTTTTCTTCCTTATTCGAGTCAGAGTCTCCATCCCACAAAAACAGACAGACTGACAAGTTGCCTGCATTCAGCATTTGGCAAAGCTTGATCAGTTTGCCAAATGGCAGTGGCTCTTTTCATAGACGACCTTGCAGGGGAGAGGGGTTTTTAGTTATTTCAGATGACTAGACCTCACTATCCCTTGTGGCCCCAAACCTATGTAGCCATTTGCAGTAAATCACAAGATTTTCCACAGGAAATAGAGACAAGATTTGGGTGGTTTTGATTGAAGTGTTGGCTGCTTATAAAAATGTTTTACTCTGACTGTGGTTTGAAGTGCTCTGCTCGGACCTGGAAAGCACCCTCAAAAAGGAGGGGAGCTCATCTGTGTGTGAGGAGTCCCTGGTGCCTGGCTCCAGCCCCGGGAGAGGACACCTCTCAAAGGGACACCGCTGCTCACGAGAGGAAAGTGGGCTCAGCTAATGGGGGGGCGGGAATCTTCGGGTTTGGATCCTGGTGATTCTTCCAGTGAGAGGGAGATGTCCCGAAGAGGAATGTTCTTCCATGCCTCAGTAAATACTGAGTGAAGGGAGAGATGAAGTGTAGATGTGGGCTTTTTAATAGAAAACTGGGAGAGGGGAGGCTAGTGACAGACCCCACTGGGCATCCTCTCCTTGACAGCCCCCGGCTGGAGCGGGCAGGAGTTGCTTGTGTGYCACGGTCAGGCTGTGTTTGAGCAAAAGCGGCTCAGTCATTCAGGAGAACCTCGCCGTGATGTTTGACGCGGGAGGTGAGAACGGAGAAGGGTGAGCTGGTTGAAAACGAGTGGTGTGGCAGGAGGTGCCGCCCGTTTCTGTCTGCAGCCTATATAGATGACTGGATTTCTTTTGTATGTCTTTGCTTGTAAGTCCTCAGTGGGCAGTGACATGGCCTATATGTTTCYGGCTGTGCAAGGGAAAAAGCAAGAACCAGAATTCCCCTTGCTGTGTTCTCCCCATACAAACAAGAAGCATGTGTGTGGGTATATAAAGCTTTCTCAAGCCTCTGGTGACCACTTCTGCAATGAAAAATCTTCACGTGTGGTGCARCTAAACAAGATGTGTGTGTCTGTGACAGTGACCCAGCTGTCTACCAGCCAGAGCGAGTCTGCTGATTGAGATTTCACGGGTCTGMGCAGCTTGCAACAGCTGCAAAATCGCTTTATGCGGTCAGCGCATGTTGCCTGCTAGAATTCAAGCCCCCTTTCCCTCCTGTCTTACCTACTAAGGTGACCTGTATAGCTGAAGTGCTGGAAGCGGGTGATGTATTGATAATCAAGCGTAAAGATTGTTATTGCCAGGCTGCAAACAAAATAGCCTATTGCCCTGGGCACAGCACATCCTCTGAGCCTGCTGCAGCTGGACAGATTTCCCAAGGACCAAAGTCAGATCAATAAAACAGCTGCCTTGATTCTGCCAATTCAAAGTGTTTTCCCATTTCTTGATTCAGGTTCTCCGTGCATGCTGTCCTTCTGCCTCTGTCAGGAAATGAAAGAATTACGTCCTCTGAAAATGTTCAGGTTTTTCCACTGAGTTCAAGGGAACTGTAATAAATTGGACCAATTAAGAGTCTGTTCTGAAACATAATGTGTAGTAAGGTGGTGGCAGTAATTTAGTCATCTCAGAGAGCGTAAACCTCCCCAGTATTTGGGGTAATTTCAGTATCTCCAAAGCTCAGGATTCTGGGAACTGCTGAGGTYCTTCTGCATGGGGGAGAGGAGGGATACCTAAGTCTTTCTCTCTTATTTTTGAGTGCAAGGCGCAGTCCCACAAAACCAAATACGTTTYTTCCTCTGTGTGCCTAAACTCACCAGTAGCTTTCCAGTGCTTTTGTGTGGACAGGTTTTCTTGAGAAACCCACTGTGACCTGCGAGTTTTACAGTGTCTGAGCCTGGTGGCTATCGTCACAAGTGGTGGTGATGAAGGAAGGGATGGGACGTTTTATTCTGTTCATTTCTCTGAAGTCCCTCACAGGCTGTAGGCTGATGGCAAGCAGCCCACAGGCACAGTCCGTCCTTTAGGTAAACTGGTGTCAATCCAAAGTAACTTCACCGAGCTGGAGTCAAGGGTATTGCGGCAAACTCACATGGGAAGAGCTGAGAGCAGAATCTGTCTCACAAGCAGATATCCAAAGGTAAATAAAGTTTTTGCAGCTCTTTGCGGTAACATAAACCATTAGACAGAAAAGTGACAGTTTCTCCATCATTCCTGGGCAGATGCACCAGGTGTGTCAGTGTTAGCGTGTTGAAAAATAATATCCAGTAATGCTTTCCTATAAAGGAGAGTCAGTTGTCAGAGTAAATGCAAGGAGATCATCAGGCTCAGCATGCGGTATTGTGTTTAACCAATGTAGGCAKGTACTGGAGGTGTGAAATTGAAAAAGTCATGAATGCTTCCTACTTTATTCTTTCTAGACAGGTTTCTTGTACTTACTTAAAGGCCGAAAGTCCCAAGGGACAGCGTTACCACCTTTATTACTTTCTCTCTAATGAGATTTTTCAGCTTTGTGGCAAAGCCGCATCCCATATCGCAAATGAGATGCCAGCCTTTGCTGCATCGGTCAACTTGCCTTACAGTGAAGAAGAAGCTGTAACTCYTGCCATTCTATATTTTCTCAGCTTTCTTTAATGCATTTAAAACTTAACACAGAGATGCTGCCCTTTCTGAAGGAGAAAAATTCACCCTTGACAAAACTGTTAGGTCAGTCAGGTCCTCATTAAGAGGGAAGTTTGCTCAGAATTGTGTTTTAGATAAGATTTAGGACTAGACTGGGCAACGGTTGCTTGCAAACAAAAGCCCATTAAAATAAACAGAACTACTCTTTTAAGTCAGTACTTACATCAGACTGCCCTTAAAGGCTTTAATTCACTATTACTTAATCTCCCAAACATTTATATATTACAGTACTTCACTTACAACTTCATACAGTACAACTTCATACACCTGCAGCCTTTGGTGCCGCTATTTTATTTTAAAGAAAAATTTAACATATGAGTCAAGTGAAGCCAACTGGAGCTTACTTCTACAAGGTACAATAAAGTTACATGGGCATGACGACCACTTAATATTCTTGGAGGTATTTAGCACAGGGTAGCATGGTAACTTGACATACTAGAGCCAGGAAAAATATAAATTTGATAAGTTCAATTTTTTTCCTTTCAGAGCTGTGTATTTTAGGAATCAGTGGTGACTTTCTACAAAGCCAGACTGGGTCATTTATGTATTAAATCTATTTTAGTTTTTTAAGTCCAGTTTTGCCTGGCAGATTTTCCCATGGAATATCCAAATGGCCTGTGGTTTATTTTCCTTGTGACTCTGTGTTTCTCGGGTGTATATGCCTCTCACTCTAGGAAATSGTGCTGCATTAAAAAAAACCTATAATGACTTTTACCTCCTGGCTTTAATCTGGACAACAGGACTTAGTCTTGCTGTTTTCCAAGACCCTCTTTGCCTCGCTTCTGATGAARCTGTGAGAAATCAGATTGTCTAAGAGCTCAGTTACGGGGCTCTTGAAGGCAGTGCTTCTCTCCTGTGGTCTATGCGAACACTGCAAAAGAAAAATGCCAGCCCAACGACCTGAGTAAACTTGCCCTGTCAAGTAGACAAACAACAAAAGTGGGAGGGGAGCAGAGTAAAATAATATGTAAGTGAAAATCCTGGAGGCAGTACAATTTGTCATTTTTTTGTCGTATATGTCAAACTTGAGGTGGACTGATGAAGATTTTAGAGGGAACACCACCACGGCACTTCCTGGGGTCTTGCAGAGGTGATTTTGGGAGTGAAAAGTGGTTTTTATCCCCACAAGATGTAAACATGACCAAAGTAGGTTATAACTTTCTTCCTCAGCCAGGGAAGATGCCTCTCCAGAAGTTGCTGCATCTGATGTCCCTTCTGTTCTCTGGCTTCCCTTGCTGGCTGAAGACCTGGCACTGCCATCACCCTGCTCCCACCAGGTGKGTCCACGGAGGACGCTGGCTGCTTCTGGGGCCATGTCTGTGAGGTCTGGGAGCCCCTGCTCCARATTCCTGCGGGCTCCTCAGTCAGGGTGAGATCTTGTACTGACTTGGAGGTACTGTCGGTGTGACAGGGAGGCAGTTAGCAGATTGACTGCTTAATTGGTGCTGTAAATGCACGAGTAAGTCTTTTAGTGTCCATGAAATCAACAAAAATGCCACAAGAGGAACATTTGTTTTTAACAGCCGCTTGACTGGGGAGACGTCTTGCATTGATCCAGGGCTATTGGACTGCTAGACCTTTTTTCCAGTGTAGTTATTAGTAATGAACCGGTGCTAAGGAGTTAGAAGGGCTGAAAAGACTGCAGCCCTCTAATGTTAACCTTACCAACAGAGAGAGAGGATGACTCCAGCACCCATAAATACAGGAAAAGCGTCATCTGAAAACAAGGTCTTGTCGCTTGAAAGGGTGCTCTCAGAGACTTCATCTCTGCTTGTTCTGGCAAGGTCCCAGTACAGAAGTCTTGCTAGAAAGTGTCACACTGTACTCCTCTGAGCTGGGAGGGGAATCCTTCMCTAGAAAGATGAAAAGTTAAAAAAATAGAAAGATTCCATGACTGAAAGAAGAGCAGATAATTGCAATTTGTCTCTCTGAGCTTTTGTGAGCAGATATTGAATAGAAGATGGTTCATATAATTGTATTTTTGGAAGCCTAGTTGCAGCCAAAGATTTATAGGTTTTTTTCCTGCAAAACCCCTGCTCTTTTCTATTTTAAAAGAGGGACTATCACCAAGTGTCACCCTGAAGAATTGGACCCACTACAGTATTTTGTTACATATCAGAAAACAAAGTGCAAGGCTGGTACACTATTAAGCAACAGCAGCGGAGCTGCCACTCTCAACCTCATTATTCAAGCCTCTCTTTAGTTCAATTATACACCTCTACAGCTAAGGAAGATAGATGAAGGTCATTTGGGAGCTGTAAACCACAACGCATTGAATGCAGAACTATGTTCTTAAGCTGATTTACACCTTGTTCTCCAGTGTTGTACAGCATGGGGCTTCAATTGAAATGCAGAGGCAGTGATTGAAAAGCCTTTTTCCTCTTCTTAGCTCCAGATCCACTGCCTGTAATTATTACCTTGATTAGATGGCGAGAGACAATGGCTTCTGCTTTCCGTACCTGGGTGGTGACTAAACCCAAAATCTTGGGACTTGGGCAGAGAACCCACCAGGGATGCACAATGGTGTTTACATTCGCAATAAGTTAATTCTTGGTTGTGTGTATTGGCCCAGCCAGGAAGAAAAACTGTAACTGAGAGAAGCAATTTTCCTTTCCAGGAGAGACAAAGAACTGCCATCTTGTACTGATTTACCTCCCGTATATCTCACAGCATGGGGAATGTTGTGTATATTGAAGAAAGTTAATTAAACAATGCAAATGCACACAAAAAAGAACACTTTCATGCTATTGACAGATGATTGTAGGCTTTAGTCGTATGGAACAGAGACATTTTTAAAATTAGTCCGAAGTGTACTGTACAAAAACAACTGGGACCAGATTCTTCAAGCAGTGAATCTGTGGGTACAAATGCTGACCGTCAAACATCTGGCTACCCAGGGGGAGAGCAGTTTGAGTTCTCTGGTGTTTTGTTTAACTGTAAATCAGCCTCACCGTCTCTAAACATTGTTCCAGAGCTTATGCAATGCAAGCACCTTGCTTTGTATGTTAAGGTTAAATTGCATATTAGTTAGCACTTTTGCTAAAGTCAATGGAAGCAGATGCCAGCTCTGCCGGAGTTAGATCTAACTAAATATCACCTTATATTCCAGTGTTGTCTTGGGAAATGTTTTGTCAGTCTAAGCTAGCTTAAGAGGGGAAAAAGGCAATAAAAACAAAGTGATTTGAATTCTTTTCTGAAATGTGGTTTGCTGAGCATCCTGCATCTCTAGCAGCTCATCTTTATTTAGAAATAAATTCTAACAATAATCATGCTTTTGTTCTTTTAACAGAGAGAACAGGAATTAGCACAGGGCCACATGCACTTTTGATAGAGAAATAAAGACTACTTTAGCAAGATTTTATCCGTAGACCAGAACTTGTTTCATTAGCATTTCCTCTCTTTTTATATTAAGGTAGAACATTAAGCACCATGAATGCATTTTTATTTATGATGTTTCAGAACTTGTTTCAGTTGGAGACATTTTTTCTGGTATTTTTATTTAGTGGAAATAATCACAGAAAACTCTTRAAGATTAATATTCTATGAAAAGGTTTTACTCTGAAATATTTAAAGTTTTTTTTATCATAGATCTATATGTTTAATTTTTATAATTAGAAAAAGAACTGTTCTCTACTTTGTCCTCATTTGACCCCCCTTTTACTTCCAGGGAGTCCATTCATGAGTCVCCCATGATTTCAGTATTGTGGCACTGTAAAAAAACCTAATTCTGTCCGCAGATGTGCACATGTGATGCCCACTAGTTTCATAGTACCTTCACCTGAAGGCCAGCRTTCAGTCTGTGATGTTTACCTGGGATTTTATTATTTGCAACACCTGGTATCCTTAAGAAGAGCTTTCTGTCCATGTGCACATGAGGTTCTCCCTGCTGAGTTTGGCCTAGGGACAAACATGGAGCTCCCACTTCCAGCATGGCCCCATTGCATTATTATCTCTAATTACACATGAATCCAGTCCTGCTGYTGTTAGAGTCAATGGGAACTGAAAGGGCTTGAGGTTGCTGAAAATTGGAATCTCTAAGAGTCCACCAGGGATAAATGTAAAGATAGATATGTCCAAAGACAATAAAATTGTAATTATATATAATTTGCTACTAACTTAATTATAGATATTCTAAACGAAGATCTGGAATCTCCTTTTCTCACAGGAGAAATCCTACTTTTGTCAATAAGGCTGTTGTGTAAAAGCAAGTGGGACTTGGCCCTGATGCACGACCGCTATTTGCAGACCTTATCTGAGATTTTGCATTGATTCTTTCCCGCACTAAAGATTTGTGCTGCATTATGTATAATGTTTTATCTTCCTATTAAAACAAATGTCTTTTTAAAGGGGAAAAAAAGCCTCTGAGAACTACCCCCTGACTTCAAAAGTGTACTTTTGCTATGGAGATGCACACTCTGGTTTTGGTGGATGTGCTTCCCAGTAATAATGCCAAACGTAGTGACCTGGAATTGTTAATATGAAACTTCTTTCCTATTCATTAAAAACTTTCAACATAAACATTTAATAAAAAATTTGGGCAGCAATTCCCTCATGTAAAACTAGGGTTGTTCCCCGGTAACTGGTGTGTGTGTTTGTTTGTTTCCCCCACAAATAATAATTTGGTTGTCTTATTTATCTCCCTTGATTGTACYGATGCAACTGTTTGCAGGGCTGCCTGGTGAAGCAGATAAGGGAATGATCTGGATTAAAAATATCTTGCCCTGTACTACATTATCAAAGGGCTCCAAAACCTGTGGCAGTATGGCAGCTGTGGGGATGGTGCAGGGGTGGGAACGCCTGGCCRAGGGCGAAGAGGAAGAACTGCTTACGCCAGTACAGAGGCTGACATTTTTTAACCTCAAACTATGTATCAGCTGACCCAAATGCCAGACCAGGTATTTGCATATTTCCACCCTCTAATTGTGAGGGTGGAAACTACCCACATGTTGCAGGCTGATAATAATTGATTTTTTTTCACTCTGTTCTTCCCCTCTCCCAGTAATTAGTAATTGTACTTATGAGACAAAATTAATAACTTTGAATAATCCTGGCTTTTCATTTTTTCCTTCTTCTGGCAGTGAATTTCAAATCTACCATACRTCCTATTCTGGCTGTAATACTGTTCTGAGTCTGTACTGGCATCCTGCAAACTCTCTTGGAAAGGGCAAGGCTCCAAAAAGAGGGGAGCAGGGAGGAGGAGAAACAATTGCTCTGGGGTGCGTGGTCTGTACCCTGTGTGTAGAAATTCCCTGYGAAGAGCACTTCTGGGGAAAGCTGGTCCACCTCATCTGCATGAGTAGGCTCATATTTCAGGTCCTTCCTTCAGAGGAACTTTGRAAACCCCAGGATGTTGCTCTATCTCAGATGCTGCCATTCACATTTATGTTCTTAAAAGTAATCGCTGTTTTTATTTGCCGGGTAAGATGACAAATAAAAGATGACGGGCCTTAATTTCAGGGATTGGGAATGCAAGATACCATAGAGATTTCTACCATTTCTGCAAACCATGGATGGACCAAGTCTTTTGCATCTTATCTTCCATTTTTTTGACACAGTGTGAATCCCAACAATGTCAGGTCCAGAAATTATTGCAAGCCTTGTTGAGAAGGMACTGAGTGCATTGCACGACTGGCAAGCGATGGTTTCTAGAAAACATGCTGGCCCTATGTGGATCACTTCTCTGCACCTTCCTTCTGCACCTCTCTTACAAGTGCAGTGTAGACAGGGCAAATTGTGTGTCCTGTCTTCTGTCTTTTCCTTCTGTAAAAATCCTTGTTTTTTTTGTGTTGAGAAGGAACCAAAGACTGAAATCACCCTGCCAGTTTATTGGAACACACGGCAGGGAGGAGAACTTTTTCCACCTGTACATTTGGACCTTGGAAACACTGTGCATGCCAAGATCATAGAATCATAGACTGGTTTGGGTTGGAAAGGACCTTAAAGATCATCTAGTTCCAACACCCCCCCCATGGGCAGGGACACTTTCCACTAGACCAGGTTGCTCCAAGCCCCATCCAACCTGACCTTGAAGATGGGATACCTACTAGCTCTTAGCTGGAACCTCCCAAGTAGAGGGTACGGCAGTACCAGCTAATTCCAAGAACTATTGGAAATAACAATCTCATGCAGGTGTCTAAGTGCTTAAACAGAATAGTTAGGTTTTTATTTAAGTTTTTTATGCAATAATCTTCTTCAGGAGCAACATCTGATAGCTTTATACAAAATCATAATAAAGTACTCAAGCAGATTATCCAGACGGACTCTAAATTAGCTAAGACGTCTTGACCTATGAATCTGAATAAAAGGTGCTGAGCTTATTGGCGTGACCTTTCTAATAAGCATGAAACTGCAATGGGTAGAGGAGTTACTGGAATAGCCATAATGTGGGGCAGTAATTCTGAAAGAAGGTTACACCTACTCACTTTTCTTTTTTGCTCCCTGTAYGCTGCAAGAAGGTTTCTGAGCTTTGTTTAATGATCCCGGCTGTTCCCAAGGAATTCAGAGACTCAGATGCAGATAGGCTCGGACTGAGGCATGTATCATAAACAAGGAGTAGCCCTGTGTATCTGTATCATTTCTTAATCAAACTGACTGTAAGGCATTTTATGAGCACATGCTGTACACATCATTGAAATGCAGTGCCTTGTAGGCACTAAAAAAGCAGTGAATGAGCCCCATTAGTGAGAAAGAACATATTATTAATCAAAGACATCAATGTAAACTTCTTGTCTAATCGAAAGTACAACAAAAGTTTAAGCTGAAAGGGTCTGCCTTTCTTAGTCTTCTCAGGTCTCATCCAAGAGATTTGTATGCACTGTATTGCTTGGTACTCCATTTATTTTTCTTGGAAGGTGCTGAGCTAATGAAGGTGCTGTCTGTTCTCAAACAGCTACTCTGTACTAGTGAGGATCTGTTAATTTGAACGTGTATGCCTCCTTGCACGCGCCTCCATCCAAAACAGAGCCTGCTCTGATCAGAATACCTGGTTCTACCTAGTGTTTTTAGTGTAAGGTAGACTAAGATTCATACTTTTTCTGGTTTTTGGATTTCTGCTGTCGTTCCTAGAGCTGGTTATCTTAGAGCCAGTTACCTTAGAAATGACAGGCTTCTGTGACAGGGATTTGTTAGATRTCCTTGCAATAGAGCCAGAACAACCAGGGTTGTTTTTCCATGTGTCCTGGCCCCGGTTCCTRTTTCCTCTTCGCGCCAACCATTCAAGTCCAAGCATCAGAATGTGTGATTCTGCCCCAAGTAATTGAGAACCCTGATAACAGGACACTGCTCCATCCTGCACGTCCTCTGACATGATGAACTGCACCCTCTCCTCCTGCACAATGCCACAGCCTCTGGGGTGGGAATGAAGCTTCCTCAGCCTGTCATTCAGGGATTACAGTGCTCTCCTAGGAGACGTGAGATCTTGGCTTAACATCCAAGTCCTGCAAGTCCTCTAACTACTCACCTGCCATATAAACTACAAATGGCAGCAATGCTACCTCTCCTCTGACCATGTTTGTTTTTAAAACAAAGGCATTACAGGCACGTTTGGTGAAGGCTTCATTCCTTAGACCTGCTCTGAATATGGCTAGTGAAAGGGGCACCTTCTAGAGGACTGGCATGCTGCTCTGTCTGCCTTTGGATCCTGACCAGACTTTATCCGGGGATAGGTACTTAACTGTTCAGGTTGGGTCAGTTTTGAATAAATGCAGAAGTAAARCTGCAGAGTGATATCACTTTCAGGTGAAATAGAGAAGTATATACTTAATTTAGCTGCTCCTGTGCTGAGGTGTTGGTTGATATATTTAGAAAAATGCAGGTGGAAGGGACCTCTGGAGCTCATCTAGTCCAATCCCCTGCACAAAGCAGGGCTAACATCAGAGGGTCCTGAGGTTAAGTGCTTATAGCCCACAGATCCTTGTATCAGCTTCCAGAGTCTTTGCTGGACCTTTATTTTAAGCAGCTGGGAGGTCCAAGCCCAGCTGTTGGGACCATCATGTTACCTATGTACCAGCAAATAGATGGAGTGGGGTATTGGCAATTCTGTAAGATAAGCTTTATGTAACWCAGAAAAGGAAGAATCCTTACTGAGTTACATGGAACACAGAATTGCAGCAGCATATAGTCTGGATGGTTTTAATAAAGTCATAGATTTTGAGGCCAGCAGGGGCCATTATGATCATCTGTTCTGACCCTCTTCATGATGATACAGGGCCACTGAATAGTCCTAATGCTAGAATAAAAGTCTGCTTAGCACTACTTTTCTAAAATGATTTCTAACTATTATAACATTTTTCTGAGTTATTCTCTAACCCCTAAATTACTCTTTTTCATATAAGGCTGTCTGTCAATCTGTTCTCTACTCCTTCTCTGACAGCCTCGTCCCCACCTTCCAGTGTCTTAGGTGCCTTTTTTTCTGCTGTCAAACTCAGGCTAATTCATTTTCAGTTCCCTTAAGAGACCTGTCTGAGCACTGAAAGATCTGGACTCTTGCTATTTCATTAGCCTTCATTATTTTTCAGTTAATGGTTAGCTGGCAGCATTGGTTTTTAGTTTTTGTAATAGAAATGAAGCAGGTTTGTATTTTATAGTCATTTCTTATCAGTCTCAAGGAGAAAAATGTATCTGTCTACAAAGATATTAGAGTCTCCCTTAATGCAAGCTTTATTGTTATTTGCATCACTTTCAGTTATGCACAATTTTAGTGGGAAAAGTATATGAAGTTAGAGTGCACACAGCTGTTCACGAGTGCTAGCAAATCCTGCCACAGATGCTCCCTTGCCTTCTTTGTTACAGGACCTTAATTTTGTCAAGACACTGAAAGGGAAGCTACTGGCAGAGACAGAGAAACAGCACTTAGTTTTCTCACGATACTGTACGTTTTCTGATACTTTAAAGATACAACAGAGCTTTTAGGAGTTATATGATTAATTTTGCTACTGTGGAATAGAGCACAGAGAGTTATTGACTTCAAAGTGTCATTGTTCAACCTGGCTCTGCAGTCAGCCGCCACTGAACTGCAATTTTCAAATGGGGGGGGGAGTGGCATACTTCCCTGATTACCCTTTGCTGGGSTTATTAATTCATCAAGCACAAGCTTGTTACAGTGACTGACTCAAGAACAATCATACCRGCTTTTTGTGGAAGAAGGATGAGAGAAATGTAAAAAATATAACAGTGGCATGTGAAAATATTTTCCTGAGGACAGCAGATTCACAAGGAAGGARAGATTTGAAATATTCAGGCCTTTAGCCTAAAGTTCTCAAAATGAATTGGGGTGTTGGATCCCCACATTTTGTCAGCAGCTTTGGTAGTCTCAGCTTACACAAAGTCCATCAGGAAATCAGCTAAGCATATCTTAATTCAGAGCAGACTTAATAGTCCCGTTGAATTTACCTGCATAAAATTATGCATGCAGGGTGACTGCAGTTGCTGGTCCAGTGAGAAACAGAGCTTTGGAGTCTGAGATTTGATGAGCACTAGTAATATCTGTGGTCTTCAGTAGCAATTGCATAGGAGCAGCTCCACTCAGATCAAGGTGATTGTCACTTGTGATCATTTTATCAATAAACTGAGTGTTTATCTGTAAAAAAWTATATTTTACTCTCTTCCATCCTGGCTTGTCCCAGCATGTATATGAACTCTCTATTTTTTATTCATTCTCTTATTATATATCGTCTGTCAATCTACCACCGACAAACCATATTCTCCATAACTGAGTTTACACGGAATGTAAAATCTATGCAATTAACATTAGTTATAATTATGCTCCAGCGCTGATGGGGGAAATGACAAGAAATTTATACTTAATGGAGAAAGGAGGAGATGGAGAAAAGATTACAAGAAGTAGTGTTTGGTAATGCAGTTAGTGACATAAAAGACTTATCCAGAATTAGCAGCTGGATCAGCATTTGCTTTCCTGTTTTATCCAGAAATGGTTCTGCTAATAAAACAAACACAGATGTGGAATGGTTTTATAGCTCATCCTTAAGTATCCTCGTGCAGTGTCTGAAAACTAATCAYTTCAATGTTTTGCATGAAAGCCAGAAAGTGAGCAGGTCATTATGTTGCTACGTGTTGACATGGTTCCTCAGTATCTTCTCCTGAAATAAATACAGGCTCTCTGTAGATTTGCTATAATTGGATTCTACTGCACTGTAATATGTAAATCACAAATTCCAATTACCAGTGCATAAAAATAGAAAATCATGTAAGTGTCTTAGGGAAGAGTCTATCAGCAACTAAGAATGTTTAGGATAACCAAAAATATATATTATCTTGTTACAGTCATTGTCATGACCCTGAATCTCTGGAGGTTTTTAGTTTGTTCCGTTTTCTCCAAACAATTTTACAGTTCTTGGTTGGGTCAGCTGTGGCAGTTAGCTATATTTCACCCACCTTGTRCCATACTGCTGACTGGAGGTGCATTGGCTTTTTAGTCTGTGATATTTTGATCATGAAATACCCACCTTAAAACAAATAAGCAAGAAGGTGTTTTAATTTGTTGTGTTCTAAATTGCACTTAGGGCCCAGTTATAATCTGAGCGTTTAGCTTGCCTGTTGATGTTCCCATACAGCGTGTGATGAGTTCAGCAGTTTGTAAGTCCTGCTTTTTAAAGGTATGAGAGTGAGGATGGCTAATGCAGCACCTCCTGAAAGGGATGTCAGTACAGTGAGGCAGATCCCCAAGAGGACACTCACGTCTATTTTTTCTCAGAGGTGATATTCCACAGATGGGTTCCCACAACAGAGCAGACATGGTCACACGATGAGGAAGGGACCGCAATGAGAACTAAGGAGACTGGTTTTCTTTCATATGGCATTTCACAGCCCAGAAGTGCTGGGTTTTGCCACCACCCAGCGTGGTGGCTCTTGGCAGACCACTGCTTATGCCAGCGAAGAGGCTGTTGCCTCATGGACCCTTAGCAAGGAGCAGATGGGAACAAAACCTGCAGCAGCTGTACTGGATCAAATGATGGAGCCTCATGCACGAAGTGTGAGATTTGACTTGCTGACGTGATTTGTCAAGTACAGTTTAGAGGCAGCCAGCAGGAAAATGGGAGAGGGGTGAGTTCATCAGTGCCAGCTGAGTTAATAGAACAAAAGAAGCACTCTCTGCTTCTTTCCTCTTCTATTTGCTTTTGTCACTGAACCTYGCTTGCTTTGGTCCCTTAAATAAGGAAGACCAAACCTAAATTCCATTTTCATCTTTTGCACCAGCTTGTCTCTCTTTGTTTTCCTCAGGCCTTTCTGTTCCAAGCTGCCCGAAGCTAGCTACCGGTAGAAATGTGTTCCACGTTTACATTGCGCTGACACTGTATCACCATGCAGGATTCGAACAAATGGGCTGTTAGAATATGTCTTAAAGTGAGCTTTACAACTAATGTCCATCACCATGTTCCAGAGAGATCGTTCCCTTACTGTCAAAATGCATTTACTTTACTGATGTAAGTAACATCACCACTCATTAATATTGTCGCCACGCCTTCTGTGGAATACATTGTTCTACATAGAAGTGTCTCAGAAAGTTGCAATTTATTTTCTCACTTGCCTAAAGGATTTCAGTAACAAAGAGATCAAGAAGGAAGTGTGAATTTCTCCTACCTGCTATTTAATTCTAGACTTGATATTTTTACATTAATGCAATTTAATGTTATGACAAAGAAATACAGTATTCTCTTGGTATAGAAAATGTATCAATTCAACTGTTGTCCTTTGTTCACCTTATACTCAGTGTATAGGTCCAAGAAAGTATTAGGGCAGAAACTTTCAAAGATGCCTTGAAAATGTAATTGCTTAATTTTTGTTGAATTCTAGTGTGATATTGGTGTCTGGTTCTTAAAGACTCTATGAAGCCTATGAGCYTAAACAAACCTGTATTACCTTCAGGGCAACGCAAGTTCAAATAACTTTAGCAAACTACTATATTTATCCATTATTCCTTAATGTTACRTGGTACTGAAGTTTGCACTTTGAGATAATCAAGTGCAATACCTTTAAAAAAACCCCACTACTAGAAACCTTGCATCCTCAGTAAGAGAACAGGATAGAAAAGCTTGCTTAAAAAGATTACTGATTTCAAGATACTTTCGTACTAAAGTGAAAGAATGAAAAGCCTGCAGCTATCTTCAGCAGGGCTTACAGATGTTTAAAGAGGAATGCTTTTATTGTTAAGAATTACATTTCCAGGGAAAGGCCTTTGATACTAAAAAAATAAAAAATAAAAAAATTGGTTGTGCAATGCTGGAAAAATCCCATCACTGCTCTCCAGCTAGACCTGAGCCTATAATACAATGGGATCCTATCATGATCTTTCATTCACTGAGCCCACTATATTTTTTCTTGACACAGCAATTACTACTTAATCTCGTTAGGATAGATGGTAATGGAGCCTAGTTGTAAAATAACCCTTTGTGTTTTTTCTTTTATTTTGTTTTGAATATATTGACTTGATTTTTATCACATTCATGTGCACATCAAAGCACAATTATTCATTGTTAAAGCCAATCTGCAATCAATGTCATTTTCTGTATTTTGTTTACCCAGATTAGTGGTTTGATCCTGCTCATTGACTTCAATAAGAGCTTGACTTACCCTCCCCGCCCTCTCCCTTGGGTCTCCACTTTACAAAGAAGCAGTTTGTCCTTGGCCCTGGCCATGGTGCACAATGAAAAGAGCCCGTGAAATGGACTTTTACGTGCTCTGAGGAAAGACCAATGATATTTACTTATGCAGTTACTGGGGCAGGGCAAAGTGTCACCCCTTCAAGTCTCCCTGCCTCCAGTAAAGGATAGCTGGAGGACAGGGGCTGGAAAAGGGTGGAAGGAGAAGTGTAAGGAGGAGGAAGATGGCAGAAAATTGCTAGCAAATGCATTAGAAAGAGACCAAGCCATGGCATCCCAGGGCAAAGGCTTTGTCATGCAAAGAGMTGGGACTGGGGTCTGCTCACCTGCGAGTATGAGGAACTGCAGGGCTCCTCTGAGCTGTCCTCTTCCACCCAGGGAAGATCCTGTGGCTAAAGTGTACCAGACTGTCCAGTGAGCTCTCAGGACAGAGGACTGTGCGTATGGGGAAATTCCGTTAATGAAGACAACTAGATGGAGGAAAATTAAATGTTCTCAGTACTTCGAGGTGCAAAAGCAGTACTTTCTGGCCTTCAAATATGTCTTTGTTTCAGAGTGGTTCCAGTTTTGAGCAATTTTCTGTGTATTCACTAGAAACCYTCCTCTCTTCAATTGATGGGATATTTGTGCTCTCCACCCTTTCCTGTGACTTTACCACTTGTCATATATCATAGAATCACAGAATGGTTTGGGTTGGAAGGGACCTTAAAGATCACCTAGTTCCAACCCCCCTGCCATGGGCAGGGACACCTTCCACTAGACCAGGTTGCTCAAAGCCCCATCCGACCTGACCTTGAACACTTCCAGGGATGGGGCATCCACARTTTCTCTGGGCAACCTGTTCCAGTGTCTCACCATCCTCATAGTGAAGAATTTCTTCCTTATATCTAATCTAAATCTACCCTCTTTCAGTATATCCCCTTCCTTAAGCTATGAATAAGTAGTTTTTTCCCCTATGAGCTGCATTCCTGTTCTAATGAACAAGAAACTTAATGTAATGTTAAGCAAAGAAAGAAACTYATTTTCCTATCTCTCTAACTTGACTCAGGCTATCAGTTACCCTGGAGTAAAGTGGAGATTAATCTACCCCATATGTACTTGCTGTATTTAACAATAGCAGTCCGCTTGCCTTATCAGTCTCCCTGTGGAAGTTTTGATCACAGAACTGAAGRAAGAATAAGCCTGTGTTGACTCTTCCTGAGGACCTTGACGTTCGGCAGAGTGTTTACCTTGCTGGTTGTGTGCCAAAGCATTATGGCCCTGGTTGGCTGCGCAAGGGAGGGGGAAGACAAGTAGGAGAAAGCCCCCATTAGGGAGTGCTGGGAGAAAAACCTGCAGAGGTCTTAGTGCAGTTTTGCTACCCACATTTAGTAGGGAGAAGTTGCATGGGAAAAGTAGGGTTGTCCCTAAGACAGYGAGCCCTGCCTGCCACAGGGACCATGCCACCTTAGTCACCATAACCAGGCTGCGTTATTTTTGTTARTAGAAATACATTACTTTTACTGCTTTTGTTTTTCTCTAAAGACAGACTGCTTTCTGGTGCTTCAGGTGAAATCATACCCTCCCACCATGTATTTCAGTGTGAGGAATATCCAGTTAACTTGGTTCTTGCCAATCTGTCCATACCAAAAAGAATGCTCTTCCTTGGRTGATCTGAAAAGTCAGAATCATCTCCATCTTTAACTCCTGCCCCAAGAAACCTCTGTAACGTGCTGTGCACAAGAGGTCAGCTAGTTAACTCTGTAGATTAGTGGCACTTGGGATAGAACATGTTTCATGGAGAGTTTTTGTTTAATAAATGATAGTGGGAATTGTCCTAGAGTATTGCAACTGCTAACGTTGCACTTCCTCTACCACTGCCCTAATTTWATTTCCTTAAAAAATACATTTTGAACATTTCAGGGCACTGAAAGTGCCTGACAGCAGGTATGTGGATTGTATAGCATTATGGRGCCCTAATTTCAACCTGGACCTTTTAATATTATTTCACATAAATAACAATTAATAACCTTTGGAGAGGAAGAGAACATTCTCAACCTCAGATAYATGACTAGAAATCTGGCCTCAGCCTGTCAGGTGTTACTGTGATTTTGCACACATAAAGGGAAACTATTCCCGCCCCCCCGCCCCTCTTCCATACCAGTTCTGTGGTCAAGATAATCTCCTCTMCGTGGATCATCTGTGGAGGGGCATGTACCATGTCGTGTTGTTTGGGAAGGGAGGAGTGCAGTGCAGACCTTCCAGGCTCCTGGGTCTCATGGGACCCAAGTCTCATAACAAGAAGGGAAACAGGGTCACCAGCAGAGATGCTGCCTGCTGCTTTGGCACTTCTGTGGAGGAACCCTTGTATGACAACTCAAGTCAAAGAAGCTGCTTGCACCAGTTTGCGAAGCTTTTTTTTGGGGGGAGGATAAAGATAAAGGACACTTTTTAAAAATAATATATTATTGTTCATACTTATTTGATGCCTGACAGTAGATTTCTAGTCCTTTTTTAAATTAATCCTTACCCTAAAATTCAACATTACAAACATATCATTTTCATTTCAAGCTATAGCTATTTTGCCGAGTTTTGCTTTTCCCCCCTATTGATTTTATTCCTGTCTAAAACCTCTTTCTGTCATTCTGTAATAGAATAAAAATGGGCTAAATCAAGCACTTTATCCGATCGATGACTCTTCATACTTGACCAAGAATCTCTGTGCCAGAAATAACATTCCACAGTCTAGAAGCGATAAGGATGAAAAGGTCTATTACAACATATTAATCATTGTTCTTTCATTTTTCTTTAGGCAGGACAAGTTCCATTGCTGTTTATTCTGTGACTTGTGATGGGTATCTTTGAAGCTTGCTTTACAACAGCAATGACCTTACACTCTACATGCTTTCTTTGACTTTTTAAACTGCTGTGCCAAAATATATGCCCATTGGTATGCATAATTCACACGTGCAATTGCTAGGACTGAACACAGTACTGMCTGGAAGCCTGCCGAAGGGAGCTAGGTAGTTTTTCTGTGCCTCATCTGAAAGAACAGGTGTGGTAAGCGTGTGGTGAAATCCAGTTCACAACTGTGCGTGGAAATATTCAGATGGTAGATATTGCCCGTGCAGTGAGAGAAGTCAGGAGGCTAGCTCTGGGGCTGAGTAAGGTGGCTGCTAAAATCCAYCTTCCTCCGCTTGTGGCAGGAGAAAGGAAATAGGCAAAAAGGGTTAGAGGTCTAGGGGTGGTGAGAGCTCATCAAAGAAACATGGTCCAGCTGCTTCTGTATCAGACAGGAGAAGTAAAACTTGTGCTTGATTTGGAGTAGGGTTGTTGATGCTATGAAAGAAAATGACAAAGAAACAGTAAAAGAAAATATTTTCATTTTAAGCTGAGTGTTCATCTCCTACCATGCTACTTAGAACTCTTCCTATCATGTCTATCCTAACTAGGACCTGCAGAATCAAGTGTTTATGATATATGTTTGCAGCGGTCAGTTTGATKCTCACAAACACTGGTGTAGCTTTGCTCAGCTCGGAAATAGATCTAGGAAAATGCTTCAGAGTGGCTACAATGCCTCGGGCTCCCTGACAGTTCATGGGGAAAGCATGGTGCTACTTCAGAATGGGCTCTAAACCATGCAATATGTTTAGCACGGTTGTTTAAACCAGCCAGCAGGAAAATGGGAGAGAGGTGAGTCTTCAGCCATTTTCATCAGTTGTAGAGAGGCTCTGTGCAAGGTATTATCCAGAGCTTGGAAACCTCTTCTGAAGGTAGGGGCCTCTTCTCGGATAACCAAGCAGGGCGCWCYCTCTCTYTCTCTCTCTCTCTTGCTATATTTGTCGTCTTCTAAAAAAGCAATTAGAAGAGGAAAAGGAAGAGTGATGCTGCTCACTCTTTAGTAGTTTAACAGACTGACCATGATCAATTCCTTCTTCTGCCAGAATAAATTCAGCTGCACATCTTCTGGAAGGATGCTCTGTAGACAATTGTGGAGGAAGGTATGATATCATGAAGAAAGGAAATTGAGGTTGCTGGCATCAGGGAGACAGGCTAGATGAGGGACTGCAGCTGTGATCTGGTGTGGATTATGCAGAATGAGATCCCTGCTCTCTGGATTTTCCCAGCTACTTTGATTCAGTGAACCCCCCAATTTTTTGCTTTTGAATTTATTTTTACAGGGAAGAGTGAGCAGTCCTATGTCTCTTGTCCCATCACAATCATACGTGGTTGGGATACTTCCAGAATTATAACCCTGACCTTGGGAGAAGGACATTTACCCAGGATTAGGAATTTCTCAGCAGAAGGCGAGTATGGCATGGCATCCCCTCACGCGAAAGAAGATACGCAGTTGAGGCAAGACTGTGGAAGAGGCACCTCCTATCCACATCTGTCTTCAGAGTAACTACCATCAAGATTAAATTATATTTGAACAAAGGCTTTCAGGATAGGAATTTTGGCGTCACCTGAAATGGAATTTCGGTACTGAAGTCCAAAGTCCTTTRTTCAGTAGGTGGCTCGTGATCAGTGCAGAATTAATGTGTCTTGCAACTGAAATTGGATCTTTAGAAAAAGCAAAGTTCTGCTGCACGTGCTGAGTGGAGAATTTGGCCCACAATTATTTTTAAGCATGCAGAACCTGGCACCTGAGATGTTCATTCTCTCCTTCTTTCCTCCTCAAAAGTAGTTAGACTTAAAATAGCTTACACTCTACTTCCTCTTTATGAAGCAGTACTTACAAAGTAGGCAAAATTGAAAATTACATGGTACGTAACTGAGATCAATAATTAGAGCTACTTTACATAATCTCAGACTAAGTGCATGACTGTCGGGTGTTTCTCATTAGAAGTTTGTGGAATGTTCTTGCTTTTTTTTGCTTTATGCTACCTGTTTCTTGGTGTTTCCTGCACAGACCTGTTGAAATAATTTTTTGTGTATTCTGCCATTTCCCCATTGATGTGGATCCACATTTCTTGTTCATTTAGTTAATCAGAAGTTTTGCAATGACTTATGCAGCGCTCAAAATCCAGGTTGAAAATATTTTCAAGGGTTTACCATTTTAAAATGGTATGGATTTTTTAAAAAGCCAACATTCTTGATATTGAGTCACATATTATGAAATGGAGATACATAATGTGGTGGCACTTCTATTATTCATGACAGATCAATTTTGTATGGAAGGTTATGGCAAAAAATGCAAAACAGACTGCCACAAGAGATTATAACAGAGATAGATCACAGGTGACATTGGTTTCTGTAGAAACTACAGGCAGATAAAAACAAATAAATTAGCAGGAGAATGTTTCTCTTCTGGTGTTGTTGGCAGAAGTTAGATAAGTTATTTATTTGTTATTTTACAAATAAAGGAACACACAAAGAAAATGTCATCAGAAAATATTTTGGACTCTAGATCATGTCCAAGCACTTCTGTAATCCTCCTTAGGAGGRAAACAAGCAGCAATATTCTTAGTTTAAAATTGTGACTTATTAAAATACAACATTCATGCCTAGATTCTTCCATGCTTCTTGCACTGMGCATAATCTTTAAGGAGCCCTCATTCCTCCAAAACCAAGTCTATGTGTGGAGTATACTGCCGAKCAAAGACGGAAAAGTCAGAGATTCTGTCCCTTAAAAGCTAATCCCCCCACCCCACCTGTCAGTCAGCCTCATGCAGTAGGAAACCTATGGATGGATTCTTACAAGGAAGCAGTTTGGGTCTGTCCACGCTTAGCACCAGCTACGTGCCAGGCTGGTGTTACAGCATTGCTTCACTGGGGCGAGGGGTTGGTACATGCTTTCCTTGACTGGGAGAAGAGCGAGTGAGGAAAGGGAAAGCAAGCCCCAGGCGAGGAGGTGAGTTGGGGTGCAGGGCCGGCGGGGCAGAGCGGTGCTGCCGGGAGGAGCAGTGTCTGCACGGCCATCTCCCCGAGCTCCGGGGCCCCCCAGCACTTCCCACCTCCTCACCCTCGCGCCTTCCCTGCAGACCGTGAGCAGTGGCTGGTCGGGGAGGGAGCGCCGTGCCTGCAGGTGTTACGTGATAGCCGTGACTGCCCGCTGTTGTTGGGCATGGCAATCAACAATTTCTCCTCCACATTACTTTTGATTATCAGTTCTCCTATGACTAGAGGGTCCGGGTTTTGTGAAGGATGTTTCTTCACACGTAGTGAAACAGATATCAAATTGACCTAAAGGTTATTTCCTCTAAATTTCCTTTGGGTTCTGTTTTCTTTGGCTGGCTGAAAACAGGTTATTTCAAATGAAATTAGTCTACCATAAATCTTCTTTCACTTCCTTTTCTGCCACAGGCTCTTACTTCCATGTCAGTGGTCTTCGATTTTTTAAAATATATTTATTTTAAGATAGACTTAGAAGAATTTTTGTACATGTTAAGCTGATCACAAGAAGAGTGTAAATTCAACTTCACATTGCTGAAGAATATTTCCTGAGATGGCTAGCACCAGGGGTTGCTTCTCTTTTGGTGTGAAGAGTCATTTTTAGGATGTCGGTATGGGGTACCTTTGTCACTATCAAATTTTCATGATCTTTCTGAAATCATTCAGAAGAAAATGATTTAGTTTTGTAATACGATGTCTTTTAAACGAGCCAGCTATCCATGAGTTCAGTGAAGATATTACAACTGTTGCTTTATAGGTCATAAGTACTTGGTTTTCATCAAAGCCTTAAATGTTAGCCTATTCCAAGGGGTTAACCTTTRTATTAGGTATCATTTATCAAGGATTAACACAAAATTAAGTTTTAATTGTACAGTATGATGGAAAGTTGGATTTGTTTAAAAGAGGTAATAAAAGGAAATTTATGTGTTTAACTGAAGAGCAGAGTGGGATTGGGTGACTAGAAAACACTTAATGTTTTTTCAAGGAAAAGTAAGGAGGTGAAGGCAGAGAGGGGAGACAGGCATTCTTCTCGCTGATAACCTTCCCAGCCAGTGGAATGGTGGTGGGGTCTCATGCTTGACTGTTGGAGGATGACACTGCCATACGTTTTCATTTAAGCCAAACCTCCCAAAGATTAAAGCCACTTAGGGAAAGGCCAGCTAGCCAGCCCCTCTTATATTTTCATTCGGGAGTAAAGCTCACTCCTCACTTGTATTCTCAGCAATTTGGGGCTTGACTGAGATTGAGTTTGACAGTAAAAGAGATAAAACTTATCATTTGGTGTCATGATTCAGTACATAGCCCAGAAGATAAATGGCTCATTTAAGAGGTTGATAAAAATGTATTTGTTCATTTGCCATTACATGATCTGTTATATTTTCAAGCAATCTTACAATAGAAGTAACATCCATTAGCTCAAAACAGCTGTGTGCTGTCTGTAGAGTTAAAAGGAATTAAAGCACAGTTGTGTTTAAAAAACATATGTGTATTTTCAGATTTCAGCTACAGCCTGATGAAGTGCCATTAGATACTTGGGTGGCCAGAAGAATAGTCACCGCTGAAATGGACACCCAAGCTAATGACAGGGCGCTTAATAAAGTTCCTCTGGGAAATTATTCAGCSTGTGCCACTGGCAGGTCAGCGCCCAGCCCCACAGTGCAGGTTAGCAGCTAAAGCTTTGCCTTCAAGGAGCACAGTTGTAATCCAGGGGGTAATCCCAGCTGGAGCTGGCCTCTGCCTGCCAGCCTGCGCATCTGGTACCCAGCCCTTTTGGGAAAGATGTCAAAAACCCCATGCGAATATGCAGAGATTACACGAGGATGGATCTCTGTGAGTGACAGTTAAGCAATCTTAATGGGGCTATGCATTACAAGCATCAAGGCTTTGAAGCCTAATTTTAAACCAAAGGGAAAATATTCCTTCCAGCAGGGCTGGAGAAAATGGCATCTGCACTCTCTTTCTTCCTTTACAGTTTCCCTGGGTGCATTCCTTAATGGGCTTTTGCAAATCCTGCCTTTGCAGAAGGAAGCAGTCTGGTACTCTGACTCTTGTGCTGKTTTCCGAAACTGTTAGAATGGGGGACAAGCTGTTCTCTCTCTCTCTTACTGATTGACTCACTTAGCATCGTTTGCACAGAGTTTCTGATTCAGGACCTAGCATTGCTCTTCTAAAACCTGCTTTGACCAGTAGTAACCCTGGCCCGAGGATCTCCTATATCTCTTTGGAGTAAGAGACATCATTGCGCGGTTACAGAAGAGCTAACTGAAGTCACTGGGAGATTTATCACCAGTAAGACCTCGTGTTTAGGTCTGCAGAAGCTGAAGTTATCTTAACTCCAGAATGAATCTTGGCTTTACATAGGTCCCACAACAATATGTAATTCCTTCAACAAAAAAAGTTAAACTTAAGATCCCAATTCAGAAACACAGTTAAGGCATTGCTTAAGTTCTTTTCTGATCCATGTCCCAACTCAGCATTTGCTTCCCCTTTCCAATGTACTTATGCTAATAACCTGATGGGAAAATGTTTCACAGGATATATTTTTGTACCTGAAAATAATTTTCCTGTAGCCTGTGAGATGCAGTATGATGCATTGTCCCTGTTGCAGAGAGGTTTTTTCTGAATGTGCTTAATAAAATTATTATTACAAAGGTAACTCCTTGAAACAAAATGAGCTGACAAATGAGTGGAAATTTTATAGGTTCCACAGAAAATAAAAAGCAACATTTCCATGAGCACATTATTTATCAGTCCCATGTCTTTGTATTTATACAGTGCTTCTTATTATGAGCTGCTTCATTTATCCTTTCGAATACTGTCCTTTAAATCAGGAAGTACTGTATTTTTTCTTAGAAGAAATCTGCTGAGGATTCACTCTGTTTCAATTAGTTCTTGAGATCATATATACTTTTGTTTGTTTTAAATATCCTTTCCATAACACAGAAGAATGTTCGATTTGTTTTTTCTTGGTTTATTTACAAGTCAGCACTGTTTTCACTTTCGGATCATGATTTTGTAATTTGATTTTTATCTTCTTCCTCTCCCTCTTATTTTTTCATAATCAACCCTCCAAATATACACACTTAATTATTGATGACAGCCCCTCCGTTCACCTGATTGTCACCTTTCTATGCTAAGCAGTTCAGCCATTGTCTCATTAATAATATAATGAACAACTTTATTACAGAATGTCATAATAAATAGTTTAAAGTTTCTTGTCTCAGAGTTATGCAGCATTATTTTCCCATAATGGTTGATTTAGACACTGGCAAATGATTGTTATTTGTCACTGGAATACGCAAAGTTGGGGAGAAGACACCAGTGAGTATCTGATGGTTACGTTTGCAGTCGGGAGCGCGTCCCTGGTGCAGCAATGCCTGACTCCTCCCGAGCAGGCACCGCGCATTTCTGGGCTGCTCTTCTGGCAAAAGYTCCGTCCGTGTTCTCCCTCTTCCCTTAAAGCAGGCTGGCTGCAGTTTCCTGCCAGGATTTCTGATGCCTCTTCTCTTTTCACACATTGTGCCRCCTCTTTATGATACAAAACAGGGGTGACAGAACTGAGGTAAGATTGACCTTTTGTTCAGCTGCACTTCTCCTGGATGATTTTTAACCTATTTTTGGATGAAGAGGGATTTTCATCTACTAGGAAAGGCCTCTGTTTCAACACTGGAGAAAATATTCCTGAGCCATCAATGAATGTTCAAATTAACTTTCCAATAGTTCTTAACTTTTCTGTCGGTCCCAGATTTATCCAGGCAATTACTTAGATTCATAATGAAGCTCTGTACATAATAAAAAGCAGATTTTTTGCTAGTGGGAGAGAGGCAAACCATTTACTGCAAACTCATTTTTTGTTATTTTTTCAGCTTACACCAATCTGCTGATCCCTGGTGGATATTCTGTAATATTCAGTACACAATACATTTGTGCCTTTCTCATCTATGCAAAACATGCTCTCTTGAATGCTTTGCCATCTAGCTCCCAGCCTGTTGTTACATTCACCTGCGGTACGTCTGCTGGGGAGGGAYCTAGCTTTTCTATGGGCTTGATGGTGCCAAGAACAACGTTACAAGGTCCTTTAGGCATTAGCACAGTTTAAATAATACTTAGCAGTCAGCTAGCTGTTTAATTAACTGTGAGCAGCTGACCTCATCTTACCTGTGTTCTTTATAGAAGGTGGACACAAGAAAGAGGATGTTAGTCAGATGAAGCTTTAATCAACAAAAACCCCATTAATTTTAAAGAAAACAGGGCATGATTCCTGTGACACATTTACCCATTATGTCTTGCTTTTGTATCGTGCCTGATGAGACATAAGTCCATGCAACACCGTTCTCCTCTAGCACCTTACCAGAAAATCAGAACAAAACTTGTTATGTGTACAACATCCCTTAACCCAGGAAAAAATATACCTTCATTGATTGTGGCTTGCTTACTGAGTTAAGGCATAAGTATAGCCATCCTTGAGAAAGCACCCATAAATACCCCGTGCASAGGTTTGTGCTGTCAGGAGGGACAGTGCAGGCAGAGGAAAAAGACAGATCAAGATTAAATCTGTCCAAGTGCAGCAGCTGATGTCTCAGTGACTTACCGGAATGATGGTGGGGTGGTTCGTTATTCAAAACACAAGCAGGTCCAGGAGGACTTCCCCCCAACAAAGTAACGATCCTCAATTAAAATCAGTGTAGAGAGTTAGTAGTCTTGTGTCAGTCATCCAGTCTGGACCTAGCTACCTGTTTTATTAAAAGCTGTGGTTGACTGTCATGGACCTTATTCTTGCCTCAATCTCTTCCCCATTAAAATAAAAAATAAAGTAAAAACAGTTCCATGACATTCATAGACTACTACTTAGCATATTGTGATTTCCTCCAGAATACAGCAAATTTCAGAAATATGTTTCAGTTTCAGTCTGTTGCCGTGCTCGGTACCGTGTTTGTCAGGTTTTTCTGCAACTGTAAAATGTGGATTTGTGAAAAAAGGTTGAATCTATTTTGATAATGTGGAGACTGAAGAAATGGTTATTGTGATTCTATTCCATGACATTATTTCTGAATAGGCAGCAATAATGATTCAAAATATAGCATATAGACTCCATACGTTAATAAAAACATACAATCCCCCYCCTCCTTAATTATTGTCTTCAAAAATTGAAAAGAAATTAAAAAATAGATCACTCAGGAGCTCATGGTTATTTGCCATGGATTTGTTAACTAGATACAGCAGGGCAAGCTCTCGGGTCACAGGCATCTGCCTGCTGTATGCACAGCACATAACATCTCTGGCAGCAACTGGAATAGGGAAGCGCCCGGTCAGATTGTTTGCATCCCCCAAGCCTCCCTGGTCCTTTACTCTGCCCTCTTTTTAATAATTTGTTTTTAATAATCTGTAATACTGTTGATTGCAGAGTCATTAATCAAAACTGATCAACAATTGGCAGACTAGATTTTAGCATATACTGGAAATTTTAGAGAAGTAAATTCAGACATCCACAAAGTGAAAAAATTTAACTTCAGAAAAGCCCCACCTTTCCCCGGTCAGACCTYGGTTTTCATAAAAGATCCACGTCAGACCCTCTTCTTGGCTGTCAGCCTCAAATTCCTGCCGAAGTCGATGGGAGCTGCAAATGCAACTTTCAGAAGCACATCCTTAAAAGAGACTTGGAGGGTGCCTCAGGGAAAAGTGCTTTCCCCCCTCCCTCCCCTGCCCCCTACTACTTCGATGTGATTACAAAGAGATCTTGAAAAGATGGAGTAGGGAAATCTTCAAATTTAAGCCTTCTGGGTCATCTTTTTATATCCTAAATTAAGCTCAAGAGCAGAGACCTTTAAAGGCTTTTCTTTTTGTTAGAGTGCTTTAACGAGAAGTGTATAAACTGACATTGATCTCTTCACATTAGAGTTTATTACGCTGAGACACTAGAGATGCAGTAGTAGAGAGATTTGGCTTATGTCAAGAAGGGATGAGCTGAACAGAATAGACTATAAGAGGCAACTTTTTCATGAAAACATTGGAGTATTACAAGAACAATGGGGTTTGTCGGTGTCCTTTGAACTCAATGAGAGTGAGTTGTGTGTGGTCTTATTGTAAGGATGAGGGAAATTGGATCAGATCTAAGAGTGACTTCCAAAATTCTCCTCTTGGCTCTGCTGTCATCTTTAGTAGGTGCTGCTAATGCAGATCAATGTTTCTGTTGATGTAAAGTAATCTTGCCGTTGGAAGAAGTCTAATTTAGATGCAGCTTAATTTAATTTGCCCTAACCACTAACTCCTAAACCCAACCCCAAAGTCAACGCTAACCCTAACCCTCACCCTAATGGTGACTAACCATAATCCTATACCGCGGGCAGACAGATGCCAGAAGGGGAACTGCTGCCGGCAAGCAGATGGCAAAAGGGGAAATTGTGCCGACAGGCAGACGCAGAAGGCAAATGGCGCCGGCAGGCAGATGGCAGAGGTGGAAATGCTGCGGGCAGGCAGACACAGAAGGGGGAATGCCGCAGGCAGGGAGATGGCAGAACGGGAAATGCCGCCGGCAGGCAGACGCTGGAAGGGGAAATGCCGCCGGCAGGCAGACGCTGGAAGGGGAAATGCCGCCGGGAGGCAGATGCTGGAAGGGGAAATGCCGCCAGCACATAGATGCTGGAAGGGGAAATGCCGCCGGCAGGCAGATGCTGGAAGGGGAAATGCCGCCAGCACATAGACGCTGGAAGGGGAAATGCCACCAGCAGGCAGACGCCGGGAGGGGAAATGCCACCGGCAGGCAGACGCCGGGAGGGGAAATGCCGCCGGCAGGTAGACGGCAGAGGGGGAAATGCCGCCGGCAGGCAGATGTCAGAGGACAGGCTGTATAATCCAGTGTTGAAAACCAAATCTTAGAACACCTTTTCTTGACTCTACTGACCATTACAGAAGTTAAGTGGTTGTGCCTTTTGGGACAGCATGTTCCCATCTTTGTGGCAGGTTTATATTTGTTTTATTTCGTTGCTATTTCAAGTCAGGATTTATGTGATAACCACTCGGGCAGACAAATTAGCTGTTTCTGTTCTAATTAATCTCAAATATCTTTTATTGGAAGCCTTCGGGACTATTACTAATGAACATATTCAAGACAGATTACTCATAAACAAATACTTATTTCTTTATTCCTAAAACATCATTTAAGTCTGAAAATATTATCACACTATTTCAGAAAGTTGTGTGCTATCCAGTGTAAATGTAGTGATTACATTACCATCACATTCACAAGCTGTCAGCTGTCAGATTTTACTGGTAAATATATTGAAGTAAATAGCGAAGCAGAATTGCAATTTCTTATGTTAATATGGTTCTGTAGCTATTAAAACAGTCTAAATACATAATAACTAAATAAAACTCAACTTTCTATAAAATGCTGACATGGGAGATGATTTGTTTGCCTCTGCRGCAGTTTTTGGCATTAGTGGAAGTGTGAGGTCAGGACACCTCATGGTGGTTACGGGATTAGTCGTCCTCCGGCGCGTTACGCGCTGGCGGGGGATCCGCCTGGCTGGCTCACAGACCTTACATAATATTTGGGTGCAATTTGCCTTACGCTGGCCTCTCGGAGGGGGTGGATTTCTCTCTTGCCGAGTTTCTTGGCGGAGATGGGAGAAAGAAAAGCTTGCATTGCAAAAATGAGAGAACAAAAAGGCAGTTGGTTTTGTGTTCATCTAACAAAGAGGAGGGGAAAGTCAGGCTAGCAGGGTACTTGGGTGAACATAACTCCGGGCTCTCTCTTTCAGTGCGTAAGGAAAACAACCCGTCCTTTCCCCCCTAAGCAGACCCTTTCCTTGCTACAGGGCTGAGAATAACACTGAAGTGAGCAGTAAAATATAAAGTGCACCATCTTACAGTGTGACATATCATTTTTCCTTGACATCTCATAACTTACCCTTTTCTACAGCTTTTTGTTCTGAGCCAAATGTCACAAGTTAATGCATGCATAAATGAGGACGGTTCTCACCACTTTCATGATATGTTGCAAAATATACACAGGTGGTGCTTTAAAGCTTGCCATTTGCCTCAATAACTAAATACCATTTGCATTTTACTGGCTTCTATGTGTGTCAGATCCCACACCTGTTCCAGACTGATTTCAGTAGGCATTATAACAGAGCCTATATTTTACTTCTTTCCAGTGGTAAATAGGTCAGTATTTCAAGACAGAAATCTATTAAAGGGAAAGTAAGTGTTCTGTCTGAAAGGAAATATGGCATATATGAAGTTAAATTAAAAATAAATTGGGTAATAATCAGTCAAAAATCATAGAAGTGCTGAAGAAATCAGTCCAAACAGGAGGAGTGAAAAATCCCAAACAAACCCCAACCTCAAACTCTCATGCATTAAATTCATGTTTCCATAAAGCCTTTAAGTATGTACTTWACTTAAATATATGACTTGACCAGCTGTAATCAGGGGTAAAGCATATATGCTTGAGGTTATACATGTTCTTATGTAYCTTGCTGATTTCTGGCTAAAGTGGTCAAGCTTATTAAGTATCTCTGGAAAACATATTTCTGATTACATGGAGATAAAAAACACTGTTATGTTCACAATATTTGTTACATTGGATATTCCTTAAAATACAGCAAGTTTGACCATGATTAGAGGCATTGTGATACTAGACGCTGTGACAGTTGATTAACAATACSAAGATTCGCTTAAGGGTTATTCTGAATGCATAAATGATGCAAAGGACTAGTGGCTTTGCGAAGAGGTGATTTTTAATATTCCTGTCAACACAAGATGCTGCACGTAAGAAAAACTCCTTGATCTTTCAAGGCATTATAACCTATCTGCAATGATTGCTGACGGTTTTCAGCTTGCTGTACTCTAGTAAGGTGCTAGGAGTGGTTCCAGTGCAAATTTGAGCAACCTCTGCCTAAAGTCATCCATCATCATTTGCAGACATTTCATCTTGTGCCTCTCGGCCCCAGCTAAGAACTTTGAATCAGTCTGAATGAGAGTGTTCGTGATGTTTACAGTTTACATTAAGTGGCTTTTAGAAAGAAAGAAAAGCTTTTACTTCATGAATTAATCGTTCTGTATATATTATTATGATGGTACTAATAGAAGCTAGTRTACACAATAAAAGCAGAATCAAAACACGTCAGCTCTGGTTGTCAGGAAAATCAGAGTTTTTAAGAGTTGCATGTACGCAAATTAAATTGTGTTAAGAAATTCGTAATGCTGTTAGGTGGCCTTTACAGCCTTTAGATTTATGAACCAGGGCTTMGGTTTTCCCATTTCCCATTGTCAGTGGATGGGCATACGCACTGAGAGCTGGAACGGGAGAGAGCTAGAGCCCAAAATGTACATGAGCCCAAGAACATAATTTGGCACACGGACCAGAAAAATGAACTACCAGGGGCTTGAATGGAAAAGTGCTTATGCTCGTGTATCCAGAATTAATTATAGRCACCTACCATATGGGCATTTAGATCTCCAACTGTCCTGTTCGGGGGGTGATTCTGTACCCAAAGCAAGCAGTTGGCTTCGAGGGCGGATTCAATGTTGATCTCAGCGGAGCCGAGTGGGAGATGGAGCGCTGGCAACAATAGGAGGGCTTGTGCTGCATCAGSCCTGGAGTGGCTGTGAAGAGCCCTCTAACCTCCTCTTCCTCCATAAAATGCTTGGCTGATTTGATGTATTTGCATTTCTGGGGACGACTTTTCCCCCATCTCCGTTTTGGAGGGAGAAAAGGTAGAGGCTAGGCTGGGTCTCTGCTGTTGACCTCTGTCGATATAGCTGGAGGGGTCAGGAGTGTGAAGAACTCGGACCCTCACTAGCAAAAGCCCTAGTGTAGAAGTGGGCATTTTGTCCAAACTGTGCTTTCCTGAAGTAGCTTGTGCAGGGTTTGCTGGGGGAATCTTAATTTGCTGATATTCCTATCAAAGGGAGACAGGTTTCCCCAGAATCTGCTCTTACTGTGGATGTTGGTATGACCAGAGGCCCTTTAAATCAGTGTCAGAATACAAATGTTATAGAAACGAATTGGTATATAGTGACCATGGAAAAAAAGTTGTTAACCTTGAAACTGAGGGGGACTACTCTGAGACCAATCCTCCACTATCACCAATAGCTTTATAATAGATGTCCAGAAGAGTCCTCAGGAACATCTGAGCCATAGCACTCTATCCTTCATACCTTTCCTCAAGGGACAATAACCCAGTATATTTGTTCAAACGAAAAAGTGGAAATAATATGACTTTTGCTCGGRTGTCTGCTGTTTGTTTTTCAGTACTAAAAAAATGTATTTCAGAAATGTGTAGGTTTTTCTGCAGGGAAGTGTGGAAGTTGTATCTCAATTAAAATGACAGCATTTATAAAGTAAAGGCAATGAGAGCACTTTCACAGTATAACATTTTGACTTTTCTTTCCTAAGCCATTATGAGAAATACAAATATTCATCTGGGACTGTTGAAAAATACCATTTATTGAAATAAAATTACTCCATCTTGGTTGGCTGAACCAACATCTTAACTGCTAACGTACATTTTCACCTACTACAAGAGGAAGGGTGTTTTCTATCCTTAAAAAAAAWAATAATTGCCAGTGTAGAGTTAGACTACAGTTTTCCCATTTCCCTGTCGTAGGAGGCAGCACACAGCTACGCTGCCCCAGGAGCAGACCCGGGAGGTGCACAGTCCTAGAGTAAAATCAGGGTTACGTGAAAGTTGTGACCACTTTCATCACTGAGTGGTGGTGGTGTTTTAACAGGTGGGTTCCCGCTGTAGGTTGCTACTGGATGGCTATTAACGGCAGGCATCGTTTCCCTCTGCTCTGTATTAGCCCCTTTGGACTTGCCGTGCATGACCCTCTGTGCATAAACGGTGAGGGAGGTCCCAACTCTGCCTTTCTCACTGAGGTTGGTGCCCCAGTGCACCAACCCCAATGGTGATGCCCCTCACCATCACCTCCTTGGTACAATAAATTAATAAAGAAAAACATCTATAAAAATAAAATAGGTGGTGCTGAGCTGTTATTCCTAAACATAGCGTTTGCTAACCCAAGCCCACGTGCTGGCACCGTCTAGATGGAGGCGTGTGGCTGAGGGTCACTGTGCTCCATGGTGGCCTTTTCATTGGGTCTGAAAGAGTCGAGTTGTGCGTCTTCTGTTGCTGGTGATGGAAACTGCACAAATGACGCACCAGTCACTCCACCAAAGTTTTTCCTTTAGAAATATCATAGAGCGAGCCACAAAGCACACAAAGTGCACATCAGTCACAGCTGCACCCTGGCTTGACGCCTTCCTGCTGCTCCATTCAGAGAGCTGCAGCGTGCAGTCTCTCTCAGAAGGTATCTGCTCTTCCCTGGGTGGAGGGGTTACGGCCTGAGTTATGCAGCRTGCGGAGTTGTTGGCGGTGAGTCTTCCTGAGAGCCCAGGCTATGTGCGGTGTTTTCGAAACACCATGAATGAAGTGGAAAGGAATTCCCTCTTTGGGTGCTTTGGGTTGGGAAAAATGTGATGCTGTACACAGCACAGCAGAAATTCCAGATAACTTTGCTGTCCATAGGTCATGTTGCTGTGATGTACGCATTGCTAATTATAGCATCTTAAACCCACCGTCCTGTGTTGTTCTTTGCTGGTTCATACCTCCAAAAGACACACCTCTTCGTGGAAAACAGCATGTGCTGCATTTCTGATTCAGCCGATTTGCATTCCTGCATGCAYCCCTCAGGCCAACATCCCCGGGGAGTCAGTGCCTGCAAGTCACTGCTCAAACACGAGCATTTTCCAATCCATATTTAAGCAGCTTTAAAAATAACTGGCTTTTTGGCAAGTAAGCTCACCTGTAACTTCTGTTGGCTTCGAATGGATGAGTTCTTGATGTTCCTTAAAGTTGGACTAGTTTTTGATTCCTGAGCTTTGGCCGGCATTTTCAAATCTAATGTTGTGAAATGTTTCTCATGTCTGTTGACAATAAAATAGGAAAGCTGTTGGGTGAAAGCTGAATCATAGATTTCTAACCACATCTTGCTTTAATCATGGATATAACTGAGCCTGTTTGGAACTGTCCTCCCTTCTAAAAGAGCAAATTCTTTATTATTCTTAAAAAAGCAGCTAAAACCAATGTGTATTTTCCTTTGCAAAGTTTGGATTTTGGTGACTTTCCATTTTCCAAATTCAGTCCTTTTTGACCCTTCCCCCTGCAGATTACGGTGTAAATTTTCCATAAGCATCATGATTCTTTGGGCTGCCATGTGTGCCTCCTTGTGTGTAATCTTCAGAGATTCCTATTATACCAACATACCTGTTCTCACAAATGCTGTCAGAATTTGGAGGTGCCAAAATCCTTTTGGGTATTTTCCTAGTCTTATATTTATGAGGCTTTTCACTAAACAAACAACATTTCTTGTTTGTTTGTTTGCTTAGAACAGTAGCTATTGCTTTATAAACACTGACTGCTACACCGTAAAGCATTGGCATGATTCCCATAGGAATTAAGTCATATTTTTCCTACCAAGATTTATTATCTACATTTCTGCATCAGACTGGRAAACTATATAATGATAAGCCCTTTTAGATTGCCTATTACGGACTCAGTATAGTGGAATGTGGAACAAACTTTTATGTATGCCATTAATTGAGGGTTTCTACAGAACTTCAGGCTAGCAGGCAGTTAGTTGATGGCTGGTGCGAGCGCGCCCAGCTCTGTGGACTGCGCTCAAATGTGCCCTCCTGCTCCAGCCATGAATTTGGCTTTTAGACTTGTGTTTGTYTGAGTTGTGTGCTAAAGGAACGTGTAAGGATATGGGCATTGTTCGGCTGGCACGGAAGTTACCTAGACTTATGTATGTTTATTTTTCTGAACCTATGGGATGAAGTACTTGAAATGGTTAATTTATTATGAGACGTAAATTCAGTAATGTGGTAAAGAACTTACTGTGAGATGATGGACAACYTGTATTAGAATTCCTCTACTAATGCTGCGCAACACTCATTTATTATTATTATACATCCAAAAGTGCTTTTGGCACAGTTTTGACACACTCTACTAACAGACATCCAGTCCAAATTTATTGCCAAAGATAGATCCCCGTAGGAATGGCAAGCTATCCACACTGTTCCTGTACTGTCAGATACCACGCTCTGCCAGCTATCCAAACAACTGCAGGCAGGGCGCCAGGGAAAACATATTATAACATATTATAAAAGTCTATTTTGACTTGCACCTTTGTTAAAAAAATAGGAGGTTGAATTTTAAAATAATAATAATAGAAGAAATGCTTTTGAATTTGGGACCTAGTAATCTGAAGGCAATTCAGTGACCCATCAGACTAATCACATATAAAGACTAGGCATAAGCATTCAGTAAAATTCTGCAGTCAGTGGGGGGAAGTGAAGTGCTAACTCCTACACCTCACCATTCATTTTTTCTTTCCTTTATGATTTAATATTGAACAACGATGAAATATGTCATCCATAATGGGAGAATTGGCTGAAGTGATTTTCCAGTAATTAAAAAAAATGTATGGAATCTGGGTCAGTCTCCCAGCAAAATACCCAATATAAATTGATTCAGAGAAAGCCTAATCCATGAAATATATGATTTCAGTTCATTATCTGATTTTTGAAATGTTGTAGTACCTGAGGATTTTGTTTTCATTCTCTAGGCGGATGGAGAGTAATCCAAAGTTCCCTTAAACTCAGAGGGTGCATTTTAGCTTCCCCGCAATGGAACGCGTACTGGACATGATTGAAGTGAGCGTCAAAAATTCAGCAAGTTCAATATRTAGGTAGGGAAAAAGTGTGTTAAATCTCTTCCCTGCCCCTTCCCTTGAAGCAATTTTCTTAGTTGCCATGGTGCTCCCTAGGTCTCTCCAGCAGTGATGGGCCAAATCACGCTTGCTGTAGCCATGCAGTTAGTTTGCTTGAAGTAAACAGAATTATTTTTCTAAGTAAGAAGAATGGTCTTTAGCTGCATTAATTGCACTCATTTTTTCTATATTCATCCAAAAGACTGCCCACTGATTTCAGTGAGCATTAGATGTAGGTTTTATAGCTTATTTCTTATGGTAAACTCCTCTTGGCTTCTCAGACACTTTTCTGGCAGGAAGTCTGCAAGATCATCTAGACTGCAAGTAACTCTCTGGGAGGATATTTATACCTTTTTTTTTGTGGCATCAGGAACTATAATCTTATTTGAGGCCAGATGGTTCCCCTGTTCCGACATCAGTAATTTCAGCAAAGTAGATATTGAGATTTTGTTGTTTTAAAATTAGAACCTCCGTATTCCTATTTCATTAGAAGAAGTTCAACAGATTTGTAATAAAGGATTTGAAATCACTCTAATTTAATGGAAGCTCTTTCCTAATATGAATGATAGAACTGGTACATGACTAATCAAATATATTAGTGCACAGAATGGAGATCTCATAGGCTCATTTGTCTTTTTGTCCATGTTTTATATTGTCTATATTTTACTTTTTTTTTTTTTTTTCCATTTTCCCTTTACCTTGTCTCTGAGCTTCAACTGGACAAATTCAGTTAGGGTTCATTGTAAGATGGTCCTGGAGTAGATTACATAGTGCTTAATGGATTGTATTTCTGCAAGACCATTTAAATTATATTTATTAGGGAGTTTAGGTTTATAGAAAATTAATAAAAATATCAAAAGATTTGTAACGTTATATATGTTTCTRGGTTCTATAATTTTAACAGTCTTGTATGGAGGTCTACCATCTTTGTAGACCTAGCAAGTGATATTTCAAAGAAACACATTTGCTGCTTTCTATAGAGTTTTGACGTTACACTCCATTCACTTAAGATATTTTGAAAATCAAGAAGTCTTATAAAAATTAATTACGTCTTTAAAAACATGAAGTGTAATCAAAGAGTTTTGCTTCATGTCTGAATTTCAGTGCTAGACTATTGGCATCATATTGCATGATTAAGAGTCACTTTCCTAATTTAGCTATTAGACAATCATTAGCCTGATTACTACATATTGACTGCTGTTCTTAGCTCTCAGATCATACTACAGGAGGGAAAAAAAATATACCAGCAGAAAGGAATAATTTACCAATGACAGCTTTGCTTAACAGTTCTTAGAGCTGTTTTGGTTTTTAAAACGTTTTCCCTTTCAAAGTAAATGCTCACCTTGGCATTTAGAGAAGTAAAAACCTGTCAGGTTGTTACAGCAGACTGTGTGACCAGGGCCGGGTTTCATGCTCTGAATGAGGCCAAATGCTCCCTTTGTATCTCGGGCTCTGAAGGTCACTCCAAAGCCAGGCTGTATTTTCATAGTAGGAGAAGATAGAGTGTAATTCTGCTTCTGAGACCCAGAAAGCTTGAAAACCGTATTTTAGAAACATTTAGATTCCCAACTCCTGTTGAAATCCTTCTATGTCAGAGCTTCCTACTTGGAAAGTAGGAATGATGTTAATTTGGTCTGTCTAGTCTGGTTAGGCTGTAAACCCTCGGGGAGAGGGGCTGTCTCTAACCATATGCTTGTGCAGTGCCTGGCGCAGCRGGGACCCAACTTCAGCCGAGGCCTCCGAGGACAATGGCAATACAAACAGCAATGATACGAAGCCAAAGGGGAATTTTTGACTCRTACAAAGTTAAAGTGATACTGTATGATCCGGAGCCTTCAGCTTTGCTTTTCTCCAGAAGCGTGGTGGCAGTGGACAGCCAGCCCGCTCTCCTGAGCCGTGGACCCAGGGAGCAGTGTCCTGCCTGCCTGCTGCCTGCCATGAGGCTTCCCAGGGACTCCTCTTCTGCCGGGTCTTTAAGGCATCTCCTCCCTGCGTATGAAGTCAACCCCCCAGGATGAGAGTGAAGGGGAGTCTTTGCTGAAAGGGCGGAGCAAGAAATCTTTTACCTCCCTTTTTCCTGTGTGCCTAAGCATCCTCCTCCAGGCTGCTCCGAGCTCATCAAAGTTCTCTCTTGCGTGGGACACCTCACCAGGGCACAGGCATGGTTTGTCAGTGGGAACATGTGGTCTTCTTCCTGGAGCAAGGGCAATCCTGGGCAGAGCTCTGCTGTCTTTGTAGCCCTTAAAACATTCATGGAAATGAGTCTTAACCGGGCCTAGGGATGGACAGCCAAACCAAGRCTGTTGTTAGTGTAGAAATGGCTTCCAGTGAAATCTAATCAATGCCTTGATTTAATTTTGGGCAAATTTCTCCCTTCTGAGTTTGTTTTGGCATAATCAGGCCTTTTGAAGATGAAGTCCTTGGAACATTGCTCTGTATCACCTGCATTAGGGCTGATAGCTGTTGGTAACGACCGATACTTTCATTCTTCCTCAGCCCAGCCCCATGACCACCTTTTGTGCCAGCCTGTTTGGTGCTGAAATGGAGCTCATCATAGCTAGGATGAGCACAGAAAGCATTATCATCCGCTGCTTCTGCGAGGCTTGCTCCGTGGCTGCGCTCAGCAGCATAGTGAATATCATCCATAGTAAGTAGCTAATTTAGCATCTCCTATGTGAAAATGTGATAGTGACGAATAATCAGCGAAGATTTAAATGATCAGGAACTTAGAGACTTTTTGAAAGACTGAAAGATGAAACTGAGATCTTCTGTTATGATATTCTATGTGTTTTATATAATGCTAAGTGCCTATACAGACACTTATGTTAAAAGATAACAGGAATGTTGTTGGGACTTAACCCCATGTAATGCATTTTTATTCTCTCACCAAGGAATCTTAAATTATTTTCCTTGTCAGGATGATTGACTGATCTTGATTGAAGAATCTTTCATTGTTAGAGAATACCTTTTTGTTTTATAATTTCCCTAATTCGCTCTAAATCCTGCTACTTCTTTCTGTAAAAAACTGACATCTGCCAGAAGTAACTGCCCACATAAATGCAGACCCCTTTGAATATTGCCTCACAAAAGTTTCTTTTCCATATCAAAAGACATATGTGCCACACAATGAAGCTAAATAGCCTCAGCTAGAAAAATGAAGTTAAGCATAGAAATGCTGCCTCAGATAAAATACCAACCTACGCAAACCTCCTTGGCATACACAAGCCAGCCCTGGACCGATGGTGCTTGAATGCGTCCTGCCGGCTTTTGAGGATGAACCCCAGCTGTAGGGACCCTGGCGTGCAGCATCCCTCCATGGCTTTGCTGGGAAAATAGCCCTGATTTGGTTTCTGCAAACCTTTTACGGTGGTTGTGGGTTAAGGCCGCTGGCTGCCACTGGTGCCTATTCTTACATCTCAATCCCAAAGCATCTCACTTCTTTTCTACTTCTTTCTAGTTCCCTTCAGCTTCCTACTGTGCTCCTGAAGGGGTTTTCGCTTTAGCTGTGCAGTTTATTGCTTCAGAGAAGGTGCATGCAAAAGAGAGGAAGAAAGCAGAAGTGGTGGGTGTCAAGAGGCGATGCCACAGCCAGAGGCGGCTGGGGGCCGGCGCGAGCTGCCCGCAGAGCCCTGCCAGGCGGCGGGGTGCAGCCGAGCCGCCCAGTCCCCCCCAGCACTGCGCTGGGCTTCTCTAGGTCGTGTCGCCAATTAGGACTGCTCCTGTGATGGGGAGGTGACCTGCCTGCCACCAGAAAATGGGACCAGTCTTGGTTTTCTGAGGCTTTCAGCTGTATAAAGGGTTTAGATCAGCTTTGGACAAGTTTCTGAGCTTAAGCTTTTGTGGGGCATGAATCTTTTTTCTACTCACGTCAATGTGTTTTGAATCAGGCCCCTTGTTGGGATAGGCTGACTCTTTTGATATATTAGCCTGTTGCTGATTAAATGTATATTTCACTTTTTAATTTTCACTTTTCGGGGTAGCCATTGCTCTAATGGAGACCCATTTAGCCATTGCTATAGATCAAAAAAGCCAAGCTTCCTCTGCACCGCTATGGATTTTCCATGGAGCTGCCCATAAGAGCCTTGAAGTTATTAAATCCTTTTGTTTTGCTGTCAATTAAAGACGGGTAAACATCAGTCAAGGAAGGGTGGGTTGGTTTTTTTTGGCTTGGTAATTAATCAGAGAGCCCCTTCTCTCTTTCCTCACCGCTTTTCCTCTCCTTTCTGTGCTTTATTTTATGTCTGTCCTGGTTTCTTTCTCATAGTAGCAGGCAGCTGTACAGCGTGGACTTCAGTGCTTTAGTAGCAGAACTCTGCCTGGATCAGTCACAGCCTTACAAATTAGAACAATCCCTGGTACGCATGTTGAAATATGAAAGAGAATGGTCCCTATTTTATTTTATTTTACTTTATTTTACAGTGCTGCTTTGCACACAGCATACACAATGTCCTTTTACATTAAGAAATTAGTTACATTTCCTTGATGGCTCGCTTTCTTATTAGGTCACATTTGGCATAACTGTTCAGGGCTACTTCTAATTATTCGTATAATATCATCTTACGTATGAGGATGGCCCATTTTCCACTAATTTCTCAACCCTGTTTTTCTTTCTCTAATGGCATATGACCAGCTCCTAACGTAAAAGAAAAGAAAGGAGGGTGAATAAAAGGATAGGAAGAGAAAAAGAACTCTGCTGTACAACCGAAACGGGTAATTATGCTCCTCTAAGCACATCGCTAGAGTCCAGCTGGCACAATTAAAGAAATAGCTGATCAGTTCCAGTTATTGATTCTGCTAACATGTTTGTTCACGGTTGCTTCTTGTCTAATTAGTTTTTTCTGCTTTCTTAGTCTGAAAGCATACCTTTTCAGTCAAATCTGTTTTCAAGCATCAGATAGCAATCCTTTATTTGGACCACTTGCTAGCCATTTATTTTAATGCAACAGTACTTCTGTTCACTTTTTTTTTAACCCARTGTGGGACTGATTCTTTGGAATGGTGTTGAATTTCCTAGAGCTGTTTGAAATAGTCTGAAATTTGAGATGATGCTTCATAACATGAACAGATCTGAAAGTCGGGGTTAGGGGATCTCTTGGGAGCACCTAAAAACACGGAGATACCTCTTGCAGGTTGTAAGAAGTTACTGGCTGTACTTGGCAATTAGGGAAGAGTGAATGTTAAGGCCCTGTGCTTGCATTTTAATCGTGAGGATAGACAATTTTAACTGTTCAGAGACTCTTCTGTTTACCTGAATTTGGTCTCTTTTTTTCCTCTATTGAAAAAACAGCTCCTATGTAGAAAATAGTACTTTGACAAAATGGCCCTTCTGTACGAAATGGGGACTGGACAAAGAAAAAGGGAGTGGGAACTTAGTGGGAATTGAAGTGTACTGGGTTTTGTCATTTCTGAAGTGCAAATATGTAGCTATAAAATGCTTTTGCTTTCAAATGTGCATTTTACATAAAAATGAAAAGGATTGATATATCAAACAAAAAATAATTTCCCTCCCCTAGAATTGCACCATGTGAAAACATTTAGAAATGTAGCTTTTTGCCCTGATTCAGAACAGCAACAACAAAGAAGATGAAATCCTGGGCTGTTTTGCAGGACAGAAAATCTATTTTCTAACCAGCTCTAGTTCTGGTGTTCCTTTGTGCCGCTGAGCAGCTCTCACACTGCACCTCAAACACGAATGCATTGCAGTGGCGGATAAAGCTTTATATATTTCAATAAAGAATAAATAGATCATTGGAGTCTGAATAACTTTTATCTTATATTTAAAAACAGCAAACAGGAAGGAACGTGCTGCAGTCTCCATGACACAATGTGTGTGTCTGCACACATGGATGAACACAATAAGTCTAAAATGGATAGTAGTAGTCTGACAGATTTAAAGGTGCAGAAGACAGAAAAGACATCATAATTCTCTAACTTAAAAATGTGGTTCAGGCAATGATTTCTTCAGAAAAGAGAACTGCTTATTGCTTTGTGCAAAGAGATTTGAAGGAGTGCATTATCTAGACTGAGAGAATAAAAATGACTTTTGTGTCTGTTCGAATCATGCTGTTCTTAAGATTTCTTTTTGGGTTATTAGAGCTGTATAAATACAGGTTGCTATTAATTGCTTTCAGCACCCAAAGATGTATACGTATTTTAGATATTGCCGTAGTCCTTGTCTTYGTGATTGTCATCACTCTTTCCTGATTTCCCATTTTCCACTGAGGGGGGAAGCCAAGAAGTACTGGAGCTGTTAGCAGATGAAACCTGTACCCTACAACCTGGTTATCATTCCAGGAGCATCCACCACAAACATCCAAACGTTCTTGACACATCTGGGCTCCATCACTTCTTCCCTGGCCAGAATATTCAGTGCAGCTTAATCCCAGGTCTTGTCCCAGCCTCCCTCCCTCTGCTCTCTGGGACACTGTGTCCCTTCTGCTACCCACGGCTACCTTCTGCGGGTACAGCCCTGCAGCCACACTGCTCTCCAAATGTGGAGAAGGTGTGGGGAAGGGAGGAAGAGGTGTTAAAGCACTGGGATAAGTGCTGGAAAAGTCTAGGGAGCCGCTGCTGCATGCTGGGGACGTGCTGGTAAGGGACCTGGGGATGTGAGGACCTGCAGAAGGTGGCTGAGCTGGGTACATGTAGGACAGCGTTCCCCACCACTGGGGGATTTCCGACGTCTGGCCTGCCCGRGGCGCAGGTGAGATGCTGGGGCAGGCTGGCAGGGAGGCCAGGAACGTCCCCCCCATTAAACAAGGGATTTGGGAAGCTGAGGTTCAGCTCCCAGCCCTGTCATAGACTTCCTGGGTGATTTTGAGCAGGTAATCTTATTTCAAACTGCCTCAGTTTACTCTCTGTAAAATATAGACAGAATAGCAAATGTGCTGCCCTCTGCCCCAGGGCGTTTGCGAGGAGGAAAGCCGGAGGGGTGCGGTGGCGTGATGGGCAGTGCAGCTGGAGGAGGTGAGGAGGAAGGGGCTGCCTTTGGCAGGGGGCTCTGGTCCTGCCGTGGCTGCGACTGTGCGGCAGCGCACAGCCAGACGTGGGGGCTGTCTGATCTGTCTTTTTTGAAGCTACAGCTCATTGTGGTGAAGCTTTCTCCTCTTCCTACCATAAAAAAGATGTAAATTGGAACGGTACAGCACTTCTCATAAAAACTCTGTGCATTTATATTTAAACACTGAAGTCACACCACTCCCTATTGAAAAGCCCTCGGCTCTATTGTTGCACATGACTAGCGCAGAAAGAGACCATTATACTCGGCAAAAATGTATTTTCCTTGCTCATTTTCCTGGAAACAAAACCTTCCGAGCCCTGGTGGCAGAAACCTCACCAAACGGTATTGATAAAGAGGGAGAAATTGCACATGGCACCAAATCACTGGCTCTGTCCAAGAGGGAAGGAATAAAGCTCCAAAATATGGCAACAGATGCCTGTGTGAAATGGTGAGATTGCCTTTGTGGCAACACAGAACAGTTTACCAATAAAGCTCTCTCTGGCTGTTATAGTTGTGTTCAATAGCAATGACAGCTGTCAAGGAGCTCGGGGACTTGCTGTGATGCCTTCAACATTTTAATCACTCCAGCAAAGACACGGAAAAACTGTTTGTGTTTGGAGCACTGTTATTGCCATATGATATTTAAAAGGAATCAGTAATTGTTATTTACCTAAAAATTAGAAGGAGCTTTTGATTGTTGCGATACAGCTCTCATTTCTGTAAACAGAAAGGACAGGTCCTCTCGCATTTTAATTCTGAGCAGTTAATTGGTGATTTACATAACCCCTTTTACCATCACGCTCTCAATCCTCAGACGATGAACTATTTTTCCCTAAGAAGCTCAACTGACAGATTTTAATATTCCATTAACCTTACGGTTTTGCTATAACATTGCATCTTGAGACACTGGGGCACTTTGATTCAAACTACAGGAAATTAATTTTCTCTCTTTTATTATACCACGAGTAACTACCTTAAAAAAAGAAACTTTAAAACTACTGGTGACATGAGTATAATATGTAAAAATGACAGGAAGAATTATGAATTTTATTTCCATAAAAGAAGGAAAGGGGGGGTAATTATAGTGCTGCACCATTGTATTCAATCTGAAATTAAGATACTTTTCTAAGACATGAAATTCACATAGTGAAGAAATGATCRTGATGTAAATCTTTGCAGTTGAAAGGCATTAACAGTTGTTAACCCCTTTCGTTGCAGCCAAAATGTTTTGACTGAMTATTTCTTCAAAGGAGAAAAAGTCACAAAATTTGGTATTGAGAAGACTGAACTTTTTAATCTTGTCTAAAATGACCACAACTCTTCCTAGGGAGAAAAAAAGTATAGCTTCTTCACTTAAATTTTCTCTCTCATTTGAATGAGTTCAGTTTCTTGGTAATATTCTCTTATAGTAACAGTCTAAAATGATGTTGAAATACTTGCAAGTTATGACAGTGTATTCATCAATATTTTATAGGTGAATATAGCATATATAGCTCAATATAGAATATAGATTCATCTATATTATACAGACAAATATATATTTTAATATAGAAGAGTAATCTATATATTCCCTGAGCACAGACAAACAATGGTTAAAAGTTAAAATATGTTCAACTGGAAGAGAATGTTGTTCTTCACACACACAAAAAAGTAAAAAATAAAATAAAATTGTGTTTTAGGTAATTTCCCCAAACAGCAGAAATGCTATGAAGTGAAGAGGGTTTCCGGCAGTTTTCCACACTCCCAGCCGCTCTTACCTCTGCTGCCACGCTCTGACCCCTCTACCCTCCTGAAGCTGCCCACCGTTCCCTGCCCCCGGCGCCGGGAATTCCCATCGGCATCGCTTCTCCCTYGGTGCGACCCAGGCACGGACGCGGCGGTGCGTTATTTCCACTGCTAGACACAAAATACCTCATTTTTCATGTTGAGTGCTACTGACTTCAGGAAATGTTATAGCTGGGAGTTTTATGGCCTGATTGTATTGCCTAAGCCCTCTCTCTAACTGTAATTATTGAAGCTGCCAAAGGCAGATTAAAAGAGGGGTTTAGGCTCAGCACCCCAGGCTAAAGTGGGTCCCCGGCGCTGGCAGCCCCCTGCCCCACTCCGCCTGCGGGGAGCTGGGGGCACCCTGCACAGCTTCACCCCGGGGACCGGGCACCCCGCGGGGGGAGGCGGCCGCTCGGGTTATCTCTGGCTACCGTCAAAGCCCCAGTAAATGAGCCRGGTCTGCAGAAAGGCCAGGAAAGATCGTACGGAGCTGGGAGGTGTTTTGCCGCAGCTGCTCAGAGAGGAGATGTGGGACTGAAGCCAGGTGGAGAACAGGAACCCGCACGATGGGCAGGTGTCGGTACCGAGGGGAGGGGAAGTGGCAGGGGTACTAAAACACGGGGGTGCGCACTTCACCGGGGCGGTGCGGATCTTCCTGAGAAAAGGTAGCAAACATCCGTCTGAAATCGCATCCTGCTTTGGGACAGGGGTCTCAATGTAGACCTCTTGAGATCCTCTTTGTCCTATTTATTTTGAATGATTCGGTGACTAAAATGGGACAAGAAGGATGGATTTGGGGAAACCTGTCTGACCAAGCAATGACTGAGAATATGGAATAGTTTCTGGAAGTCGGTAGTGCAACCCATATTAGTGGGATCATGGAAGAACATGTATGGGAGGATTTAAAACATCTTTGTTCCATTTGTTTTTTAATTTCAAATCAAACAAGGATTTACAGGCTCCCATGCCATAGAATTATTTTTTAAATGGGATTACACACATGGAGGTTTCTTTCCACTTATCTTAAACAGAAAGGATTTTCCCGTAGAGTATTGTGTTGGATTGCAAAAGACCTGGCATGTCTGCACATCGTCAAAGACAGTGAATGATATAATTGCTGCACAATTGCAGCTCAGGTTGAGGAGGCACATCAATTGCAGGGGGAGGGATCCTCCCAGCAGAAAGGTGTTGGTTGCAAAGTATTCACTGGTTCTGCTTTAAAAAAAGATGAGAGTAGCCCAGAAAGTGCTCATCCACAATAAGAAAGTGAGATTTCTGATACGCTGTTGGAAGGCAGGAGGAAATACGAGCACTGCTTCCGAGGAGGTCAGGTTGAATTCCAGCACGAAGGAAACAAACACTTGCTCTGTGTTTCTGGGATTAAGGCAATCAAATAGAGACTGAAATCACTTGAAGCCTCTGTCTTCTCTTTTTCAAAACAGCAATATTCTAATAACATTGCATCTTCTTAGCTCTATCCTTATGAATTTTTTGTCCACCACCTTAATCTTTTAATGAATTCCTGTTTGTGCATAATTAAAAAAACTGAAGAACAGATTTTACTCATACTTTTGGTGACAACTGTATCGGATTAGGGATGACCTGGGATGTTACAGTTTCTGCCTGCTGTTTTCATGGGGCTTTTAGCAACCAAAACCTGCAGCTTTATATCCATGGGTGAAGGATTAGTCACATGGAGAGGAACCTGTGCAAAGTAAGCAATGTGACACTATATTCCCCGCTGAGATAATAACTCCACTTTCATGACAGGATGAGTAGAGAGGTAATTGAGATTTCAGAGAAATTAATTAGGTGTATATTGCAAGCAGAGACTATGGCACTAGTAGCTTTATGTTACCATAACATGGCAGCTTTACCATAACTTCCGTGTGCTTCAGGGGAAGCCAAACAGGGATTTATGAGCTTTTCAGCGCTAGAACATAGTATGAACATATGTGGCTGCTTGAGAATTGCACTGAGATTTGGTAAATAGACTTTGGCATTTAGAAACAATTTTCCCAATGAACCTTTCTGCCCCTCATGCACATGTTTCCCATAGCTTGAGAAATTCTAGCGCAAAAGTGTTGATTAATCTATATAAATTCTCAGATGGAAACTGTCATTCATCCTTAACCAGCCCTGTAGCCTCCTGTGATGATTCTGTATTTATTATTGATATAAGATTTTGTCTGCAAGGCGATAAAGGAGAGCAGAGGATACTTGTCATGGTTCTGTCACGTAGATCTGCTCGGTCAGTCCTCTGCAGTTTTAGCCAAGCCAGCACGTTGAGGGGGAATGATAAATGCCAATTGTTTCACAGTACAGAAGTGTTTCTGATTTTTGACTGATGTGGGGTTTGAGGCAGTTGGTTTATGTAGCTCTTACCTACCAATGCTTTTTCTCTCATAACTGGAGATCCCGCTAGTCTTTCAGCTTAACACCCATGAAACACTGTAGTAAATTTAGGTCATCTTACTATAGTGATTCTGAGCCCTGGAAATTTTACTCCTCTGTTCTGCTTTGATACCTCATGAAGAACCAGCTTTAACAAAACAGTATTGCATTTTTACTCTCAACCACAAATCCAAATCCCATTGACTTCAAGTGTTAGAGCTGGCACATGCCTATGGGCCCACTGAGGAGCTCCTTGCTAAGCACCAGAGCCGGCGCGGTGCAGGATGCCGCTGGCCGGCGGCGGACAGCTCCGGTGCTTTTAGCATTTCAGTATTAACAATACAAGCACCTGAGAAGTCACAAATACTTATTGCTTCCTTTGATCTATCTGTAAATGCCCGTTGTGGGACAAGTCTATAGTAACGGTGCTTTGGAGGCTGAAGCTTTCCACCGCAGACGGAGCTGCGAAGCCCGGCGGGGGCAGCGGGGAGGCGGCGGGACGGCGTGCCCCCCGCCCGGCACAGGGCTCCTGCCGCGCTCTCCCCCTGCCACTCGCCTGTTGCCATGGAGAGCAGATTTTGTCATGCACACTAGTGGGTCCCGCGCCTCCCCTCTCTGCCAGGGTAATCTGCTGTCACTGCGGTCATCACAATAACAGGGCTGCTTTTTTTTTTTTTTTTTTTAATATACTCTTCTCAGTACCAGATATTACTTTGAGCTGCCTAGGTGCGTTCTTGACATCAGCAGCATGATGTGCTACTGCTCGTTTAAACTGGGAGACAAAACCCAGTTTTTTGAGCTCTGCTCAAAAAATTGCTCGATACTACTGTATATTCTGCAAGGTTACTCAGGATACATGCACCGGTGTTTCACCTTTTGTCTTTAAAGTGATGTAGGATGAATGTCTTTCAAATGAAAAGACAGGCGACTGGAAAAAAAGGGGGGAAAACAAGTAACAAGATCAAAGACATAAATAGAACAAAATATGCACAAGAGATCTCATCTGAGATCAAAGATGTGAGCGTAATTACCATGAATAAGACGTGCAGAGCTCACCAGAACAGAATGGTTTGCGGGCCTGGAGAATTCTGCAGAAATAAACCATTCTGTGGGAAATGGAGCGCTCCACAGAGTGAGGAAAGGACATTTATTCTGCATTGGAGGGGGAATAGCAGAAACCCCCCCATTACGGCAGGATTGCTTATTGCTGGCTGACCCCATGCAGGGCTGCAGCCATCGAAGTAGCTCAAAGAAAACCTCCGAACCTTTTATGTTAAAAAGATTCTGATCTGGGGGAAGAAAAGCCCAAACCCAGCTCTTTAACGCTGGGAGACGTGTAGTTTTCAGGCAGACATTTTCAAGGGTAAATGTAGCGATTGTGTTACAGGTGCAGGTGGAAGAAAAACAATTGCTTCTGTTAAAGTAGCTTAATGCATAGAGGAATTGTACAGAACATGAAGAATTTCTTTTCACTAACTTTGTTCAGTCAGGGATTGCAAATGTATTTGTGATTTTTATGGCTGTTATGTACACGTGTCCGTGGGCCCTAACAGAACATCCTTGTAAATGCAATAAATAAATAAGTTGTCTAGAAGAGTATGTAAGGAAAGTTACAGTGACTGAGCTGAAATTGCAAAATGCTGATTCTTCCCAGGGAAAGATTTTATGAGCTATATGCTGGTCATATGTACCAGAATATTGTTTGATTTTTAGGAGAGTTAATCCAGATTTATTCATCTTTTCCTGAGAACACACTCTGGACACTGATCAATCCTTGCTTTGTTCCAGATAAGATGTGCCTTCTCCATGAATATCTCAAACATGGTGGGAGCGTGGAAACCCAAGAAGTTTTAAGAGTGATTTTTATTTTAATACCTCTCTCTTTCTGTCAGCATGAACCAGAAATTCAGACACAGGTCCACATGTCAGGCTTATTTCCACTTGGGAGAGGGGACAAAAAGGAAAGCATGTATGCTGAACCTACTGTCAAGGCTTATTTTCACAGAAACTTTACTTCAGCTATGCTTAGCATGTAAATGATTTTTTTTTTTTAACAGTAGCTTACTCCATCTTTGTATAGAAACACCAGCTGTAGGGAACCTGGAAAGCATGTGCAGTCTAGAAATTAATATTTCCACTCCCTTCATTCTTCTGACTGCTTCCTTTTTCAGAAGAGCCCACCCCTGCCCACGGGTTCTGTTGACCATGACTTTGAGTCAAACACTGAAAGTACAAACACTGTCTGTGTCAGATCTCATATTGATCTGCAAACTGTACAACCTGTGGTGACAATCCTGCTTTCCACGCCAGTAGGCTGTCTCCATTGCAAAATCGCTATCAACAGGCATGGTGCAGTACTATGCCGGATGATACCTTCAACGGGTCATTTCTGCGTAAAGCACATTTCTTCATTCCATGACAAAGGTATAGACTGTTCTGCTGCATACAAGCATTTTGMAGGTACTATAGAATTTTTATAATATAGTAATAAATTTAAAAATATATAATTTTCAGCAGGCAAAAAATTAGTTTACTTAGAAAAAAATGTTGCAGAGTTTCTTCTATTCTCTTCAGAAGAGTAGACCCAATTCTATCTTCCATCATGTGCCCACCAACTTTCTGAAATAGAGGTGTACAGATTAAATTGAGAGAAGATTTTRTCCTTTTGCAGGAGATATTACTTCACAAAAAGAGCACTGTCAAGTCTTTAGGCCAAGATGATTTATGATTTATCATCTTAAGATCATCAGATGCTATCAGATTAGAGACTGGGGAGAGTTTATTCTGTGAAGTCCACTACTGTTTCTGTTCTGCGAGCCTTTGCTTGGACTTCAGTGCTATCAGGAATCTGTAAATTCATTCACAAAATGAATACTATCTTTTTTTCAGCTTGAAGATGTTGCTAGTATTCATAGATGCTTTCAAAATAACAAGTATGCCCATGGTCCTGGGCAGCCTGCTGTAGGTGACTCTGCTTGAGTAAGGGGACTGGATAAGGTGACCTCCAGAGGTCCCTCCCAACCTCAGCCAGTCTGTGACTCTGTATTTGTAAGTCCTCAGTCTCTTCGTTTTGATTCAGATGATATAACAATAGAAACCTCTGTCCCGTTTTATTCTATAAATGGGATCCATTCTACAAAATGGGCTCCACAGGAATGGTGATCACAAATTTTGTATGTGTTTAATATATTTAGTTATTTTCATTAGATAATGCTATGGGCTTTGGTTCAACTGAGTGCCTAAATGCCACACGAATAATCCTGAGGAAGTCAAGAGAGGTGCTTTTATAGTGAATACTTGAGCTTAAGTGCTTGGCGGAGTAAGAGCCATACTTGTGATTTCCATTAAAACAGCATTGAGAAGAGCAAGTAGTTTGTGCAGCAGAGAGAAGAAAGGTACTCATTGCATGCGAGTCTCTACCTTTTTCATAGTCTCTTTCAAAGATGCTTAGCATTGGTGAAAGATGTGGAGTTGTCTCTGAAAACACAATTCACCATTGCTTAGCAATGAGGTAAACTGGATTTTGGGCAAACACCATCTTGCCCAATAACCAAATGGTTATTTGGTCTTTTTGCTGATAAGAGTGAGCTGTCGAACCTACTTTCTGGGCCAACAGCAACTGAAGAAAGGCTCTCCTCCCCATTGCCTTGTCCAGCTATGCAAGTATTCAGTCAGTTCAAATAATTTATTATTACCTGAGAGTTGCTGTAGCTCAGGACAACTGTCAGAAGGCAGCTAAAAGGCAATAAGGCAAAAGAAAGCCATAGATATATTCTCTAAATATATCTTCTTTTTTCTTGACTCATTTAATGCAGGTTATATTGAATTTGTCTAAATTGTAAGATTAAGATAATTGTGCCAAAGAGCTGGGTCACTATAGCATGTCGTGGGACACTGAGGGCTTGTTCCTCCCCTGCAAAAGGGTGGCTAGGACTGAGACTGCTCACCATGGCAGGGTGCACAGGCTCATCGGCTTYCTTTCGGAAACACTTTCTCTGTCTTTACTTGCATTTGAGAAGTTCTACACAACCATAGCATTTAAGTAAAGTAATCCAATGGGAGCTGGGTTTCAGTACAGTAGGGTCAATGCAGGGCTTTGATACAAGATAGGGTCAAGCCTTTAATTTTGGGGGTTGCAGTGCTGTCTCTGCAGCATGGTACCTCCCGTTTGAATTGGCAATGTCAAATATGTTCCTCCTGTCTCAAAATATTTTGGTCTGCCTTCTCCCTAAGACTAAAGCCTTCCTTGGGATTACAGCAGTGAAAACAGTTTTACAGTGAGTGTAAAGATCATGCAAACCTTAGTTTAAGTGGGTATCAGGCCCTGAGTGTGTGTATTGAGGACTATTTGGATTAAATGCAGCACTGCTTACAGCTTCTGAGGAGTTGTAGAGCCTGTTAAAAATGAAATACTGCTTATGGAAAGGGGCTTATGTTTTCTGTTCTGCTGAAAAAAGAAATAAGGAGGAAAACATATTTGTGCCTGTTAAAAGGACAGCTTTCATTCTTTGTGACCCACTTACATTAAACGCTTTTGCAGGAACTYCTCAGATACTTATTTTAAAAAAAAAGGAAAAAAAAAAGAAAAACACAGATCAGTGCTTCTAATCTTCACTCTGAGGACACATCCAGGCTTGGAACCATCGATAGATGTCTTGCATCTCTAGCTACCTGTACGAAAATTAAACAAAGCAAGAGACGGGCATCACTGGAAATGGGAAATTAATTCTGTCCATGTAAATATTAAATAGCATAGTTTAAGGTCATTTTGTTTTTAAGAACTAGGAAAATCAATTGTAACTTCAGCCGGCACAGGCTGTGCTATTGCTCTTGTCCTGTTTCTTCGGTCAATTCGTATTTTTTTTGGCACAATGTGAGTACTTTGGGTACTGGTATTACCAGACCTCTTGGAGTCCAGCTGGAAGCAGTGCTTTCACTGGCGTTTGATGCCCACGCTGTAGACACTGCTATGGTGCACGTACGGTGAAAGGGGTGCTTACTGGGCTCTTACCAGACAGGAACCCGATAACTGAAACGCCTTTGTGTGGCAGGTGAGCAGCGCTGATGGGYCTCAGCCTGCCCCACATCTTGAATCCTTACTATATTTACATAGGAGCCGATCACTCTACATGTTTGACTCAGAACAGATATTGTTGATAAATGAAACGTTATAGACTGTTATACCCTGCTTAAAAACCAAATCAGTATGTGCTTTGAGGGAAGATAAACAAAGCCTTTTCTGATACTTCTTAATATTGTATCTGAGTAATGGTGTTTGATGCTGTTTGAGGAACGTGCAACTGGAAGGATTTCTTGGGGCCTGCGGTATATCCCTTTGCACCTCCCGGGGCTTCCAGAAGGGAAAGAGAGAGTACACAGAGCTCCAGAGAGCACTGGGCAGCACTTCTGCATGTATACAGGGACAGAAAAAGCCTTTTGTGGAAACTTAGACAGTCAAAAGGATAGGCGTGGTAAAACGTGTGCACTTGGAGTCCTTTTGGGTATCTTGTTGTCAGTGACTGAAGTAGTAGTCAATACGCTCTTCTTGGTGTTGTTGCTTCCTAATGAAGAAGCAAATAGAAACTAATAAAGTCTGTTGTGGTTGCTTGTTGTGATTTGAAGAAGATATTCACTGTCCACTATACTAATTTCCCTGATACTATGTCATTTTAGATCTGCCAAAATAAAAAAGATATTTAAAAATTCAGTGTTTTCTTGATATGAGCCCTGAATTCTTGTTTTTTCCCATCATATGAATATTGAGTCACTGATATTTTATGTGTCACACAGAATGGTTGAGATATGAGAGAAAACTGATGATTTGCATAAGCATCCCAGAGGCATTTTTGCCTTTCCAGCATGCAGAAGCTTTAACCTGTTGCCTTTACACGGAGTCTGCTGTCATGTTGCATGCCAGAGATGATAATTCATTTTGTGAAACATGATCAGAAGAACGTTTATGGAGGTGCGACAGATGCAGCTGTAGCCATCACTTTTAGCACTTTCCCATAACCTGAAAAATGTATCTCCTTCTGATTTTCTTTCTTGATGACTTTTTTAGGCATTGTTGAGTTGCAACTGTTGCATGCAATGAAATTCCTAAAAGAGCAAGGGGATAAAAAGGTTAAAGTGCCTGCAGCCACAGTTTCAGGACTTAATTGGACACTAGCTACTCAGCTATGAGCATTCCCCCAAAGAATGGTGGAGTTCTTGTAGGCTTCAAACAATGGAGATGCGTGGGTTGATGCCATCTGCAGCCTAGGGCTTGTGGAACAAAAAGATGTTTGAAGAAGAGGGAAATTCTCAGAGATATGGTAGAATGGGAATGATCTGAAAGTAATCAATCATTATGGTGACATAAATCACAACACACAACAGCCCACAGCCAGAAGATGTCAAATACCGCCTGCAGCGCGTCAGTCTCTCTGGCATCATCACTTTTGTGTGTTGTGCCACTGCTCTTTTGTGGGCCATCAATTTTGTTGGGCGATGAAACTCAAGAATGCCGCCATTCCTCCTTCCTCGCTAATGCAAGCTTTATGATTGCACACCCTAACGTGCACTTAAGGCGCATTCATCCTTTGACCTGAACTAACAATCGATTGTGAGCTGGGTGCCAAATCCGCCAGATGTTGCTTGATCTCATAATTGCGTTAGTCCTATTGCTCCAGCGCAACAGCATCAAAACAATACCAGCCAATCTGGGGCACAAAGAGAGTCTGCAACTCTCATGTGGTCATCTGGTCCACGCCTGACATTTTTGCCTAAAGCTCTCAGATGTTAAACTTAATTTCCCTTCCTTGATTATAAGCAAAATGATCTGCGCACAATATTGAAAAAACATTTATCAGCTGGAAAACAGTAAAAGGCATGGCATAAACTCATATAAATGTTAATGAAAGGCAGACAAAATTAAGCAATAGTATTGTGTTCCTCAGGCTCTTACACACTTTTACTTAAAAGAGGATCTAGTAGGGGAGGTCAGAACAGGGTTAGAGGATAAGCACAAAAACCATTGTTTTGAAATTTACTCCAATTCTTCTTGTGGTTCAAAACACTGGGCTGGAAGTCCTGTGAAATGGAGCAAGCATAATCCTCCTTTAACTTATTCCAATATGGATCATCAGATCAATATAAATCATAAATCCCTTCATTTCAATTGAAAGGCTCCATCTTTCTGCTGCTGCCTATAAAACGAAACATGAGCTACTGGCTGCACAGCTCCTACCAAGAATCTGTACAAAGTAGTAAAGCAATGACTGTGGTGGCTGTCTAATGGGGCCTATTCCTCTGAGTTAGAGCGATGCCGTATGGATGGTCTATAGAGCAGTCTGAGCGCAATGCTCCAAATCCCAGTACAAAAATACCTAAACGCAAATGACTCAAGCTATGTTATCCTTCATCTTGTCCAATTGAGCTGTGATTTGCTAAGCTAGAGCTGAGATATAGCAAGGACATTTTCATCCCATCTTTTTCTGCCCTCACATCCCYCAGATTGCTGATGGGTGCAGTGCCCCTCTCTCCTTCCCCTGCCTTCCAGCTTACAGAGCTCCGAGACCTGCACTCGAGTTCCTCAGCGCTGGTGGTGTACGTGGGAGCAGAGGTTCAGGGTGCACTAGGGCACTGTGTAGCCCACTGTAATCTTCTGCTTTTTAAAAAAAAATATAGGTGAGTTCTCACCAGCAGCAACTGTGAAATTACAGCATTTTCCTTCCCTCTTGATTGTGAGCTACAACACATATCTCAAACTAGGCACAAGGAAAGTTGTAGTACAGGACAGTAACTATCAGTTAAAAAGAATTTCTAAACAATGCAAGCTGGCTTCAGTGTGCCCTTCTAGTATTCTCCATCTTATTTTCATTTCAAGTAAGAATATAAAGTYGTATCACATACAAGAGAAATTTTATTTCCTGTACCACTACAGTTTTTAAGCATAATGGCCCATGTAGACCAGTGGGCAAATATTATATCCTAAAGTTTCAAATAATTGCCATCTTTATGTTTCATATCTGAGCTTTAATAAATGTTATTTTACACAGTGCAATTAGACGTCAGGATGTAAAACTCTGAGAGTAATCCTGAACCTTTTAGCAGAGCTGGGTATTTTCAGGGTGCACTGATGTCTAGATTCTGATGTAGCTAATGGCACAAATCTGAAGCAATTTCCTTGAAATCAGTACAATTACATCAGCACAAACCCCATAAACGTGGGATGAGAGTTAGACCTTTATTTCTTTTCCAGTCAGCTCTAGAGATATAGTATTTTCCATTTAGTCAACCGAAAAGAACTGTAAAGGGATAGAAAGAAATGATAGAACTAAATTTTATTATTTAACATATGGGAAACTTGGTTATTATTTTACCATAAGCATACACAGGAAAAGGAGCCTGCTGAAGTAAAATGGAAAAAATTCACCTCAGGTGTTGTATCATGAAATCCAAGGAAGTGACATCAAAGATTAAACCTGGTCCATTTATTTTTAAGCTGTTTTGTTTAAGTATCAGATTTTATGTCTGGAGTTTGTCTCTACTCTGTGAATTTTGAAATCTTTTTTTTTTGGTAAGCATGAAACTGAATAAGGTTCCCAAAAAATTTATTTTGTTGCCTCAGTACCGATGCAAGACCCTCATATTGGGCACTCCAATTCTCCTGACAGTTTTGGGCCTTGTGCATGGTAAAGCTGCAAACTGGGGTCAACATATACACCAAGTGTGGTGCACTGGTGGCGTTAGCCAAGCAGAAGGCAGTCATTTGCCCATGGAGAAGCCATGGCTGGCCAACTGCCAGAGAAGCCTTTTTGTTCAAAGGACGATCTTCTGGACTACTCAGTCACACTGAGACAATCTTAATTTTCTGTTAGATAACACTACCTCTTGGTCATTCCTCTTCCTTGAAAGGAGAAGTGGGAGTACCAGCACTGCCCGGGCAGTCAGAGTTGCCGTTGTATCTCCCCTTACCCCGTGAAGCCGCAGCCTGTTGCGCCGGCTGGAAAGAGGCGTGATGGCCAGGGCTGCTGCGTTCTCCAGGCTGCTAGTCATTCCATTTGATTCATTTCACTAGTTCAGAAGAGCGAGAGAAGGCCACTTGGGAAACCACAGGAAAACTTCCAAACTCTTATGGGAAGAAGAATTAAACGGACACAAAAGGTCTTGTTTCGGTTAACAGGAGCCAATAGGGAAAACATATCAGGGAGAGGCGAGGCGGGGACCATGGGAGAGCCGGCTCCAGGCTGACCCGTTCCCTGCGGGCACCAAGGTGCCCTGGAAGTCCTCGGCACATGGAGGTCTCCTTTGGGGCTCCCCTGCATGGGCCAGCCTTCCCCCGGGGCTGGTGTGCTCTGGAGTATTTACCTGGACTTTCCGGAGCCGGGAAAGCTCAGAGGAGTGTGGAAAGCTCAGTACGGATAAGACATGTATCTGTCATGCTAAATTTTGTTCCAAGTCCAAAACTGAAAACCTTTTTGTGGGAAGAATTTAACTGGAACTGCTGAAGTTTCTTTTCGTGGATTATTTAAGCAGTACAAGATGTTGTTAATTCTGAGTTTCTTCCATGTTATTCAGGAAAGTATGTCTGATTATGTAAATTAAAAGTTGCTGCTTAAAAATATTTTGCTTGAGAGATTGCAAAGGCAACACAGTAAATGAATTAAGATCAGAGAGTCTCRCTCAAGTGAGAAGACTGCATAAGTAACCACATGTGTTATTGAAAAATACATATTGTTTACAACGTATTCTTGCAAGATCCTTAAATATTTCACTTTGAGGTTTGCTTGATATAAAATACTGCATTTGTTCAAGTTGTCACACAGGCTGGGCTCTAAGCTGATTTGCAGCTACGCGCAGATTAAAACCACTATGCTGTCCCACTGCAATTTTGGATTTAATTTGGTTACTTTCCATCTTTTTAAGAGAAACAAGAGAGTTTTCAAACCAAAAGGCATTGACTGCTTACCTAATTAAAAATGTATCCATCTGCTGGTTTGGTGGCTGACTTGTTATTCAAAGCATGCAGATCTAAGTAGGTTGATTTATTTATGAAGACCTTATGACACTGAGAGATATGCACTCAAAAACATGTAAAAATAAATGTGGCTGCAGATGGGTAGACACACACAGATCTTTATGGGGTTCTAAATAACAGATAGAGAGAATTTGGAAAATGCGCTTTACAGGGAAGATCCTTTTATGTTGCTTCCACGTGTTTAACATTTAGAGCTCAAATAACAAAGCAGCCAGCTAACATGTTGTGAGATAACTCTAGTTTAAATATCCTATAGTGCCTTTTAAGTTGCAATGATTGTTTCTGAAAGCTTCGTGTGAGTGATAGACTCTTAAAGCGATGCTACATTTTAAGCAATGTTTTATTTAGAGAACACTTTAAAGTGAATTTTAATTGAAGGAGAAAAAATCATTATCACTCACAAACGTCATGCGTCGGAATCAGGGTAAACGCTTTCTTCTTATATTTAATTTCATTGATGTGTTGGTAAATCTCTCCCAAATTAAGTTTCTTAGTAACTATGCTTAAGCTTTGGAAACATCGAGTTCTAATGGATTCATTCTCAATGCTATAAATATTGTTGCAATCCTCAGGTAAAGTTTATTCATCAGTTTATGGGCTCTAGGAAATTCCCAGTGTAATGAAACCATCATGGTATTTCCACGTGGGGTGTGGAGCTGCTGGTGTTAAACGTCACATCATTACTGGTGCAATTCCACTGGCGTAAGCTGGCTTCTTACACTAATACAAATGGAATAATACCCATGACTTGTATATAACGCTCTCCGCGAGGCTGAATTTGTAGGTGGTCTGCAAAGGCTGCCTGAGAGGTATGAGGAAAATGGAGAATGAGGGGGCTGGGAACAGCTCTGGAGTAGCTTTATGGCCTCTGTTTCTGTTTACAGCATGGTTTCTAGTGGATCCGTCTCGGTTTTTCTTCCATCCATGTGCCTGGCAGCGTGTTTACTCAGGTTTTGTACATGTTTGCGTGTGTGTTTGCATTCACAGGTAAAACAAGTGATTTTATCCAAAACAGATAGAAATTATTCCTTTATAGACCACCTGATCACGCCGGTATTCTCTTAAATTGAAACTGTCCCGCACCAAATGATAAAGTTGCTTTCAGCAGAAATGTATTTTTTATTGTACCATGCCTTGACAATTGTGTTCAGCTTCACAAAAATGTATTTCTCTAATCCCAAGGTCAGTTTAAGCTGGTTCCCCAGTATATACATTTTTAAATTCCCTGTGAATCTCTTTTTAGTTCCATGTCAACACAAGCATGTGGGTTCCTTAGTGCCAACAAAATATAGAAACATGGTTTGTATGTAGATTTAGCTAAGGAGGATATTAGACTGAGCTGGCTTTTGGTAGGAAGCCATCCTGGCATTTCTTTGGAAAACTTTAGAGATGTTTGAATAATCGTTATACTAACAGATGTCACCACTGGGAATCTGTTTTACTTTTACAGCTCTTTATTTGAGTATCTTGCTGGCATTTTTGGATATTTTGGAATGGTGRGGGAAACTCAAACAAATCTACATTTTCTTTTACTTTGATCTTTCCCAAAGGTATATTTTGATGAAAGTTTCGGATAGTAATCAAGGGAAGAAAAAACATAAATTTTACTATGCATGTTCCTTTTGTGCAGACAGGAGTGGACAAAAACATGACCYGTAATCCTTTCCTTTTGTTCCCAACACACTGCAGATGGCTGTTTTCTGTTTTCCTGGTGCTGTGCGAGCCCTTGAAATGGGGGACAAGGGATTGCAATGGGTCAAGGCAAACAGTGACACTCTTCCTTAGAACTGAACCCATTGTTGAAGTAGGGTAAGCAAGTTTTACAGTACTAATTTTAGTCTGTGTTAGAAACTGTGGCCAGTGTGGTAATGTGAATAAGGATTAGTAATGGTGATGGGCAGGGGAGATAGCTGAGGGGAAGGGTGGCATTTTTTGTGCCCGAAAAGGCTGTAGTGGTTGCACATTTTTCCCCAACGTAATATTTTTGCTGTTTACCTCAGGATACTGCAAGAGGAAATGTTTGGGGAAAAAAATATTGTTGGAAATATCAGCTGCATACGTGTTAGGAAAGTCTTAACAATTGACTGTCTCAGTAAAGCAATACCAATGAGTCATTTCTAATGGAAACCTTGCCTTAAGGTAGAATTCAGAGAGATGTGTTCCTGCTCTTYACTGTCGTTACGGACCTGTGTACAAGAAAATACACTCAGGGTTTGGGGTGGACTTCCATTAAAGAAATGAGATGGTTACTGCTGAAGGAAAACTCAGASGGGAATGGGACTTGACAAAGAGTGGTTGCAACTGAAGAAAAATTGTTTGTTGGTGCCATCAATGTATGAAATAAGAGGAACTAATTTGTATGTCATAAATTAAAAAAATTCTTAAAATGAGGTTCATGCCTGTGTAACACAGGATGCAGTTACAGACCTGCGCACATCTTTTGTTCTAATGCTACAGTGATGCTCAGATCCCTGAGAGCGGATTTGAGATCTGGTTGTGCTAGAAGCTATACAAGAATATCTCAGTATATGACAAGACCCAGCAGATTGGTGTAAATAAAAAGAGAAGAAGGAAATACAGTGGTAGTGTTGCCCAGCAAAACAAACTACCTTATTCTCTGAACTCTTCCAAGATCAGTGACAGTATTGAGGAAAATAATGGCTGCCACTTTCCTGRCATAAAAGCAAAGGGTGGGTTTTTTCCATTCTCCTTCTTGCAGGTTTTCATTTCTGTGCCTACTATTTTGCTTACATGAAGTTAATCCAGAATTTTCAGTATTCTGCTATAAAATCAGTGCAAATACTGAGCTAGAACACACGCATATGCATATACTCACTTTCCCCAGTTAGTGGTTCCCCTAAAATAGGACAAATAATTTCTTAGATAATAAACAACCATTCTTTGGTATCTATAGCTTCTCTGAAATCAGGACAGAGAAACACAGGCAGTGCTTTAGATTCCGAGGTGAGATCATCATTATTACTTTAAGGCTGGCCAACTTTTAGACCACAAGTCCCACACTGCCTTACAGATGTTACCAAATGAAACTGTACAGCTCCGTATTCTTTGCAAGAATGGAGCAACAGGCACTGGATGCCTACAGATCTCTCCRACGACATTTATATAGCATTGCTGTTTTAAGCAAGTTTGAGGTAATCACCTACATCCAGCTTCAAAAGTTTTGCTGCAGTGGCTGTTTAAGGTCCCTAAGGAAGTCTGTGCAGAACTCGGGGCAGAGCCCTTCTCCCAGATGTAAATTCCCCATCTTAATCTTTCTCCTGTCCTGTGAATGTATCGTCATGCCTGCATGCACAGAAAAAATGCACAAACGCTTTCCACTTTTTAGAACGACAAGCAAGGCTTTTAYATTTAATTCTAAAGAAAGACAAAGAGTCTTCCTCTTCCTTACTGTTAAAAAAACAGCACACAGTAAAAAAGGAGGGATTGGTTTTGTTTCTTACTTTAAACACAAACAGTTTTCTTCTATATGGTTGCAAACATTTTGTTCATAATAATAGATGGACTATTTCAGATAGGATGGTTTAATCTGAGTTAATTAGGATTTACACTCTATTAGAAGTGCCAGAAATCTTCAGTGCTCTGTAGGGAACCTGTCTCTGGTGCAGTTTGATTGGTACCATCATTGCATAAATAATCTCTGAAAAGATCACTGTCTCTGAACACACAGAATAAAAATTAATTTGAGCTCTGACACTCTGTTCTTTCGATTATTTTACCAAAAAGACAATTCAGAGACTTTGCACAAAAATTATCTTTATTTATGCAGAATATTTAGTGGTCCAATAAAAGTAATAAAGTAATCCTGTATCCTTTTTTTTTTTTTTTTAAATAATACCTGCAGTAAATTATGGCAGAAAACCAAAAATTCCAGTATGAAGACAAATCTGGGAAACATTTTTTTTTTTCATTTATATTAATTTTAGATTTATTCTGTTTCACATGAAGGACCCAATTCTGCCTATTAAAAAAGCTTAGCAGCTAAGATGCCGTTAAAATTCAACTTTACCTTAGTACAGACCAGAATCTAGTTCAGAAATCTTAAACTGACTTTATTCTTGAAAGAGGAAAACTAAGTCTGTGTGACTAAATATTTTTTCCCACCGCAGAAAAATGGGTGTGTGCTTTTAAAGAAATCTGGATGTAGTTTGCAATTCTCTGTGCTCAGACGTTAGCTTTACTCTTCAACTAAGGCTCCTCTGAAATTGCTACAAACAGATTCCCTACGATTTTTGGCAGAGGCTGTTTCGCTTCCATTTGTTGGGTTACTACCGGAGCCCGGGCCCTCGCAGGCGCTGCGAGGAGCGCTTAGGAGAGCCTGCCCGGCAGCCTCCCCCTTGGCTGGGGGCCCTGGCCGCGGCCCCCGGCAATCCCCCCACCAACGCCGCTTGCCAGCGCGCGCCAGGCCAGCCTGCGCCAGCCCTACATCTTCATCCCGGGAACTTTTATGTTCTGGAAGCTGACGCTACTCCCAAATGATCATGAATGAGTAAGAAGCACAGCTGCTAAGGACTGSCAGTACAAAGCCAGCGATATTCGAAAGCAGTTTGTAATAATTAAGGTGTCTGTTAACCTCCACCGCTTTAAATAACCTTTCAGTGAAACGTAGGCAGGCACATTCCTCTCCGGGTTGCCAAGCATCTGTGCTAGCACTGCAAACAACCTGCAGCTTTATACAGTTATTTGCACTGGTTTATTGGTCACACTTGCACAGGAAAGAACCTGCCGGTTGCCGCTTGCCCCCTGGTCTTAATGAGGGTGAGAGCCGCAATAAGCTAAGCCAACACCTACGTTGGCAGAGGTGGGCATTGTATTTATTACAGTCGATCTGCTTGTTAGGTGAAAAGCGGTAGGTAATACCTGGTCTGACATCCTGGTGCATTTATTTCTCGTTTCTTTGCCCTGTCTGTCCTGTTTTTCAGATTTTACCTTTTGCCAGTGCCCTTTAATTTTTGTTTATTTTAGGAAGCGTAAACTGCATTGTAAACACTCCTGGCTTTGTAAATAGTTTTGGTGGTAGGATTTCCTTTCAGGGACTTGACAATGGCATATTGTAAATTTTAGACTAACTATGAGATTTGACTTGCGTTGTCAGGAGCRATGCAATAAAAGGTACTACTTCAACTATCATTAAAATCCTGTTACATTTCACTTATGATTATCTAGTTTTCCTTAGCGCTGTTGGTTAGAAAAGGCAAAAAATCTTTGCATCTGTCTGTATGTCGTCAAGTTGCCACATGTGCCTAGTCCGAATAAAGACACTGTCACGGATCCTGTAATCAGCATCAAGGCAGTAATAAATAGGAAACTCTTGTGATGATGATCACAATTAAGAAAAGGAAGTGTAAATAAATTGCAGTGCCTAAAGCTCACTTTTTTGCAGAGTGGATTTGCAAATGAGCTATAAACCTGATCCTTTTCTTATTGAGGTCAGCAGCAAAACTCCTGCTAATCCCAGCTGAAACAAAATCATTCTGCCAGCTTGATGTTTATAGAAATGCTATTACCTTCACGTAGATGTTCTCCTGCTATGGCTTTTTGTATTGCAGACTGCAACTTCAGCTAACGTAAACATGACCTGAGGAATGAAATCTTACTCATATCAAATAAAAAGCTGTTATTCTCAAATAGCTAACAATAAATTTTGTTAAGTAATTTATCGGCAAATGTTTAATACTCACAGGTCCATTAAGAATCAGTAAATCCAGGGAGGGAAAGGCTAGGCACATCTGAGCACTTGTACTGGGAAGGAGCCGGCAGTTACTCTCTGGTGCCAAGCCTGATAAAGGTGCACCTTTGGGGCATTATTCCCTCTGACAATGAGACTCTGTGTGTGTTAAACTTCCTGGGGTTACTTTACACTCTTTTGCAAATAGCCGAATAGTGTGGAAGTTGTGTGGGAGTGGGGTAACTGGGATTGCAGTTTTGTGGCAAAAGGCTTTTCAGAGGAGCCGGGTGAATTTTTTCCTGCAGGCTGTGGAATTGCATACTAAAGGAAGACCTTGTGCTTCCTCCCCCCCTGCTTTCTTCTTTTTCCTCTTTTTTTTCCCCCCATCTAAATGTAGTCCTGGGCCTCAGGAGGCCCATGAACACATAGAGCTTCCTACTGAGGTTGTCACTTGACTGACAGCAAAAAGCTTCTGGGGAGATGGACGAGCACGAGTAGGTGGACATAGAAAAATGGAGAGTGAAAAGATAAAGTAAAAATAGAACAAAATGTTCATCCAAAGTCACAGCCCTTTCAGGGTCTGTAATGTATTTAACTTACGAATGTTGTGTTTGTGATTGGGCAAAATGTAAAACAACTACATGTGTGTAAGTGTATGTCTACGTGAGAGACAATATCAACTCAGAATGCTCTATTAGAAGTGATATTAACTACAGAAACRCATCCAAGACAAACCACATGTGCCAATGCCCAACTATTTGGACACTCATATATTCCCTTAGTGTTTTAAAATAAGAGGAAAACAAATTGTGAATGAGTAGGAAATACAACCACCTTTCAGGCCTCACATTTCAAGATGATTTACAGTTTCTCAAAAATTCTGTGTTTGTGTGTTCATGTGCCTGTTTGTCTATACCATTCCAGTCCCATAAACAGATCTCTAAATAATTCAGTTGGGGTTGACCTCTATGAAGCAGGCAGGATCAAACATTTAACACATTGTCATAATTATTACAGTGTGTGCTGCAAGTGAATATAGTTTCACTAGGGAGCTGAGACAAATATAAGATCTGAGACAAATATAAGAGACGCTGGCTGTGCTTTTTCGAGCTGCATTAAATTGACCATTTAAATGGTGTAAATTTGATTATGGTGCAAACATGATTAGTTCCTATCRAAGCCGAATCACTCCTGATAGTGAGTTACAATAATATAAGCCRGCAGGTTGGCAGCAGTGCAGGCTGCTCAGTTAATAGGCAGTTAAGAAAAATGTAACAGATCCAACGGCTGTAACAAAATTTTAAGGAATAAATTTTGATGTCAGGTACTTTGTTGTAAGGTGGAGTTACTTGCTGAAGCTGAGAACAGAATTTAGTCCAAGTATCGATGACATCTGTTAAAACCAAGCTGGGCTTTTACGATCCGTTGAAATGACACAAAGTAAGGAAATTGTGATTATTTTGGCAAGGCTTCTTAAAAAAAAACTTTTCTTGGAGCCAAATGTAGTGGATTTGGTAGAATTGTGAACATTTTAGTTTATGATATTTGCAGGCCCTTTTTACATTGTCTGCTTATTTTATGTGAAACTTTTTAACAAAATACAATTGCATTATTATAATAGAAATATTTTTAAGGTTTCAAAGTATTTAATATTTTTTCATGACAACTGACTTTTCTGGCATTGCAACAAAAATAACTTCAATTAAAAAAAGATGGATGCTCCACCATTCCCATGAAGTTTATCCTGACTTATAGTAGGTCTGTCAGATGCATCAAAGATGTGAAAACAAGAAYACTCAGATTGCTTTAATTGAGGACTGCCTATATTTTTGTGTAAATAATAAAAAAGGAACTAATCCTTTTCTTCCTCCTCATTAGGCCAAGAATTCTTGTAGATAATTAAAGTCAGGAAGTACAAGTTTTAACAGTTGCATTGACTGTGCTGCACTGTTTTCTAACTCCCATTATCCAAGCAGCTGCTTAAAAGATTTATTAATACGGAAAGAGAAAAATACACCACCTACATAACCAGAGTTATCTTTAAGGTTCTGCCAGYGGGTGCTCCAAAATAAATGTTCAAGGCAAAGGAAAACAATCTGAGCCTCAGACTATAGAAACCTCATTGCAAATACTGTGTTAATAAACCTTTCTAAAGCTGTTTTAAAAAACAAAAAATGCATTCTACCTAGATCTTGACCAAAAATTAAAACAGGTGAAGGATACTCTATATTTTGAAGCAAAAAGTACTAGCGTGTTTATAAGTATTATGTTTTACAGATACTTGAATTTGGGAAAAAGTAGAGTGATTTAAAGAGAAAACAGCATGACAGGCATGTTTCCTGTTGCACAAAACTGTTAGTCAAACTTTAGGATGTATTCAAAATATTTTTTTTAACTAATCGAGCTTCTGCAGGGGTTCTGTGCTTAAGCTACAGTTAATGTGGCAATGGTTCGTTTTACCCCAGACAGAAGAAGAATCTTTAGAGCCTGGCTGCGATCCCCTGAAGCCGGGGCGCTGGGACGCAGACGGGAAGGATTTGTGTGCTGCGCGGGGCGGAGGCGGCCCGCTCCGCCGGCGGGGCCGAGCTGCGGGGCAGGGCCGCGGCATCGGGGGGCACCGGGGGGTTACCGGGGGGTGCCGCGGCGGTGCTGCGGCTGCCCGGGCGCACGCACCGCTCCCGGCTTGACTCCGGCCGGGTTTTGTCCCCGGCCGAGGCCCCGCCGTGCCCGCCGGCGGGGGGGCCCGTTCCTGCCCTGCTGTGCCGGGGCGCTGGGGCCGCGCCGCCGGCGAGTCCCTCAGGTGCAGACCGGGGGTGGTTTCAGTGCCCGGGAGCAGAAGGCGCTTCACGAAGTGCCGTTTGTGAAGCTTTTCCAAGCAAAAGCAGCGTGGGCTGTTGCTAGCAGCGTTACCGGTAACGGCAGTGCCGGACCGGAGCGCGCAAGCCGTGGTCAGGCAGAGCTCCGGGGGGCCGGGGAGCGGCTGCAGCCCGTCCCGCCGGAGCTCGGTCACCCCCCGGTTCCTCAGCGCTGCTTCGGGAGGCGGCCGCTGACAGAGAGGCCTCGGCGCAGCTTTGTAAATACGGACTGTTTACGGACGGTGTTTGCCACACTGACACTGCCTGGCACGCCRAGGACTTAGCGGACTTTTAAAAGCTGTGGATTTATTGTAAATACGCATTTAGAGAGTATTTTAAAAAAGTCTCACGGTCGAAGCATCCAAAGCAAAGCAGGGATGTAGCTACATACCTCTTGTTAAAGGGCACAGCCTCGCATTGCCTTAAAGACATCAGCCAGTACAGGTGTTAGGTGGTACACAGCTGCTTTGGATCGTGGGCATCTTTATCTGTACATATATATTCCATATAGAGGTGTGGGACAGGGGGGTATGCATGAGCGTGTGCGTCCTTATGGGTCCTGGCGTTCAGAGGGAATCGCTCCTAACCCTGGCTTTTTCCTAAGCCCCCCGCCCCGGCAGCCGCCCTTGTGCATAAAAGCATTAACGATCTGCATGACCGCGGTAAACGCGGGGCTCGTCCTCTGCCGCTGTGGCGGGGGAAGCTCCGCCGGGAGTTGCTGCGGGTCCGCCTGAGCTGCCCGCTTCTCCCCCGGCGCTGGTGGGAAACCCGTTTCCCGGCGTTGACCGCTGAGGCCAGCGCCGTCCCACCCCCCGTCCCCGGGGCACCGGGGAGCGCGCCGGCCGCGCCGCCCCCGCCAGGTGGCGCTGTTGCTCAACGGTGGCGCCGCGGCGGGGCGGGGCGGCGGGAGGCTCCCGGGACCCGGGGCCGGCGCGGGGAGGGTCCGTCTGCGCCGCGCGCCTGCGGCTCCCCCTGCCGCTCCGCGGCACGGGGGGGAGAGCGGGAGGGCTGCTCCTAACTTTTATTTTCTTTTTTTTTTTACTTTTTCTGTTATTTTTTTGTGTTCGGACACTGTTAATGTTAAAGACCCCTGTGGAGCGCCCTCCTCCCGGCGGGACCGCGGCCGCTCGCTACGCTCTGCCAGCTCGGGGCTGCGCGCCCCCAAACCCCCGCCAGCGCCCGCGGGGCGCAGCGCCCGGCCCCGCTCCCCGCTCCCTGCTCCGCGCCGCCGAGCGGCGGGGACGGGGCGGGGCGGGCGGCGCGGGGCGGGCGGCCATTGGCGGCGGGGTCTGACGGGCAGGCGTCGCCCCGCCCCCTTGGCAATGTCTATCGCCCGCCGCGCGCCCCATGTAGGCAGTTATTCCACTGGGATAGAGCGGCCGGAGCGGCGGCGGCATGGCCGGGGTCCCGTTCTGCGCCCTCCTCCCGCTCCTCGTCGGCGTCTGCGGGGCCGTCACCGGCTCCCGGGTCTACCCCGCCAACGAAGGTGAGGCGCCGCGCGCGTCCCGCGGCCGGGCTCCGCGTTCCCTCGGCGGGGCGCCGGGGGGGAAAGTTCGGTGCCCGCCGGGCGGGCGGTGGGCGACGGTCCCCTCGCCGCCTCGCCTCTCCCCTCGCCGCCGGGACCGCGCTGCCCCGGCCGGTGGCTGGGTGTCCGGCAGCCGCTGACCTGCCCGAGCGGCGCGGCGGGGGGCCGCCCGAGGCGGCGGCACAGGTGTCGCGGGGCGGAGCGGCCCCCGCCTTCCCCGCGCGTACCCCCGCGCCGCCGCCGGTCCCCTCGGCCGGGCCGGGCCGCAGGGGCGCAGCGCTCCCGCGAGCGGCGCCGCCGAGCCGGGAGGGCGGCTCATTAAACCGGTTCTCCCGGGAGCTCTCGGCGGCTCCGCGCCGCTCCCCGGGGCCGTGCCGCAGCCCGTCCCGCGGGGCGGTTCGGCGGCGTCTCCGCGGAGGAAGCCCGCGGCCGTCCCGCGGTGCAGCCGGGCGGGCGGGGGGCGCCGGCCCCGTCGGGGAGCCCCCCGCGAGGTCTCTCGGTGCGCGGCCGCGGTCCCGGCCGGGGCCGGGCGGGCTCCCGAGGTCCCGGTAACAGTTTTCCACTCATCGCTAACGTGGAGTTGCGCCTGTACCAGACGGCGGAAAATGCGGCGTACCCAGCGCTGCGGGAGCCGCCGTCTCCCGGCTGGCCGGCACGCTCCCGCTTTTTCCTTTCAAGTAGGAGAACTCTTTATGTGTCTTCTACCAGATGTGTCGGGGGAGTTCGCCGTTTGCTCCGCGCCCCGTGAGCGGCTTTAACGCGCGGAGGAATGAAGGTGCGATTCCTCAAATCTAAACCAGGGAGAGTTTCGAATTATTTAAGGAATTGGTGCAGTCGGAAATAGCATTTCATTTCAACTTGAAGGTGGATGTGATCGTGCTCCACACATATGGAAACGCTCAGGTAAACGATTTATTTTAATATTGCCTTTTGGCAGCTGGAATTTAATCTATTTTGTTTGTACCTTTCTGCAGTTACCTTGCTGGATTCCAGATCAGTTCAGGGAGAACTGGGGTGGATAGCAAGTCCCCTGGAAGGAGGGGTAAGTTTTAAACCGCTATCTGATCAAAAGGGTAAAGGGGGTGATTAGTAACTTTCAGAGAGTCCTAATGGCTCGATTATTGTTGATTGTGGTGAGGAGGTCAGATTTCTTCCCTGGCTTACCAAGTGAATTACTCTTTGTTGGAGAAACTCTATACTCCCTTTGGATAGTTCTGTCATGGAAGAAGTGGAAACCAAAAGGGCAGAAAAGAGGTTTCAGAATTAGGAGACTGGTTGAGGCATGGGCTTAGATGCCTATTTAAAACTGAAATACCAACAAGAAATGTGATCTGGCGACTGAACTAGCATTCTTGACTGTAATTATTATATCTATGGGCCGTCTCGGCTGGGAGATGTTCAGGGCAATTGCTGTTCTATTTCTGGATGAAGGAGTAGGGATCAATATACAAGACAGACCTTTTGGCATGACAGGACAGTTGTCCTATTGCAGGGTGTAAACATCGTATGTTTTGGTCTCTGAACAGATAAACTGAAGCACCCAGTGCTCGACCGTGATTCCTTGGAGTTTCTTTTTATGTACTTTTTCAAAGAAGAGATAATTGTAAGAGAAGATTGCTTGAATTCACTTGCCTGATGGTGACGTGATGACATTAAGAGATTCACACATCCATCGCTGGGGCTCAGAGCCCCTTTGCTTAGCGAGCTGCAGGCAAGGTATTCTACCAATTTAGCTTTATATTGGTGGATGGGCATCTTGCTGCTCCCTCATTTGTGCCCCATCCTGCAGGGTGCCCAGAGCGTCTGTGGGAAACTCCTGAGAATGCTGGACTTTGGAGTTGGTGGGATCTGGTAGAGACTGTACTTCATGGGGATTTTTTTTTTAATAAGCAATTAGAAAGTCTTTTTTCTTTCTTAAAGTGAACAATTTAAGAAAAATGCCAGCAATGCACACTAAACATTAGTATAAAAAACCCATCTCAAATCCTTTTAATATTAAATGAGTAAAGCAGCTTAGTATGCTTAAGCAGAAGTAACTAAATCAAACTCATTGAAAAATAAAAGTGGTGAAAGATCAGGACCTGTGCACAACAAAGCACTGGATTCTTCAGGAAACCTACAAATTCACTTTTTTGTGTGCGTTCCCACTCATAATTAGAAGAAGCAGAGCTAAGGAAACAGCAGTGAGTGGAAGGAATCCGAGGTTGCGTTGGTTGGTGATGCATTATGCATAAGCTGTGCATAACCATAACATGGGAGAATGGGGGATTGTTTTGCTCCCCCATTGTTGTTCTGGGTGAACTTGACTACAGCCGTGGCTTGTGCTCTGCCTGAGCACACTGTGCTGTCCCCGAAACTCGGGTTTTTCAAAGAGCGGGGAAGTGATTGGCAGGCCTCTGGCAGCGCCGGCAGTGCACATTCACTGCTGGTTGCAGGCAACTGCCCTCAGCTTTTGACAGTGTGGAAAGGTACAGCTCTGTCTCGGTGAGAGTCGGGCTTCCTTGTTAATCCTGTACCCCGGAAAGGTCAGTTAATGAGACGGGGTCTTTCATATGGCTCTCCAAGGGATGTCTATGCTGTATATTAAAATAGGACCTAAAATACAAGTTCTAATAAGTCAGTAGTAGAACTGATGATCAGAGGACAGCTGTATATTATTAATGGCTGTTGGATTCCCCCTCACCCCCCATGTTTTCCCTAAAAGTGCCATTGAAGCTTGAGAAGGAAATGTGTGCTCTTATTGTGGATGTGACTCGTTTCTCTAAACCTACATACGTGTGTTCTATTTTTAAGCCAGTAGTGAAAAATTTAAGAGTACGTGGTCTATATCTGAGGTACAGTGCTTGGAAAGCATTTATTTTAACTTCATATGCTACGGATTTATTTCAAGCAGCAGAAATGAACTCCTCCTTTATCTTTGTGGGAAGATTCTGTCCTTCAGTGCTAGTTTTTCTTTAACTGTGTGCACCTTATTGTGTCTTACAAAAGATATTTTTCTAGATCTGTAGCACGCAGATCTATACCACGCAGTTCCTGAGATGTGAGGGTTGTGTGGATAAGAAGGGCTGGAGATAAAGATAGTCATTTAGTGGTGACTAGCAGTAATCAAATACATAGTAGCCCTGGAGGAATTAATGAATTGCATTATAAATGCAATTAATGATTTACTCTTGCATTTCACAGTTGAAAAGCAGGTTTTGTGCCTGGAATGTTTTACTCTGCATCATTAAACCGTGGGAAGAGTTGAATTATAAAAGTTAATTTCAGCTTGAAAGCAAGAAGTTACAGCTTTGACCACATACTTAAAGTTACAAATCATTTGCAGTGGCTGGAAATTTGGGGCTGTAGTTATTTTCAGCTCTGGCAGTAAGACACACTTAGGTTTGTTTTGTGTATGTGTGTTTGTGAAATAAGAAACCCAGCTCTATATATTTGTGTATCTGTCAGGAGACAGGGCTGTGTTCAGAACCTGATCCAAAACTTGCTGAATTTAGTTGCAGTCTGTCCGTTAACCTCAGTGGTCTCTTTGAATCCTTGAGCAGCATCCTCCATTGTATAAATGTACTAAAGGAAATCCCATCAACAAGTATTATTTCCCTCTGCTTCTTCCTTTCTCTTGTACCACACACAATATAGGTAATGTAGACGGTCTGAAGATAAGCAGAATGGAAAGTGATGGATCATAAAAACAATATTGTAACAGTAAACTAGCTCTGTGGCAGCTGTAAATTAAACAACTCTGTCTTCTTACTAACATCATGTTACACTTTACATTGATAGATGACTTTTTAAGACTTATTTTTTCCTTTTCTGTGAAAAGGGGTGACATGCTGAGTATTGATTTTCCCCTCCTCCTTGATTTTAATTTGCAGTTATCTCTAGGCAGCAAATAAAATATTATTCTCTCTGCTCCTAGTGACTCATGGTGCTAACTACTGTCATTCTATAAATGGATTTAGCTAAGCTGGAATCTTTTTAAGTAAAAATCACTTGCATAAGAGCAGTCCTTGTGAGGAGAATGCAGGGTATTATACAAGAAGCCCCTTAACGTTAAGAAGGCTTCTGTTTATCAAAGCCACGGCTCCAGGAGTTCTGAAAAGCACTTCTGGGAAGTCTCTTTAAAGTTACTGCTGTTTTCCAAGGATAATTTTATATGCTTCACTGTATTGCCTGCAAACCCAGACAGTATATCGTTATCTAATATATTAGTTTTTTTAAGAAGGGTTTTTCTGATATTGAAGTGCTACGGGGCTTTTGCTGGAAAGATCTCTCTCCCTAATGCCCTTGCCTCCCCCTCTCTCCCTACTAGGAAAGCACTGTGATAAACTTCCTTCTGTCTACGATAATCCTTAAAACAACTTTTTCCAAAACTGTTGGTTATGCGTGTTTTCCTCTTACAAGTTAATCAAGCTGAACTACTGAATTAGGGCCAGATCTCTTCTTTCCGTACCTTCCTTGGATTGCATGCATTGTTGTTGTTTCATAATTATGTTGCCTGTTAGTTTGGCACTTCTGAAGATGCCTGAACTTGATTTGAGGGGTGTAAGAGCTTTGAAGCATGCTGCTACCCTGATTTTTCAGCACTTACCCTCTCTGTTAACCTTCCTGGGTTTTTGAGAATATGAATTTAGCTATTTCCTGACACTTCATCTAGGACAAGATGTGTAATATTTCTTCTTTCCCACCTTCTCACTAATAAGAAACTTTGGATAGCAAAGTTATGGTAGTGTTGCTGGTAGACTGATGATGTCTCTTTACCTGTCCTTCCATCTCTAAGTGCCACCCAAGTCAAGGACCCAGTTCTCTGTAGACAGCTATTTCTGCCCAGCTCCAAAGTAAAGACTATTTGCTGAGTGTAACTGGGATATTGCTAGCCCAGGAAAGTAGTTGGCCGCTTAGAGAAATAGTAGGGGGTGGTTTAAGAGTTTAAAATATGTGGTAGCGATGCCAGAAATGTGGATGTTGCTCTGTCTCTGCCTCATGCTTTTTGCGTGACTAAATCACGTGATCTCACTGTCTGATATTCCCACGTACAAAGTGGGGTCGATGTGTTTCCTGCCTTGTGCGCTACAGGGGAAACACCGTAGTGTCAGTGATGTACTCTGAGTTTGTTTTGAGTTGATTTGTTTTCCTGTAATGGAAAAAATGCAATCTCCACATTAGTTGTGGAAGTGCAGAATGTTTGCTGTGAAGCTCTGTAGTTCCTTTAAATACTGATGCATTTTTCTTCCCCTTTCCCCCTCACAGTGGGAGGAAGTAAGCATTATGGATGAGAAGAACACTCCGATCCGCACCTATCAAGTCTGCAATGTGATGGAGCCCAGTCAGAATAATTGGTTACGAACTGATTGGATTCCTCGTGAGGGAGCTCAAAGGGTATATATTGAAATCAAGTTCACGCTAAGAGACTGCAACAGCCTGCCAGGTGTCATGGGAACTTGCAAAGAGACTTTCAACCTTTATTACTATGAATCAAACAATGATAAGGAGCGTTTTATTCGAGAGAGCCAGTTTGCCAAGATTGACACCATTGCTGCTGATGAGAGCTTCACCCAGGTGGACATTGGTGACAGGATCATGAAGCTGAATACAGAGATACGGGATGTGGGACCTCTGAGCAAGAAAGGGTTTTACTTGGCTTTTCAGGACGTCGGTGCCTGCATTGCTTTGGTGTCTGTTCGTGTCTTCTATAAGAAGTGCCCGTTGACAGTTCGAAACCTGGCACAGTTTCCAGACACCATTACCGGGGCTGATACATCCTCTCTGGTGGAGGTTCGCGGCTCCTGCGTCAACAACTCGGAAGAGAAGGATGTGCCAAAAATGTACTGTGGGGCAGATGGCGAATGGCTGGTGCCCATTGGCAACTGTCTGTGCAATGCTGGCTATGAAGAACGTAATGGTGAATGCCAAGGTAGGATGAGCCATATTGTACTCTTCATTAGGGCTTAGTTGAATGCATAATTGAATCGGAGATGAGAGTAAATGGAGTAAAGCCAGTAATTAGCAGCCCCTGTGGGATGTGGTGGGACAGAGGGGTTTAATGAAGAAGTCCAATAGCTCCAGGTGGCAAGGCTAAGAACTATATAATGCAAAACAAATGATGCTGCCGTAATAGGCAGAAGGCGAAACACATTTTCTAGCAGGCGCCTAAATTTGAATTGGCTCACGATAGTCACCAAAATGTGAATGACTGCAAAACAGTGCAGTCGAGCTGCTGTCGTTTAAAGAGACACATCCTTCAAGTTTTATCTGAAGTGAACTTTGTTAAGCACGGGAAATTCTGGCAAAATCTCCTCTGGATAATGCAGTGGGATAAGAACCAGTTGGAGAGGTGGGGGACAGGAGTTTTAGCTGGATTACTTTCCCTCTTTGGTAAGGGGAAGTCTCTGGTGTTTTACTTGTTGCAATTTTTTAGCACTAAATAACCCTTTGATATTTGACACTGCTGCCTTTGTTAAATATTTTCATTTCTCAGAGGGTCTCTATTGTCAGCTTAATAATAGAGGTGCTAGGATACTCTTAGAAATGCTAGAAGTCTCCACCCCACCCTCCCACACACACCATCCTGTGTGCTGCAGAATTAGGGATTAAAGTTTGTATAAAAGACAGATTATCCTAAAAAGAAAAAACCTCAAAACCTATGTTCCCTTCACCTCCCCTTTCTGGAAAAAGAAATTGTAAAAGGTTAGGGAAGGAGAGAATGGAGTTTATAAATAAAATATCTTTAGCCTCAGCTTCTAAACTGTTGCTCATGTAAGCATAAATTAAGACTGAACTCAAATGGATTCTTGCACAGGTCAGTGGGCTTAATTTTGCTGGGTGCTGAATTGAAGGTGCTCAACTCCTTAGTGGATTTGGACCCATGTTTTTGGAAAAGATTCTTTGGAGCCAGATGACTTTGCTTTACATCTTCTTGGTGTGTTTTTCACTAGGTCACTTTTTTTCATCTTGAGACTGAGAACAAGATAGCAGAGCAAGTAACAGACTGCTTTTGTGCTAGACTCCTAAGAGAACAGTGTCTTCTGAATGTCCTACTTGATTTCTTTTAAATGATAATTTACAGTCAATATGAAGATCATTATTATGCATTGAAATTATACTTAGCGCTTCTTTCCTGCCAAAGTTTAAACTTCGGCCTTCATTTCTAGTGTTTTTGCTATATGGAAAAAGCCCAAGTTTGCTGTATCGGGAACAAAATTACCATGGGCTGTAGAGAGAACTGAAAGATGAGCAGCATGATGACAGGGCATCCTGTCTGGGGTAAATTACTCTGTTTTTTTGGAATCCCGTGAAATGGAAACTTGAAAACCTGTGTATCATTAAACATGGGAACCTGTGGCTGTGTTAGTGACTGGGTGCTGCTGGGGAGAGCCGTTGGTGGCTGGGGAGATGCTGTTACTTTCTAATAGCTCGGTAAATTCTGCGCAAAGCTTCTTGACACCTTTACAGCCTGGGTTGTGAGAGGAGGAAGTGAATGGGGGGGAAAAAGCATCTTGGTTTATTGCATGGCGATTATTCTGCCTTCTCCTAAAGGCCTATTAGGTCAGTTCTGGGTCACTCTGATGGACACAGATCTACCATTTTTTTGGCATCAGTGGCGCAGATGTGATAATTGCCTAACAAATCCTGTGTTGTTCAAGGGAAGTCCCTTGAGGTTTTGCTGGTGGGCAGTGGTGATAGTGGGATGCTTTTTTTTTTTTTTTTACTTATTTTTGTGGTGTTGGACTAGACCTTGGGGATGAATGTCAGCTTACCTACCGGCTCTCAGCTGCACAGGGGAAGCTTGGGCTCAGGAAACCCAATTCTCTGTTTCCCAAGTAAAAGGAGGGTCAGGCGATGTCGTATTTACAAAGGAGATAGAAACGTTTTGTCTCTTGGGCTCTCCACAGTGAAGTTGGCCTGTACTAGTCATTTTGAGAGGATTCGAGCCAGCATGTAATTTGAAAGCGCTAAACCCATTTCATCAGCGGTTATTTGTGGTTTCCTTTTCTCACATTTGCCATTCTTCAGCCAGAACAGTTTACCGGGAAGCTCCTCTTCATGAATTTGTGAAGTTTACCAGAACTATGCAGCTTGCTCTCTGATTTCCAGCGAGGGCGTTAAAGCGGTTTGGCCTCTGACACTGCTGAATGAGGCTTCCCCTTTTCCTACCCACTTAACTTCATAGTTCAGCAAATGTTCTGCTCTGGCAGGTTTTTGGAGGGGAGGAGGAGGATGAAGTGAGGAGGATTCCTGTGGTTTTGGTACAGAGGACTGGAGGCGGCAGGGGAGACTTTGAGTTTGGGAAAGGCAGTGAAAAGGGTGCCGGGCTGGGGCTGGAGCTGGTGAGCAGGTTCCACCTCAATTGTTTTTCAATAGCTTGGCTGTGGCAGGACAAATACAAGGAAGGTCAGAGGTTGTCGGTTTCCTCATCCATCTTCCCCTGTGATTCTGGGGTCAGAGTTAGGATTGATTAAGATCTTGAATGTTTGACACAAGCACGATGGGCAGAAATAGTTTAGGCCAGTGGATCGGGGCTTTGCACTTGTTGGGAGATCCGCGGGAGACGTCCGAGCTCCCTGTCCTCTCCTGGGACCTGCCCCCTGCCGCGCGGCGCTGGGACGGACCAGCTGGCGCTCGGCTTCCCCTCAGAGCTGCTTCAAGTTCGCTCAACCTTCTGATTTTTTAAATAATACATTTTCCTTGAGCTGCTTCTGCTTAATTTCTGGTGTGTGTGTGGGAAGCGTAATGGGAAGCCACTTCACATCTGAAGTGGCTCCTGTAGTGGCAGTTAATGACTCTCTGACCTTGAACAGAATTTGTAAAAAATTGTGTCGGTGGTGTGGAGGTGTTTGAATATAATGACAAAAAACTGTCCTTCCTCTGACTGCTATTTTTTTTCCAGCTGACTTTATTGATGATAATTATTTTGCTGAACAACTGTGTGTGTGTGTGTATATATATATATATGCAAAAACCCAGGGCAGAAAGGGAAAGGAGCCATGTATTTAATCCATATTTATTTGGGAAGCTTCACAGGTGTGTCACAGGAGTGGTTCCTCAAAATTGGTCCTGATCAGTAGAAATACTATGTGAGCAATGATTCTTTCTGTACAAGTGAATTTGTAGCTGTGAAATTGATGCTAAAAAAACCCAACCAACCAACTTGCTGTTGACTTTTTTTTTATTATTATTTGTTCTCCCCCAAACTTCTTGCTTTAATGGCTATCCATTTAGGAGAGCATAAATGTGGAATATTGTTGATGGAACATGAGACTAGCCTAACTAGTGGCGCATCTCAGGGCTAAGGTAATTAGTGCTTTAGGGCAAAGTTGAGACAAAGTAATTTTAAACTTCACTTGTAGGCATCATTGTTATGTAAATTGTTTTGTTCCACATTAATATAATGTGGTTTGGATTTAGTTATGATTTCCTTATGATAAAATGCATATCTTTTTAACTCAAAGGGGGAGGGGGGAAAACAAGCAGGAAGGGAGAAAAGACAGATTAAAGAAGCAATAGACTGTAGCCATCTGTGATGATTTTGATGCTGTGAAATTACAAATCTCAATTTTAGACCTGCCACTTAGTATAAATATGTGAGACAGTTGAGATTTTTTACTCTGATATTGTAAAGGTTATGAGAGCCAACAGCTTTGTCTTCATCTACACTTGCGTTTTTGAGTTGTGAATTGGCCAATTGGCAGAAAATACAGTGTCATTTAAAATATGGCTTAGTCCTGGTTTCATATCACTGCTGTTTTTTAGAATTTTCCTTCGAACTTTGATAAGAGCATCCCTAAGAAGTAATAATTTGAATGATAAGATTCTTTTTATCTTGGAGGCTTTGAAGAGTGGCTGTGATCATTGAGAGCAGCAGTTCAGTTTACATCAGAAGGGTACAGTCTAATTATATTTTTTTTCTGTGATAAGATTTTTTTGGATGGTGGGTTTTGTAGGGGAGGGAAAGTGAAGTAATTTGTGTGTACTTTCCCATTTTAGTCATAGACAACTTTTTTTGTCAGAATAACACTGATGAACAGTCTGGCTGCACAAAAGGGTAATCAGAAGGGTGACTAAGACTGTGCAGACTTGAGATTTCAGAGGATTTTTTTTCAGGTTGATTATTTTTGGCAAGGGGAAAAAAAATGCACAGACTCAACATGTTACGTTTTAAAAGGAGCTGAGAAGACGGAAGCTACCAGGAGGGGTATGGGAGTAATGCTGAAACACAGTCTGCCTGAACCAAATTTAGTTGGTTCTCTTCTCGTCTGAAGGAGTGATTTGGTTATGTTATGTTCTCATGTAGCTCAATAGATCTTCCAAGGGTTGCTCCCTTTGATTTTTTTTTTTGTACCACCTGGTGCATTTCAAAATCTGCATTTAAATGTCATTGCAGGCTCAGTAATGCTTTCCTCCTCCCTGGCCCCCCTCAGAACACAAGCTACAGTTGTCAAGCAAGTGTCCCTTCATGTATCCCTTGAAGAAAGGCTGGGAATACTTCCTTCTGAATTCCCCACAAAATTTCTGCTGGTACACGGGGGAGCAATATCTGGTCCTTATTTTGCGTGTTACTAGTAAAACGCACAGTCGTCCTCAGAATCAAAGCCAGATGAGCTGTTGTGGTGGTATGAATTTCATGGCAGGTCTAGGTAGTCTTTTGTGGGGCATACAGACCGTCTTCTGGGTTTTTTGTGTTTTCTTTAAAAAAAAAAAAAAAAAAAGGCAACCCAAAACTTTCCAGACAACTCATCTTGTGTGTGATGACTTCAGTATTTAGAACTTGGCTGGGTAAGTGTTATTATCTGTCTAATAACATGCTCTACTGAGCTTGGTCTTTATTGCGCTTGTGAGAAGTGATTAAAGAAATGCTCAGCAGTACACTTCAGTCTTTTGAGACTGCATCAAAAAGCCCCCCAAACTTGTCAGATAAATATCTTATCTGGTTTCGTTCCATTATGCCACATCCTTTTGATATGTTTTGGGGAGCAGGTGAGGTCACACAGTTTTGTGAATCAGAGACAATTAACACTCCCATGACTAAATGGACATTTTATGAATATTCAGAGCCTGCTTCACCTCCCTGGGAAGCAAACATGTTGGTTCCCTTCTCTTTCCTCCTGCTGGAGACTAAGGAAGCTCTCCCTGTGAATGGGGATTGGCAGCTGTTGGCAGTTTTGCCTTTTGCATGCAGCAAATTCCTCATTTACATCTTTTGTATACACCCTCATGCAAAGTAGCACACCCATTTCCCCATTTCACAAAGGAGATAAGAGCTTCCTTTGGAAACGCCAGCCAAAATCTCGTTCTGTTTATGCAGAGCTCAAAGATTTGGATTTTATGCAAATGGATTCTGGTTTGATTTTTTTGATCTCTTTGTTTAAGAGATAGTGTAATATTTGCACAGTGTGCTCCTTGTGTCTCGAGGTCTCCTCTTGACTATGACTGATTGTCACTCTTTCCCCAGTCTCTGCAGCCCTCTTGCTCGCTTGAAGCTGGTGTGTGGGAAAGTGTTACGCTCCGAAACCCTGGCCTTGTCTGTAAAAGGATGGCTGGAGGTACAGGGAGCGCCATTTTCGTGCCTGGTGGGGCTGCAGGCCCGTGGCTGTCATCTCCTCTAGATGTTCACCGGTGACCATGAAGCCCTTCTGTAGCTGCATCCGCAACTGCAGGGATGACCACTTTCAGGAGGTGGGATCCCCCCTCCGTTATAGGTGCATGAAAAAGCATTATGTTTTATGACATTTTCTATGTGTTGAGTCAAAAACCTGCTCAGCCCTGGTGTAATGCCCTTCGCTTTGCTGGCCTGGCTGCAGAAATGGGCTTGGCCCAYGGTTATAGTCTGGTGCAAAAGGGAAAAGGGGCTGGTAGCACTTGGGTAAACATGCTCAAATGAACTGCTGTCTTTATTTATCGAAAGAAAATAATCTGTGAGAAAAGTTCTGCTTTCTTAAGCCTCATGATTACACAAGAACCCGTATTTTATTTTATTTTTGGTTTTAGTGGCTTTCTTTTCTTCTTAACTTTTCTTTATTTCAACTTTACTTAAAATTGCCTTTGGCTTGAAATAAAGCTGAGGCTCATTAAATGCTCCCAAAACACAGGCTTGTTCAGAACGGATTTGTTGAAAGGTTTATTGATATAAGTTAGAACACATGCTGCACGAATGTACTGTATTTCTTTAAAGTACTGTTTTTCATTTTGTGTCTTTATAAATCAGTGGTATGAAATTGGGACTCTGATCATGTTGGGGCTACATCCTATAAGAAACCAGAAGGAAAAACAAGTTTGTGGGGGGTTTTCGTTTTTGTTGGATGTCCAATTAGTGTTTAACTTGAAGGTAATTTCACAGGGGTAGTAAACTGCACAGTGTGAAACCTGGTGGCGTAATTAAATGGAGGAAAGGCTCTTTAAAACAACAAAGGAATGTGAAAAACTTTGCTTTTTGTCCTAATAGTCACCCAGAAGGGGAGGTCGTGCTGTTTAAAGTACAATATGGATGGGCTATTAAGGTTTGGGGGGGCYTGGGGGGGGAGCAGTACTGTACAGTTGGTATTTGCTTTGGCTCATTCAGTTATGGATGCCTAGAGAAAACTCAGTTTGCTGGTCTACTTTTTTTCCTTCTCCTTAGATGGGTGGGTTTAAATCTCACTCAAGGAATCTGTAAAATTAAGTTCGTCTATACAAACCCACGGAAAGAGGTGTGCTGGGAAAGAGGCCTCSTATTTAGCGGGTGCCTGGCGCAGCACTGCCCGGGCTGCGGGAGGCTGCGGTTTCAGCACCTGGCAGCGGTGGGGCTGGGGGCAGGAGGAGGGGGATGCTCTTGTGCTGCAGCGGGAGGATGGAGGGAGGGAGGGAGGTGGGTAACTTTCCCAGAGGCACGCAGGATGGCTGCGGCTCAGATGAGACCAGAGGGAAGACTCAGTCTAGTGTCCTAGCTGCAAGATAGCTTCTGCCCCCTCCACGCTCGTCAAAAGGCATCGGTCACCTTTCTCTAATGAGTTACCCATCTTGCRTGCTGGAACTCCTTCAACCATCATTTGAACTAAGGCAATCGATAACTATTGCTTCTGCTTGTATATGGGAATACTTTGTACAGCCACAGTACAAAGCTGCAGTACAGTGTCTTAATTACCCAGATAATCCTGTTTGCTTGTATTTTTAAACTATGAGCGCTGGGTAATTATTCAATTCTTAATAGAAGGCAAATGGCAATGTAAACAATAATTAGGATGTTAGACTAATGCGCTTCAAAGCAAATTGGATTTTTTTTTTCATACCGTTCAGCATGAAGTCCCATAAACCTAACAATTTAGTGGCAAGGAAACAAGTTCCATTTTGTTCATATTTTCTGGTGTTATCTCTTCATGCCTTATTTCTGCGAATAAGTTTGCTGTGATGATGCTGCCTGCTCCAGAGCCAACGTCAGGTTGACAATCGACTCCCTGCAGTTTGCCTATGCTCTCCCGCGGCTTCCGATGGGCTTTTTGTCCCCTGCGGCCAGGGGTTAGGGGTCAGCGGCATCCCAAATTCCCTCCTGCCGTGGGGACAGGTGAGCGCGGAGGGGGGCGGCTGGTGCTGCCGGTGCAGCTGAGGCTCGGCTCGGTGGGTCGCGGCTGCCCTGGGCTGGGGTCCAGAGGAGCAGGCTAAGCTCGGTGGCTGAGGCTCTTCCTTCATCTGGGTTCAGCTCTTCTTGCTTGCTGACCAAGGCTGACTTCAGCCTTGGAAATAGAGACRTACTTGAAGGGAAATTCAAGTTTTCAGCTTTTTAATCTTTGAAAGCAGGGTGATATGCTGTGGGTCAGAGCTACAACTCATTATCTCCCTTAGCTTGGAGAGCGTTCCTGGTTTTCACAGCTCATCTCTGGTTTTACTAGAAGCGTGATGTCAGCCACATACATGGATGCAAAACACTCAATTGATTTCTGTTCTGTCTGCAAATCTTGTGTATGTAACATATTTCRGTACTTCCACAGACTGTTAATTAAATCCTGTCACTGTATCCATTCCTCACACTGTATTTAGCCTGTGATCGAAGACTGTGTGTTGGTAGCAAAGGCGTTAGTCAATAACGCTGCTGCTTTCTGAAATATTTTAATAATGCCTCTGTCACACCGAGGGTTTTGTCTGGCCTTCGCCGTGCGTTCTCAGCGGTCTGAAGGGATTGAACAATCAGCTTTATTTTCCCCATTATCAATGCTAAGAAAGGCCAAAATGTTCTCCGGTGTTGATGCTGAATTACAGAAATTGAATTACAGAAATTCAATTTTAACTACACTTTACTCTTCTGAGAAGTGGTAGTGGGGGAAATCAGTGGAACACTTCAAGAGGTTATGGCTGAWTTTTTTTTGATACTAATACAGGCTATCTTTATGTTAAAGTGTGCACTTAAAGGGTGTGGATTTTCTTATTTTAAATCCCAGAGGCTTCATGCCAGGCCACATTTTAATAGCATTAATTAACAAGTCTGTCTTTCCATACATCAAACATCTCTGTCTGGGGAGCTGAAGAATACCGACCAGCGCTTCTGTGAACTTGGTGCTTGAGTTCATTTGTTTTCAGTTTTAAGTGTTTTCTGCAGTTGAAAAAGACATCGCTGCTTTGAAAACAGTTTCCTTTTGAAGTGTCCAGCCTGGCAATGACTGAAGCAGCCACTGGGCAAATTAGCATGTTAAAAGAACCGGATCGATACCTTCCCCTCGCCTGCTCTCCGCCGGGGCCGGGGCTGGGCACCCCCTGCTCGGGTCTGGCCAGCTGCACCCGTGCATTTTGGGGGAGTCATCAGTAGCGGCGTGGGTTGCATCAGGCTCAGACAGCTTGATCCAGTGCCCAGGCTCTCTCAAGGATGGCCATTTGAAAATGGATTCGGGGGAACTGACAGCTTCGGGAAGATCAGGCAGCTAGTGTAATTGTGGAGAGGATTAGAAGGAAAGTGTAGGGAGAAATAGGAGATCAGTCGTAGGGCACAAGTTGCCTGAACTCCTCTTCAGATGCTGGAGCATTCAGTTTTGTTGTACTTAGCTGGTGTGTGTAAAAGACTACTTTGGGCTTTTTCAAGAGACAAGTAAACACAAATTAAAAAGAGGGTGTGTGGGTAGTCCTCACTGTTTCACAGAAATGCTTGGGGGCAGTGGCGGCTGGATAAGTATAGCAGGAGATGCTTAGATRTAACTGTGTTTGCCGACAAACCGAAGAAGGTGGTTCTGGTTTCCCCAGTGTGCGGTCTGCAGCCCAGCCTGTGTGCCTTCAAACCTGCAGCGGCACCCTCCAGGAGCGCCGGTGGGATGCTCTCCCCTGCCCTTGGCTTTCTGGTTGCCAAACTCCTGCGCTCTGACCAAGGCCCCCTGGGGCCTGTGGGCAGTGCTCAGTGTCTGTGCCCTGGTAGGAGGGACAGCCCCTCCACCCCTCCTTGGGGGTGAGGTCAGCACTGAAGGTTCCTCCTGTGTCCATCAATGTTAAAATGGACAAACGATTGCAGTAGTCGCAACTGCACCGGGGCCATTCTGAAGTAGAGACTATTTCTTGAGAGGCTTCCTGTGATCTCGCGCACCGGAGATGCTAGAAGATAGCTGAATTCTGTTGCTGGTTCTTTTTAGTGGCTTCGATGTTTGCATCTTGCACATCTGCCAACCTCCCCTTAATCTCTGAAGTACCGTAACACAGTTATTAGGTTGACACGTTTTGTCAACTCATAATTAGTTCTTGGATTTCCTCATTTATTTTTGTTGGATTTCCTCATTTATTTTTGTGGTGATCAGAAGTGTCCACGATAGACCTAATAAGACAGCTGGAATCAGGACCAGGTCCCTATACGCACTCCACCTGCTCATTAATCAAGGAATTTGCAGTTAATGAGAGTACTTTCCAGGTAATGTTTAATCTCAGAATAGCAATAGTTACACTTAATGCAAAAGAATGGTTTTTTTTGCAGTTTGTTGCTGAAGTCATTCCCATGGTGCATTAGAAGCTGTCCTCCTGTGCTAATCCCAGTCACAGTTCTGTCACGCTGACCCAAATTTGGACTACTTCTGAAAATCCATACAAGATTAAAATACTGGATCCAATATTTTAGGCTGGACATGACAACTTCGTGAGTGCTGGGTACACATGCATACATATAGACATGGCTGATAATGTACATTGTTTTGTAATGCTTTGAGGTTCAAAGGCCTGTCTATGTGGGGAGGAAAGTTGAAAGGCATCAACTAAAGAGGTGAAGTCAGTGTGTATAACTTAAGGTGCATTGCTAATCACCTGTGAGACTGTTTCCATCCTTTTTGGCTGAATCTACCCCTGTGCAGATCCTTTATCCGTTTAGTTGATTCACCTTAAAGTTCTTGTTGGCTCTTTGAAGAGATGCACTTGGTACCCAGTTTTAATGCACCCAGAATTAATGTACTTGGTAACCTTGAATTCAACACACCCAATAGCTTGAAAGTGAGCTCAAAGGGTTGTGGGCACTGTGAAAGCACCCAYTTATAGCTTTAGGATAGATAGAGCACTTTAATTTGTGAGAGAAAGGAGAACAAAATCYACCTACACTCACTTGCAGTAGAGCGTGGAGTGGCAGCAGAAAGGAAAGGAGCATTGAGCATGGCCACAGCATTGCCAAGGAGGGCGGCTGGCGGGCTCCAGAARAGGGCAGGAGACCTTGTCCATTGTGTAAAAGCAACACTGGCTCTGGTGGAGGCTGAAGGAGATGCACCATGGGTCTGATCCAGCTCTGCGGGCAACTGCCCTTGTCTTAACAGGAATGGTGCGGTCCCAAGAGCAGTATGTGACCTTATTAAGGATTGCATCTCCTTCCTGTTAGGCTGCACTGGAACAGTGACTGTGCAGAGCTGGTCCTTTCAGTTCAAGATGAACTGTAATCGGGTTATGAAAGTGTGAGGAAGGAGGTCTCCTCTCTGTCTTTCCTGTCTGGCTGGACATTGGTTTGTCCTTCCATGCAATCAGAGGACCCCTGTAGCTCTAACTTGCACTGAGTTTTTAGCAGCTGCCAGCTCACTCTGGGGATACTGGGGAGAAGGAGCTCTGCCCACCATATCCCTCTGCTTCTTTAAAGGTCGCTATTAATGCTTCTTTCTTGTGGTTGTGCGTTTTAGCTAGCCTTCTGCAGGGATCATGGTAATTTGACCTCTCCATACACCTGTATTAAAGTTTGAGTTAAAAATGCACAGTAGCAGAGCAAAGGAGAGGCATTTTTCCATGGGATTGTTGAGCTCTTTGAGAATGCCAAATGGCTAAGTTAACTCTTGTGCAAACACTGCCTTTTATTTGACTTTGTAGTTTGCCCTTTGAAATACAAACATATTTGTGTCAATCAGCAAGTCTCCCTTCCGGAGTTTTGGTTGACCCTGCGCAAAGAAATGTGACTGTGCAATTATTAAAGGTGAGGCTTTCGTTTTAACAAATGCTGAGTAATTGCTATTCACTTGCCTCTGCACCTCTCTCATAAATGACGGTGAACTGCCCTTCAGCCTAGCTAAATAACAAGGAAGATACTTGTTTGGAAGGAATAACTCTTCAGAAATTTGCAATATGTCAGAAGTATTGTGTCACAGGRACTTGTGGGTAGGGCAAAGAAAAAAGTTGCCTCTGTCAGCTGAGAGTGCAAGAACCTTATTTGGGTTTTAAAATGCAATTAGGTCAAATATTATACCTCTGTCACTCGGACAGAGTTAGTAGGGGTTGTCAAAGTCTAGCGGAGGGCAGAATTTGCCCGTTATAAAACAATCTGAAGAGAATACGGAAATGTGATGCTGTGGCAACTTACCTAGCACTTTTTATGGTTAAAAAGATGAAAGCTCCTCCCCTCCCCTGCCGTAGTGTTGGCAGTTATCGGAAGAAGGCTCTTAATGTTTCCCAGGAGTTTTTCCACAGTCTGGAGGCTTGGACCTGGTTGGTGCTACTGCCCTGACTGATTCTGTACAGGGAAGTTGTCAGCCACGGTGGTGAGGCTATGGATGAGTTGTGACAAAGAAATAGAAAATCAGACCTCACAACTGTTTTTGGATAATAACTCCTGTCCTTTTCCAGATACTTTTTTGTTGTTTTTTAGTAAAAACGTTCTGAAGAACCAGAAGCCTGGTATAAAATTAATTTTATTAAGCATTACTGATGCTCTATAGAGATACTACCAAGATAGCCCAGTGCTGATTTGACCTGCCTCTTCTTTCTGTATTAGCTTGTAATTCCTATATGTTCATTCAGTCTATATGTGATTTCGCAAAATAAATTGTTTATTGCCCTGAGCTCGGCATCATCAATCTTGCAAGCAGATCTTGGATAACAAATAAGTACACGTGATAAGGGAAAATAGATTTTCTTCAAGAAAGCACTTTTCAATTTGTTCCTCAAAGAGGTTTTTCAGAAGGTAGTGGATTCTGTTTTACCTATTCACATCAGCTAGTGTGTTTTGGCCTTACTCCAGAAGGAAGTAATCGAAATACTAGGCGGTGTCTTTTTAGCTAGTCCAGACCTTGATTGATGGATTCATAGCCCTCATGCAGGCTTAAGAGACTAAGGCATCCCTTCTGCCAATGTTAGCACTTACTGTCCAGCACACTTTAAGGAGTTCAAAGTTCRGACTTGCTTAGAGTTGATGATATCTTGAAATGTCTTTCAGCTTTCTTCTTTAACCAGAGGTGTGTAGAAGTTGGGTGTAAAGATGAAGCTGGTAACAGGGCAGGAAATAATGGTCTTAAATTTCAAAAAGAGAAGGTTAGGCTAGACCTGAGGGGGGAAAAGAAAAAAAACCTCATAATCACAGAGATCTGTAGTGCCAGTGCAGATTGCCCAGGGATATGGGGGAATCTCTGCATTGGAGGATTTTCAGAATAAGTTAGTTAGACATCTAGTAGCATGGTTTAAGTACAGGTTATCCTCCTGTGGGGCAGGGAAATAGGCTACCTGGGGTCGTCTCCAGCCTCATCTCTTGTGGTAAATGCTCTTGCACAGTTGCTATGGGATCACCATCATCTTACAGCTGAAAGGTAGCTCTCGAGGTCTGACCTAGAAATAGAGACTTGATCGTGCTGTCTTCTGACCTCTTTCTCCCCAAGAGGTATCTTGGCTGCTAGAGCTCTTTCCCTGCATTTCAGTTTTCCAGTTAACTAACCAGCTAATTTYAGCTAACCAGAACCCTCTAGGCACCTTGGATACCTCTGTCAGTCTGTTCCAGTCCCCCGCAGAGCCAGAGTGACACCGAACAGGCCCTTGCTTTTCCAAAGGATGGTGGCTCTGCATTTGAGGTTTGTAGCTTCATTTTACCGGCCTTAGTGTCCCCTCCTTATCTGAGCCTGTGGTAATGACAGGGTATGGCAGAGATGCTGTGGAGCARCGGCAAGGAGCTCTGCCTGTTCCTGGCTCGCCTGGGAAGACAAGCAGAAACGCTGCTTCCGTCTGGGTCCTTCCTCCGCCCCCCTTTGCAGCAGTGCTGCTTTCATTGCGCCGAAACGACACGCTGTCTCGAACRCTTGAGGAAGGCCAGAGTAGATGTGTGTAGCAGATGTGGTGCTGTGCGCCTTGCTTTGTGAGTCTGTGCTGTGGCTTAATTTCGCGTTCCCTCCCACGCRCCTCAGATATTTGGCAAATTTCTCTCGGCTTGTTGAAAGATGGTCTCCCTCACGCAGATGGAAACCTTCTCTTTGCATCCAGGTTGGTTTTAACGTGCAGCACGTGCTCACTTACAAGTTGAATAGACTAGTACCTACTGAGGAGATATTGGCTGCTCAGGTGCAGTCCTATATCTGTTGGGATGCAGAGAAGGGGTATTAAAATTGTTTACGAGGTCAGAGCTATAGCGAGCCTTGCACCACCTTTGAGTTACGATATCATTACCTGAGCTGTGGGAACCAAGAAATAAAACCTTTTACTGTGAAATATGAGGAATGCTTATGACTTTGAAGTATAGAGAGGAAGAAAAATGTACRCTATGTCCTAGTACATTTTTTTTGTTCTATTGCAGTGGGCTTGATTTTGCTTACTGGTGACACAYAGAGAATAGATGTGGCATTTGTTAATCGTGTTTGTGCTAGAGAAATGCTCCTTTTACTAGTTCATTTCTTTTTGGGTCATGCCAGGAAAAATGTTCCTTTCTAAAAGGAATAAATTATTCAAGCTTATTTAAATAAACTTGCTATTATTTCTCTACCTGGTACCTGCACTGTTGCAAGTCCGGTCACTTGTTTTCTTTTACCACGTTGTGCTTCCCATCCTTTACGTGAACAGTTTTTTCTGCTCTGGTGTAGAAGGCATTATTATGTTTAGGCCAAATGAAAAGTTGCACTAAAACATTGATGGAATAGAGCAGAGATTGCTGAAGCAGTATTGTTTAAACTGATTATTCTCAAATAGACAAGAGCAGCTAGCAGTTTACTTCTGTTATGAGAACCACTAGCAGTTTTTCAAAGACTGAAAGCAGTTGATATCTGTATGCTTTATAGGTAGCGATCTATCAAAACTTACTTTGGTGGCTCTTATATTGTCCTTTATAGGTACTTGTCTCAAGTYGCTTTTGTGGAATTAAATAACACTRCTACAAAGTTAAGTACCTGCCGAGTGAGAAAGAATTTAAAAGCCATCAACAAGAGAGAAGAATGTGTAGGTGTAAAACTGGAATGGATGTGGGGTATCGGAACAGAAAGATGTGCCGCAGACAGCGGGAGAGGCAGTACAGACTGTCCCAGGAGAAGCTGAGAGACAACTGCCATGACAACAAGCAGTAAATCAGTATTTAGCAAAGTTAACTTTTGGTTTCTTCAGAAAGTGGATTTTGTGGTCTTGCTGGTCTACTGTTATGTCAATAACTTGCATCAAAACTTCCTCGAGTCAGAACATCTGTTGCGGCCTATGGAAAGAGTCCCCTTGACTTTAATGTGCTTTGGATCAGGCCCAAAATGCAAATAGTTTTTTCTCTCATCCTTTGAAGTCTTGAACATTTCATGGGCTCCCTTATGTTATTGGTAATTTGCACCAGAGGTATTTTGCATGCAAATGAAATTTCAGCAGTAACAACGACTGCATTTGTGAATATGCATGTAAGTGCGCACACACAAATATCACTAAAGCAAATTTTACTTTTCAGTATACCAAACTAGAAATTTCTTTGTAATAGTGGGTTATTCGTAGTAACTAGGACTGCAGTCAAATGTATTGACAAATGCATGTAGAAGACTATAAAACTGCCAAAGTACATTTTGATACATCTGTATAGAGCCAATTGATTTTTCTTTTTTGTAGCTTGTGCATGTTAATGCATGTTTTCTATATGAACTGGCATTTGTCACTAACTTGTAATAGCACTGTAGATGTCATAAATTTAAATACTGTAACTGAACCTGAATTCACTATGGATTTATTTACCAGATCAAAGAGTAACTTCAACCTACAACACTTTTTTCTTTTTTTTTGCTAGTGTAAACTTGTGAGCTTAGTGAAGTGTCAGAGAAGGATTATTCCTTTGAATTATGTGAGTGCTAGCAAATCACAAGGTTTTAGTTTTTAATAAACTGGAAGCGTATTTTTTAGCTGAGAGATCCTACTGATTTTAGTATTAACATTTTAAAGTTTCTTAACTCATAAAGACTGTTGTAGTGCTCTCATGGGAGTCTGAATGTGTTATTCTGCAATAGTAGAGCAATAAACTATGGCAATAAAATATGATAAGTTTACAGTGACCCTGTTTACCTGATATTAGGACCTCAGTCTATCATGTGAGGGGGAGTGAAGGTGCTTTGCCCCCTAGTACCTCTCCAGTTAACCCTGTCTGAAGAACACCGAGCACTTGYGGGGCAGCATATTGACATTGCAAGCGGTCACCTGCCCTGACCACGGGGATGCTCTTCCCCATTTAAAAGTCAGTCTTTCTTGCTTAGCTGTTTAGTTTCATCCTTTTCTGGCCCAGCCATTTCTGCCTGAGCTCTCACTTGCAGGGCAGTCCTGCCGCTTCCCAGCAGGTTCAGCTGAAGCCGGGGTCCCTCAGCCCCTCCTGCTTCCTGGCTCCCGGGGCCGCTGGCCCTACCTGTCCTGCTGCACGGCGGCTGGGTCGCCTTCGCTTCAAGGGCACAGCCAGCCGGTGACTGGGAGGAGAAAGGGAAAAATAATTTGGGTTTCTAATTGCCCGAAGATATGATTAGGAACACCTTTCTGAAGAAAAACGTCTGCTAAATGGAGTATTGCAGGAGGGGCTTGTCAGTGCCATTGCCTGTTAGGCGATCACCACATACGCCTGGAAATGTAAAGAATTAGTCACTCTTTTCGTACCCCAGGCTGTTACTTAAAGCTCTTGCCGGGAATGTCATTGCAACAGGGCGGAGTAGCAGGAAACCAGGGCTGGGGTCGGCAGTGCCGGTGCCGGGCGGTGAGAAGGGACGTGTCCGGGGGGCGGCGGTGCCAGGGCCAAAGCCCKCCCCGAGCGCGGCGGCAGCGCTCTGCCGCGGGGCCAGGGCCGGGCAGCGGGCCGCCCCGGGAGGTGCCGGCTTTGGTCCAGGGGGAGCTTCTGTCTGAATTTCTGTGCATCTGTTTGTGTGTGTAAGAAAGAAGGACATAAATAATCAAAAACTGAAAGTGGTCTTTTGTAGACTGACATGTGATTGCTCAATTCTTAAAAACGTGTCACCAGAAATATTTGTCCGTTTGTCAGTGGAAAGCGTTTAAAGCAAAGAAGTCTCTTTCTGGTTCTCTGAATTTATGTTGTGGTGATTTAACAAAGTTTCATTTTGAGAAAGAGGAAAGACCACACAAGGGTGAACATGTGAGGGGAGATAATGTTGCAAGCCATATTATGTAGCTGCTGGTGGTACTGGGACAAAATAAGCGGAGCAAATTGAAATACTTAAACTGTTAAGGGTAGCAAAGGTATTTGGCTAACACTGGTCCTGGTCTGGAAGACACGGAAGGGAAGGGAAGGAGAGGAGTGGGGCTGTGGACCAGGCTTTGCTAAAAAGTGGGTTTGGAAGTGCTATAAAAACCTGCCTCTTCCCACGAGGCTGTCCTCAGCCTGAAGCGCCCCGAGCCTTGCTGAGTCAGCACCTGCAGTCCCAAGAGTAATGAAGGAGTCGGAGAGCCTCGGTAGGTTTTATGGTCCTGAGAAGCCAGTGCCAACGAGCACACATCAGGAGAAGCCTGAGGCTGCCTTGTTTAATCCTGGAGCCGTGGGCTCCTTGAGCAACCTCCGACTTCGGAGGGGTACTGCTCTGCTTCCTTCAGTTGCTCGCGCTGCAGGGTGGTGCTTGAGCCACGCTCGACTTTCCCTCCTCAGCCTTCCCCCGGCATTGCTCAGGGCACAGCCTCAGGGAGGGCTTCAGGTGAGCAGGAGGGAAGGGTGCAGTGGCAGTCATGCAAATCCTTGGCTGCTTTGAGCTCCTCTGYTCAAGCTGTGGAGGTTTCTGATTCATGGGCTGTTCCATTTGCTTAAGCATCCTACTTGCATTTTCTGAAGGCAGGTGGTGTCCCAAATTACTATGTAGCATGGAGTCTTTAATATCATGAGTTTGAGGGCTAACTTTGATATGAGCTGCATAAGCAATGAATAATGGCTGCTTCATTCCTGGCAGAGGCTTGGTGACGGATATTGCCAGGGAGTATCTAGTTAATTTTTGAACTCTCTTCCTCTATCCAAAGTTAAAAGCTGATCCCAAACTACTGATGACATCTGGCACATAAACTAGGTTGTTAAATCTCAACCCATCAGGTTTTGTGGTTCGGGAGCACTGCTCGAGCCGTACTGTGGCATCTGAGCGTGCTTGAAATTCACTTTGCAAATGTGCTGTTCTGTTCCGAATTCACTGCCACCCCTCTAGAGAGTCAGCAAGTGACCAGTCAGCGCAGCGAGAGCTGGGGTCTGTCCGGATTTGCATTCTAAAATAAGTGGGAGGTATTGCCCAATTAATATACTCTGCATTACCTAAGACCATGAACAGCCTCTTTTGTGAGGGCCAAAGTTGTCTTTATAAAGAAACGATACAAAGATGTCTTTAAATATGCATGGAATGCATATTGATTATTTTAAACACTAAAAAAGCCTTGCTTGTTATTTGGGAGGCCAAGGACAGTTGTTTTATTGTATTGAGTCTTACAACATCTTTGCAACTTCACAGCTGGGTACAAGTCTAGAATAAGAATGATCTTCTAAGTCTGAATCACATRCAAGTTGTAAGCAGTATTACTATTGCCAGTGCAAAAGGGGGGAATGGAGGGAGGAGGGCTGTCCTCCCAGTAATGAGACAGGTTTAAAATGCAGAAATTGGGAGTTTACATGCTGTTCTTTCCCTTCCGCGGTTTGGGGGTGGGGTGGGTTGTTTGGTTGTTTTTTGTTTTTTTTTTTTTCAAACCCACTGGAGAATATTTAGGCCATCATTCCAGGCTTTTTTCACTGCTAGGAAGGATGCGCCTTGACTCTAAGATGAGAGTGACGGTGCCCACTTAATTGTCCTTAGAGAGTGAGATTTTGATAAAACAGCACATACTGCGCAGATCGTGCAGCAAACTGTTGACAGCTGGCCTCTGGCCCGTAAAGAGACACCTGAGGTAACCACACGGAGGTTTAGTGTGGTGCACGAATCTGGTTTCTGGTGAGTCTTCTCAGTGCACAGCCCTTGGGTCTGCTTCTCCTGCCTTACAACTTTTATATCAGTGAAACCCCACTAATGATGAGAATTTTAATTTGCTTAAATTTATGTTGATGTCAATGTGAGGAGACTCAGACCATGTGTTATTAGGCTGGTTTTATGAGAGTAGTGATCAGGCTGTTGAGTCATTACATCTACTTTACACTTTGGATTTTAATTGCTTTATGGAGCTTGTTAATTTTTGTTTAGTTTGCCGGTAGCTTATGAATGATAGTTGTCTTTCTCAAAAACCGCCACTAGCTCTTTTGTAACTACTTCTATATAGTAGAACACAGTTCTTAGAAACATGCAGGTAGGATTTTATCCTAGGTAACTATTACATTGTAGCTTCAAAAATACCMTTATGTTTTGTTTTGGCTTGTTTTCTTCTCTCTGTTACTGGGAAAATATATAACGCTCAGAACAATATGAGCAATAATCAGAACTTCTTAAGGATCAACTCATGTGGGAGATAAAACTACCCAGGTGATGTATTTGTAAGTGCAAGCAGTATTAAAGCCATAGAAGTAATTGTCTCCACATTTTAAAATCATTTGTTGAGAAGTATATTACTGTTTATTTAAAATATCCTTAGTATAAAGCTCCTGGGAATACACAGCTAGAACGTGGTATGCAAGTCCCTCTGCGTGGGATTTTCCGTAGGCAGCTGCTCTTTGACCTTGCCCTATATGAGGAGATTTAGACTTTCATTTCTGGATTGCCAACTGCCCTCTCTCAGTATCACACATTCACCTTAGCTTTCTAAAAATGCGGTGGCAAATCAGATTGCATTAATGGAAAATGCTGTGGCCTAGAAAACAGCTTTTACTGCTGACAGAATGGGCTGATGAAATCTGGGCTGGTAAGGTATGCTATTTTTGACTGTAAAAAGTAGCATTTTCTGAAGGTTTGCTGAATGCAGTAATGTGATTTCATGTTCTTCTTTGTTAGTCATCTCTGGCTGCTGGTGATGGTAATGGATGTTGTTAAYGTTAAACATTTAATCAGCTAAAGTATGTCTGTCTGCTTTTCTTTCTCAGAATTTGCATGGATTGTTACCAGTTTCATATATTTTCTAAAAAGTCAAAAGCAGCTCAGAGAAGGTGAACAGAGATCTGCTAAATCAATTTTAGAAGCCCATGAGTGCAAATGAATGATTATGTGAAAAGAATTCAGTCTTCTYACTGGCTAAAGAGGTGCTTGTAGTAACCATTGGCTTGTACTGTCTTTCTCCAACCTTGCTGTGACCATTTAATGAGGTCTGATTCAGACTAATTCCCACAATCTGTAGGTTTTATTCCCTGCTGAGGCTGGAATATTTGGATGTCTGTTCAGACATATAGTTTTATTTTTAATTAGCACATCTGATTTTTTTTTTTTTCTTCCAAAGGCCACAACCTCTGTCCCAATCTGGGCAGGTGAAATTTCACAAGCACTTTATCATGGCTCATACCTCAAGCATCCGGACACACCTTTCTAATTGTCATTTATATCCGCCTGTCATTGCCTCTGGCATTTGCTGAGTTCACGTTTCCATGTGATTTACTGCAAAACATTTTGTTTAACAAGTCGCTAACACACACTGACAGGGAAATCCCCCTGAAGAAGGTGAAATAATGATTGCCTTCATCTTTGCTTTCTTGAGGTAGATGCTAAAAAATCAATCTGTTGGTATCAGTGCTTTAGACTTTGCACATATGAAGAATTCTCAAAACTAGAAAACTCTGACCTTGAATCCGTGAGTGCTTTGAATTGCAAATGCTTTTTGTCATGGGCTCTGTGTGTAACAAGGCGGACGAGCTCTGAGGCAGCGCGTTTAATCCCCAGTTGCAGAATTTTGAGTGCAGTTGGCTTATGAGTCAGCGGCAGCTCTGCAAGTGTTCAGGTAACTATTAAAGTATTTGGATGCTGAGGCTGCTCCTTAACAGCAGTTCTGGGAAACTTTTTAATACACCTGGGCAGCTGCTCTGTCTTCTGGACTCGGCTCCTTCGGTCCCTGTCCGCGGGTCCTGTGCGCAGCGGGCGGGGAGCCCTGCGGGGTGCCCGGCAGCACAGCCCGGTGCGGGGCACAGCCCGGGCAGGGGGGCTCCTGGGTCACCTCCACCGACCCGGGAGGCCTGCAGCCGGGGCGCGGGGTGAGCTAGTTTTTAAGGCCATGGATGAGTCCAGTGTAACCGTTCCCATGTGGGAGCAACTTTTCTTCTTTCCTTGTTGCTTTAAGGCCGTCTGGGTAGGGGACATCTAATTTAGGCCTAGAATTTGCTCTCCTTTAGTTAAATATTCAAACTCCGTATTCCTCTGAAGCCGTAAAATTACTGTGCAGATGAACAGTTCTGTTTGTGTATTTCAGAATAAAGTCACCAAGCATTTGCAATATCAAAACCTACTTAATGTTGACAAAGGTGATTCCTATGGGTCTTTCAAAAGATTGCTTATGTCCCATGATGAGTTGGGCACAACCTAAAAAAAAATAGCTCTAAATGGTACATTCACAAAGTGTAAGCAAATGCGTAAGAATAAAATATAGTGAAATAACCATCTCCCCTCTTCCCCCAGTTGTTTGCTGATCTCAGGTATTCGGGGCTCTGCCTGGCACAGTGCAAATTTACTGACCCATTAGTGGCTGCTGTTCAGCCGCACCTTCACAAAGGAAAAATACGTCTAGAGAATAAACTTGACGCATCAGCGCCATAACTAATTCATTGCAGCCAACACTCTTCCTCCTGCTCTGCTTAACTGCCTCAAGTTTTGATTATGTACAGATTTCGTGTTTTGGTTCTGCTAGAAAATCCTGGGTTTGCTTATTTGAGTGTATATTTCTTAATGAATGAATGCAGGCAAGAAAAAGTGTTAAGTAATTGCAAGTAAGGAACATGGAAAACTAATATGCTGATCTGAGCRTTAGTTTTCAGAAGAACAGGTTCTTCTATGTTTTTTTGATAGACTAATAAAGATTTTGGTAATCAAGTGATATGAGGCGCTTGAAAATTCAAGCAAATGGTGGCCCTTGAAGAACTGGCTGGGGCAGCCTAACAAATTCACAGTGAAGTTGGTTTTGGTGGTCAAAGGCAGAGTGCAGGTAACCCTTCTGTGGGGCGGGCGCAGGGGAGAAGTCTCTGGTGGCCGCAGATGGCTGCTGGGGCTGCTCTTGAGGATCATCCATCTGTAGTTGTATGGTGCCTTACTGTATGGAACTTGACAGTCACGGGAACACCAGGAAGGCAGTGAAATTTTGCGGGGTGGTTTTGTCTAATTTGGGATGAATCCACTGATAGTTGACAAAGACAGAGAGAAAAAGGGGAACATTTCTGCCTCAGGTCTGTTTGGCTGAAGTTTGGAAGTGGAGGTTACTCTGTGTGAATTTGGGATCTCTTGAAAAGTGAAAGATATGTGCTGAAAACAGATGGTCTTGCATACCCAAGTATGTTTGTTTAACTGGTGTAAGATCACCTTGTGGACAATATTTTAAAACCTCACTCTCCTGAGCTATCTTAGTTGCAATTTGGATGCTGCTGATAGCATTCTGTTAATTGTTGAGGCAAAATTAAGTCTTGATATGGTTTAGTGAGAGTAGATAAAAGTAACGCTCATAAGAACTGTGAACTGATAGCTTATCCTACCAGGAAGAGCACGGGGCGATCGAGGCGGACGTGAGTCACACGCCAGCTCCAGAGCAGTGAAGCCTCGGTGAGACTTACCGCCAGATTTCTTCGCTAGAGTAAATTTTTGTGGCCTGGACTGAAGTCAGTGGTGCTTTTGGCCATTTCTAAAGGGCTCCATGGTTACCACAATTAATTTCTTTGTTTATTATCTTGCACTAATTTACGTATCATGAAGATATTTGAATAAATAGCACTATCGTGTCAGCCACGAGGGCCTTTGAGCTAAATGGGATGTTATTGTTAGGTTTATTTGCCAATAGTTTTGTCGGAGATGGATGCTTTTCCAGATTAGAAGCAAAATTGTGTTTGTTTTGTCACTTTCTCCTAATTAGCAGCTGTGCGACATCCAGCAGGAATTTGAAAGGAAGCTTTTCATCTTGTGCGTCACCATTGCCGGGTAAAGGCTCTGCAGGCTGGGCTGTGCCCTGACCTGTATCCCAGCCCGCGGGCTGTGCCCTCGGGTACCTGCTCCGGCGGCCAGGGGCGCGGGAGGCTCAGGGCGACGTGGCACAGCCCCGCTGGGGACGGCTCATCAGCTGCCCCTGCCGGGGACAGGACTGGCCTCCAGTCATCGGTGTGGAGAGAGGGAAGAAACCCGTCATTTGTTCATCAGYGCTGGCTAGCATTGACGTGTAAGTCTTAATTTGCTTTAGCAATTGGGTCAGCTGTGGGCTCGTTCCTCACGCTGGAGCTAGTCTTGTCTTGAAACTGCATTATCATGCCTTGGTTTGTGCGCTTCCTGCAGTGCCCAGAGTGTGAGCTCCATCTCCCACAGGAGCAATAGGCACCTCCACCGTGTAAGCTTTCAGCCAGTGTGGTTTTGCTCCAGTATGGATGGATTCATACTCTGGATGCTTCACCTGGAGTGAGTCAGAGGGCCCCTGCCACCCCTCTCCTAATTCATCATTTCCACCGGCTCACTGGTGTGTCCGCTGAGAGCCTCCCTGGAGTTGCCTGGCAAAGGCTAAGCTGGGGGAGGAGAGACCTATCACAGCTATTTTTGGTCATGCCTAACATGAGTTTCTTCAATTCTTTTTCCCAGGATTTTATTTAAGTTCATATTTTTTTTATGTACCTTCTCATACAAAGGGAGACTTTCTGCAGAACTCTTGAAGAAAACTTGGCTTAAAGCATTCATCAAATGGCTGCCTGCATAAACAAACCTACTTTCAAATTTTACCAGGTGATATGCCCATTGCACAACTGGGCCAAATCCTGTACTCTCAGAGCAGCAGCTGTGTTGTAAATCTGTCGGTTATGTGGACCTTGAAGGTGGATGGGCAGAGCTGTGATATGAAGATACCATACATCAGCTAAAAGGAATTAGTGCATGATGTGTCTTGTGAATTCAGGATAGGAGAGGATTTAAAAGCTAAGTTCAGCTCAAATTGTAATTCTTCTTATGCAGAACTTGCAGCAGCCACTCATAGAACTGGTATCTCTCTGGCTATTCTTTTTCTGAACTTCTTGCCTACTGGGGCTGCTAAAACAGGTCCCCCGAACCAGCCTCTGTACATCCAGAGCCTTTCCTTCCTTCACTCTGCAGGGAGCTGTGATGGTGAGAAGAGGCACTGAGTGCAGGCCTGGGGGAGACATCTGCTCTCTGCAGAAGCACTGAGGCACCAGCGTGGTGGAAACCATTGAGTGCACCTGAGCAGGATTAGCTGTGCAGCCTGGGCAGCAGGCGTGCTGCTTTCCTATTCCTCCTAGATTGGCGCAGTGCCACTGCTGGCATCTCCCTCAGGTTGTCGTGATATGCAACTTAACAGGGGTCCTGCTGCACCGGTGTTTCCGTTCGTGACCTAACAGATTGTGCTTCAGTGCTATGAGTGATACGCTTCTCCCCAGATAATTCCCTCTCTTGCTTTTATTTATTGGTGATAAAAGACTGTCACAGATAAATAAGCATGTTCTCACTTGACTTGATAATTTACATGGCATTGCTGAAGGTGATTTATAATTTATACATGGAAAGGATTTGCTGATCTCATTAATAACTTTCCAAACATCTAGATAAACATGCTATCACTCTGAATCAAGTGAGCTTGAAACAGCCAAGGTATTCACCTGCAAGGGCTTCTGGCACTCCACTCTTTCCCAGACAACAGAAGTTTGACAAAAGAATGTGGGAACTGCCAAAACGCGTTTCTCCTCACAGCCACCCAGATCACCCTAAGGTGGGAGATTTCATCTATTCTTGCTAAATTATTCTTCTCTGTTGAAAGGCTTGTTGACAGGAGCAGATTCCCAGCTCTTTGATTTTTAAGTAGGGACTGCATTTCACAGCTCTGAGCGCTCAGCCCATGCAGGCATTTCTCTGCATCCTCTTGAACATCCCACTGAAGCCTGTGATGCAAAAGAGCAGGTAAACAATCTCCGCAAGCTTCCTTTACCGAGGCTGTAAAAGGAGAGTTGACAGCCCTGGATATTCCCTGCTGAGTGTGCCAGGTTGATGCCATGAGATTTTGTTTCACCAGAAGTAATCACCTCCTCTCTTGTACGGGCGCCTTGTTATCTGGAGATCTCCAAGTGCGCTATACGCACTTATTGCTTAATTAAACCTCACAACAGCTTTTAGATGTATCTATTCTGAATTTTATTGCCACTTGGTAAGTGGATAAACTGAGGCAGGGATATTGAAGTTTACACTCTGGGTGTCTGTGTACTTACACCCTTCAAATTAGGGGGCCTAAAGGAACAGCCCTGCTTTCTCTTCCACTGCTCCCTGCTTCTTTCTTGCCATTAACTCCTGTGAGAAAGGGTTWTCCCCGCCTGGGAATCTCCAGTGATCTGCAGGGAGATGACCTGGAAGTTACTGAGCAGAAGATGAGGCCAGAGCAGCTGGGAAGGAAATGAATGATTTTTCCTCTTTATACTATGGTACACACTGTGTCCGTCAATGCCAGAGGAAAGTCAGGCAAGCTGTCCTCAGCCTCTGTGACAGAGCCAGGAATTAGACCTGGGTGACTGTCTCGGTCTCTCCTGTGGCCATGAGGCTGCACCTCGTTGTGAGGCATCAGGCTGTAAGTGAGAACAAATGTAGAAGGATGGCTTCCAGATGCCTCCCTGCATGTTTGGGGTTTTGTAAGTTAGCCCAATGAGGAGCAAATCTTCAGCCTAATTTTCACATCTAGGATAGAATCAGGAAAAAAAAGGTATCTAGAGAAATCCCGGGTGGTTTGAGGCTTCCTCTTCCACTTTCAGAATGTCTTCGGTAGCGAATGCCATGTTTAAACAAGGGTGCACCTGCCCCTGCCCCATGTACGACACTTCTTCTGAAAAGGTGTGATCCATGTAGAGTAAAGAAACGTACAGCTTGAGCAAATGTAAGGAGAAAAGGACAAACAATTGAGCTGCTGTTTTCCTCTTGTGGAAATTAAGCTTCGTGCTAAACTTTGCATTGGTAATGAACTAAAAGTGGTCAGGCACTTCAAATAGCAAAGGGCAAAGAAGAGAGAAGGAACTCATCAATGTATGACCCTCTCTGAAATGTCACGGGTAATCAAGTGTGAAGTACTTAATGGATCATGATTTGCATGCCACTATTTTGATTGATGTACTACTTAGTAGAGGATTGATAGATTTTTACAGTGATGTTGATGGGAGTGTCTCAGAAGCACCTCYGTCTATTTTCTGTAGTCCTGGGGAGAGCCAGAGCAGTGTTTGTTTGAAGCCATTGTGTTCCCAGCATCTTTGTTAAACGGTCAAAAATAGTGCAGAGTTGTTATCTTGCATAGACCCGGATCTCACCAGAACTGTCTATATTTAGGCATCTTCCAAAACCTTTGTGTCAAGCAATTCTCTGGGGAGACCAAAATAGCTTTTTTTTTTTTTTTTTTTAAAAACAATGTCATAGAGCCATTTAGAGAGGATGTGATGATTAAACCATATTAAGGCATCTTGCTATAGCTCCGGAGATATGAGCTTGAACTCTGTTCTGGGCTGTTCACAGTTAACCCGAGAATAAAAAAGCCCATAAAAACACTGTAGTTTTCAGTTTGCTGGCATGATGTGCCTCCATCAGAGTCATGATACAAGTTCAGACAGTAGCAGAAAACATTACAGCTATGCTGAATTCTGCTGCAGAGTGAAATTCCACTTGCACAAAAGAGACAGCATTAAAGGACTTATGTGCAGGATCAATCCACAAATTCTTGACAATAGACAATTCGTTAAAGGGTATTAATGTAATAATTATTTCAGCCAACTTGCAATGTCTCATTAGCATGTATAAAATACAAGCGCTTTTAAAATAACTGAAGAGAACATGTTAGATGCTCTTTAATACCGTACGAGTATACTCTTTTTCTAAGTCCAAGACCCTCAGCTGATGCCAGCTGATGCTTGTCTTAGGAGCAAATAGATATTTCAAACAATAATGTCGGAGCTACATGTTAGGCCTTTCCGTGTCAAACTGCTCAAGCTGCTACTGTGGTCTATCACAGACTTCATCTAACTTTGGAAGTTTAATTGCCTTTCTACAGAGCTGTTAAGATTCAGGAGATGAGAGAGAATCCCAGGCTGGCTGGACAGCGCTTTGAGATACAGATCTCTGTTCCCATCAGTGCTTTTACTTGACTGGGGAGAGAAGCTTGTAAGCAGGTCTCCTGACAAGAGGATTAGGACTTGTTAATGTGGAGATTCAGGCCAATTAATCAGCTTTCACTGGAGTATATTGTAAAACTTCAGTAATGATTTTTTTTTTCTGTAGAATTTATTTGCTTAAAGAACAAAAATCACGATTTTCTAGGTTTGTTTTTATTTTATTGTATTTAAAAAAGCCCTTAACTACTTAGGTTTGCTTAAAAATCTGTTAGTTTCGTGATTCTCCTCATGCTGCTTCTGTTCAAGGGAAACCATCAACTTGTTTTTCTAATTGAGTAATTATTTGAAACTGATTAGTTGACTCATCTCTTAAATCTCACAGCTTGTATAAAGGTGATTAAACTTTCAAAGTTAGATGAAGTCTGTGATAGAGCACAGTGACAGCTTCAGCGCTCTGAAATGGAGAACATCCGAACGCTTGACTCAGACAGTGATATTTTAAAGATCCTCTTAGCACTTGCACAAGTGTGCTAGCCACGTTAGTACTCTCTGCACAGAAAAAGGACACGGCTGCTCAATTGCTGTTTCTGAGAAGAGGGGTCTTTATCATACCAGGGCATCTGTCTATTGTTTAAATATTAAAAAAAAATAAAAACGCAAGCCATCGAGGTGCCGAGTCCCCAGTTCAGCAGTACATCCCTCTTCATTAAAGCACTTAAATGTGAAGCTATGCGTGCTTTTAATACTCTGCTGAGTTGGATCCTACAGCTGCCTGGAAAGGAAGGGACACCTCCTGGAGACATGGCAAGGACAAACAGTCCTTTCCGTTTCCCGCTGGTGGAGTGCCGGCCGCTTCACTTGCGATTGCTAGTCCTAGCAAATATCTTCCTGTAGAGAGCAGAGCAGGTTGGGATTTTCATTCCTTGTGGAAAGTGCTGACTTCTCACTGAGAAAGGGTTTTTGGTGTGGATTTTTTTTTCAGTTAGGAATTGTTTCACCCAGACCCTGAATTTTTAGCTTTCTAATTTTTGTTTTAATTTCAGACAAAAACCCAATGCAGCAAATACTCTGTCCGGCAGCTGTTTTTCCTTTTACGATGTCTTGATGAGACTTTTCATCTGACCCTCCTAGCACGGGGCTGGAAGCAGCTTATGCAGGTGGTATTGACAATGCTAATGCAAGATCAGGGCACTACCAAACATCAGCAGCAATCACGATGTTGAAATGTCAAATTTACCCCCGACTATTTCCCCCCCAATACCACAGGTATAGCAAAGATGGGTATTGCATATGTAACCTATTATTATTAATTCATAGAAATACGAAATTTTCGAATTTGTATATTTTTGAGAGGTTCTTTTTTTAACAGTTCTGATCTATCAGCTGTGTAGCAAAGTTCAGAATAATTCTTAATAGTTTTTAAGAATAAAAGCTAATTTTTCAATTTTTGGGCTTTTCCATGTATGTGCCTATTGAACTTATTTAACATATGAATTGTATATGTATTTAATTTTTTCTTTTATGCTTTTGACTGTCTAGTTTCCTTAGAAAAGGGTGACTGATAAAGTAGGTTTCAGCTTTTAAAATGAATGGGTTATCAGCATAATTATATTTCTTTTGTGTGAGTTAAATGTTAGTTTGAAAAGTTTCTGTAGAAGACAAGCATAGCATTTTTSTGTGTGAAACTCAGCAGAACCGATACTGCTTAGGAGTGGCGCTCCAAAAATCCAAACTCTGTCCCTACAGAGAGGATTTGGAAGTGTAACGATGCCAGCGGTGCCGTGGGTCTGTGCCCGCAATATGCGGTTTCCAAGTGCAGGGCTGCACAGTAAAAATGTCTGGCAATTRGCTCTGAGGGCTGTATCGAGAAAATGGTACCCGGGCGAACAAGACCTCCTTGGCTGGGATTAACAGGACGTTCTGGCTCTTGTGTCGTACACCTGGCGGTTTTGTTTGTGCCTGTAGCGCTCTCTTGAACAGATTGCCATGTTAGATGTCCTGTCCTGTTGTGCTTGTGCCTTTTGCTGAGCTAGCGACTTCTTCTTGTCTCCTGTTTTATTTCACTGGACTTTATGTATATTAAAAAAAAGCTAAAGCGATGGACTTCAGGAGAGCAGATTTTGGCTTGTTCAGGAATTTGGTTGTCAGGAGGGCAGTGAAGAAGCCGACATGACCTGGTGGGTTGTAAAGGACAAGCTGCTGAAAGCACACGAACAGCCCATTGCAGCTGCAGAAGGCAAAGCAGGTGTAGCAGAAGGCCAGGGTGGATGGGCAGGGAGCCCCTGGCACGGCTCAGACACATAAGGGAAGTGCCCAGGAGGACTGTATCATCTAGCCATTGCCTGAGGATGCAGTGGAGGAGTTAGGAAAGCCAARGCTTGGCTGGGGTTGGACCTAGTCAGGGATATGAAGGACACCAAGGACACCTGCTTCTGCAGGCACCAAAAGGAAGGCTGAGGAAAATACGGTCCCACTGCTAAGTGGGGCAGGAGACCTCRTGACCAAGGATACGGAACAGGCTGAGGTACTGAATGTTTTTTTGCCTTGGTTTTCACTGTTAAGGTTGGCCGCCCGGCCTTCCAGGTCCAGCAGAGTCTGTGGAAGTGAAGTATTACAGGAGAGGACTGAGTTAAGGGGCACTTAAGTGGACATACACGAGTCCGTGGGACATGATGGGATGCGTCCGAGGGTGCAGAGGGGTTTGGCTGCTGGCAGTGTACGRCCACTCCCTGCCGTCTTTGACAGGCCGTGGCAATGGGTGCCTTGCAGTTAGCAGCGAGCGCCTCATCCCTTTCCTTCCTGAGGATTCAGGGAGAGACCTCGGGTGATGACTGTGATTTATTTCCCCACCAAAGATCTCTCCAGCTCCTTGCTCCTCACTTCTTTTAACTTCTGAAACTGAAATAGACAGTTGAATCTCTTGTCTCCTGGGAACCAAAAAACCAGAAATCTAGCCACCTGCCAATGAGGTGATCATCACCTCACCATGGATGCACACCAGGCAGGGCACTGATTGCCAAAGGTTTCTGAGTACTGCTGTGACTATGTACAGCCACTGCCTTGGGATGCTGCCCTCCTCTTCCTCGTCCTGCTGTCTGCAGCTGAGCCTTTCCTGACGGCCAAAAGGGCTGCAACAGTTATCCRCAGAAGAGCCACCATCGTTTGGTCCGGCGTGGCTGTTGTAGGTGCGCGGGCGGGTGCAGGTGGCTGATGGAGCGTCGCCTCTGCCGTGCTGTGCAGCTGGAGGCCACGTCCCTGGTGTCTGTCTTCTAACGTTTAGAATTATTGCGTTGGGAAAAATCCAGCCAGATAAGGTCTCCCTTGGAGGATGTGGACTTTGGCCTTGCGAGGGTCGCGCTGGGTGCAGGTCGGAAGGGAACAGCCCCTGCGTGCCTGGGCGGCTGCCACCTCTGGCAGTACTAGCCCAGCCCGGGGTGGCCGTGGCTCCGGGCAGCCCCCGGGGGATCGGACGCTCTCCCAGGGCTGGGTGCCTGCCGCCCCTCTCCTCTCACCGCGCTGGGTGCCTGGGGGCCGGAGGGAGGTGGGCCTCCTGGCACCTGAGTGGAAGCCGCCTGGTGCACCGGCGGGCCTCGTCCGGGGGAAGGGGCCGCGCTCCGCTTGTCGCCGGCTCTGCGAGGGACGTGGGCGCGAGGGTCCCATCACCCGCAGGGATGGCTGCCAGGCCTCCGGTCCCCGTTGCAGGGACTGTCAGCGGAGGCCCGGTACAGCCCGGCAGAGGAGCACGCCTGGGGGCTCTCCGGGGCGGCTGGGCTTTCCTCCGCTCCTGCCAGGGCTGCAGCTCTCCTGTCATCCCGGGGTCAGTCCCCGGCATTTAAAAAAAACAACAACAAACCACAGCGCAAACTGCAGACTTGTAGCCAAGGTTGCTACACTGGGGAAAAATAACCAAAGATGTGGTTTTTTTTTTTAAGGTTGTTCAGATTAGCTGTGTGAAAAGCTCCTCCACAACATTTATGCCGCGGCTTTGTGCGGGAGTCTGTGTGTGCCTGCAAGTGTACCTGTGTGCACAGTTTCAGTGGCTTAAACAGAGTTTGGGTTTCGCATCATAGTACATTTGTGCTCCAAGGTCCCTTTATTTCTGTTTTGAACTTCCCAGGTTTGTACCCAATCATGGAGTAAAAGTGCTCTGAAGTCAAACAGTCCAGGCTCTTTCCCTAGTGGGATTGTGTTTGTGTTTCCTCGTGTCATTCATGCAACAGAAATGCACACTTAGTGTGTAGAAATAGTGGTTTTCTCATCAGAGATAGGAGTTAAAGATTGGGAACTYGTTTTAATTTGTAGCAATCGTATAGTCATTATTAACAGGAGGCAAAGATCTTACAATCTGAACATCAAAGGAATCTGACGTTATTTGGAAACAGCATTTGGTATATTGCATCAAATTCTACAACTTGACTTTTAAGAAAGGCTCAAGAGAAAGCTTTTTCTTTTTTTTTTTTCCTTGGCTTCTAAGGATCTTTATTTATCACCCTCAGGGGCATTACAGTGAGTAATTAGATTGGACCAGGARAACGACTTAATTTTACAAGAAGCTCATTAATTCATCCTATTTAAAATCTTCTCATTTCACCCCAAACCCAATTATGCTTGTAGTGGCAATGATCTGGAAAGGCATTGTCTCGCAGGTATTAGGGGGGCCATTGGGACTCCTGTGGTATTCATGTCGGGGAGACAAGGGTGACTCCCTTTCTTTGACTTTTAGGTCAAAAGAACTAGTCACTGGGACAGCTTGACAATTAGAAAACCCTGATGAGCATTTGAAAGTAAAACAGCTGTACAATAACAGAGGGGTTCATGGTGCGGGGCAGAAAGCTCATCAAAAGAGACTATCCAAACAATTGAGTTCTATAATTAACACACAAAAATCTGTTCAGAAATGATAATAACAGTAAAAGAGAGCTGAGAAGATGCTGCCTACTTATGTGGCAGATGTGGTTTTGTTACAATCCGAGAGAGAAAATCCATCCTCTTAAAGAATAAGAACATTAGAGGGGAAAAATAAAAGTAACTTTTTGTTCCTAAGGGTGCAGTTAAAACATGAGCTTAAAATATTTCCAGACAGGGAAGAGCTGTGGAAAAAGTAACCAGTGATGAAAGACATTAAATATGCTATCAAAGTGTTTTTTCAAGTCCTTAAATACAAATTTCTTTTCACACTAAAATGTATAAGCCTGACACTGAAATACCTTTTCTTAAATTACTTGCTTTGTCCTTCATTTCACCAAGAATATTATTTTAGGGCTTTTCATTAAAGTTGGCTACAATCATTGACTTAAAAAATGTTTCCCCTCTTCTGTTCTCTTGCATCTCAAGGAATTTTGAAAATTTCATGACTATGTAGCTGATCTATTTTTCTGCGTCAAAAAGTGGAAAGCATTAAATGCATTGTTTCTGAAATTTCAGCTAACCCACAGGTTTTTAGCTATATTATTCACTTGCCTGTGATAATAAATGTTCTTAGTGGTGCGCTGGTCCCTTTTGGGAAGGAGGGGTCCAGCGGGAGCGTGGTTTGTGTTTGGTTGCTGARCCTGTCCTGGTTGAGGGCCCTTTCCTTGCAGAACTCATTTGGAGACTGCGGCCTTTAGCACAGCGATCTGTAGGGCGATGGCTCAGCAGCCCAGCCTTCCTCTGCCCCTTCAGCAGAGGCCGAGGCAGCAGGTGGAAACTCTTTCTTCTGGCGCTGGTCCGTGGTTGCTGCAGGAGCTCCTGCCCAGCGGCGGTCAGCTCAGGGCCGGCTCGCTTGGACCTTCCCTGTCCCGTCTTCTGCTCAGAGCTCGGCCAGCTCCGCCTGSCTCCGGGGCCTCTGCCCTCCCCGGTTCCGAGTCCCACGTAGCCTTCTTGGGGGTGAAGAGCAGAGCGCTGCCTCCGTGGCWCTACCAAAGCCTCGGGCTGGAGCTCGCTGAGATTTTTTTTAAGAACATGTCAACAAAGAGGTTGGCATAGTTTCTTTATCCAAGCCTTTGCAAGACTTAYGCTCTTTTTTTAAATTATTTTTTAAAGAACTATTAAGCACATCAAGCCTTCTCCAAACCGCGATGGAAAGATTCATTGCTGATTGAACAAGGACAAAGGAAYGATTTAAGAGCAAGCACTGCAGGATTTTTTTAACAATTTTAAATTTGCAAAAGTAGTTTTTTTAAAGATTTCCCCCCCCCCAAATCAGAAAAAAGCATAGCTTATTTAAAAATAGTTAAAATGATTTAATATGTATATTTTGTTGTAGCTGTGACTAAAAAGAATGTGACTAGAACCCCATCCACTATAAGTTGAGTTTTTAAATTCTGAAATTGCTGGCTGAAATTTTCTGATAGAAGATTCAGCATTTGGAGAGACCAAGCAAGCAGACTTTCCAGCCCACACATGCGTTCTTCTTTTTGGTGGTGGTTTGTTGTTTGGKTTTTTTTTGGTGTGGTGTTTTKTTTKTTTGTTTGTTTGTTTTTGTTTTTGTTTTGKTTTGGTTTTGGTTTTTTTTGGGGAAAGCCATAGGAGTCTGAAACTCAGGTTTTAATGAGAAAATAGTTTGAAAAACAGCTTGAGCAAATTTACATCCAGACTTGACAAAGTTTCACAATCCTTCAAAGCAGTTTTTGCAGTTTTAACATGTATCACTCTAGTAAATTAAAAAAAAAAAAAAAAAGTCATATAGAGGTGACCAGCAATATTTGACAAATCCTGTCTCACTTTAGGAGAAATATAAATGAAAAAGATTTTTTAATATTGGAACTCAGAGTTATCAACATAATTATTTCAAGCTGATGTCCATTTAAAATTGATGTGATTTGTTCTGAGAAAATACTGTTAGCTTTTCCATACTGAAAATATTTTTGTTTGAGAATTTTCCTTGGATCTAGTGCAGGTGGTTGTATCCTTGTTATGTTTGTGGGTGATCTGAATGCGAGAAAAGATTTTTCTTTTTTTTTTTTTWWWWAAAAAAACTAACTGAAAGAACTAATTAAGGCAAAGCTAAGGAATTGAATTCAGAGTTTGCATTGCACATGTGAACTAATCTTTTTATAATGGTATCTTTCGAAAGCTGTGTAAGAACGCCATTCATGCCAGGTCTCACGCAGCAAATCCTTCCTAGAAAAGCAGCCGCATGAAGATTTGTCATAAGCAAGCAATAAAGACTTTCAGGGAACAGGTTCTGTACAGGCTTCTCGTTTGCCTACTAAATCATTAACCTTCAAAAAAAGCCCATCTGTAGCCTTAACAGGAGCTGGTTGTAATAGGTGTGTCAGCAGTACTTCATGCTACCAACAGCTTTTACAGGATTAGATTTGAGTTTTTTTAAGTGATGGTACCATGGAGCTCTTAGGGGCAAGAACTACTGGTTTAATGCAACACAATCTCTAATGTCCTTTTATGCCACGTGGTGAATCCCTGAGCATGCTAAAATGAAGAAAACTAACTGTTCAGGAGTAGGTGATTTTTGAAGCAAAATGGCTGTGTGTGCTTTAGGAGCAGCAACTGCATTTGGAGAGCTTTCTTCAGGTCTTGAAATATTAATGATCTTGGCTTAATATAGTAGAAAACAAAATACCGTATATGAAACGGGGGAAAAAAAAAATCCTTGAATTACAGACTGTTGACCTTGCAGTACCCAACTGTATCCTTCTATTCCCTTTTAAACCACTGAGTCTGAAAAGACAGTGAGGAGGAGGAATGGTTGCAAAAATCTTTACCTGTGACATTTTCCTACCTTTCCAACAGCACGTTACAGCCTGAGCAGGATTGTCAGCCTTGTACTAGATTGTTTATCTTCTAAGTATTTTAATACTAGGAAGATGCAAAAGACAGCTCTTCATTTAGTAATTTCTGTGAACTATGATGTTCGTATTAACAGTAATGTTAGAGTTTACATGTTTTATTTTAACAACCTTGAATAATAGAGAGAATTTTGTGGATAAAAGCAGTCAGCCTGGTCTCCTCTTGTATTCTGTTTTTCCATGCCTTATCTTTACATACGGCAGCAAGATTCCTCCTGTCAGTGTCTGTCCTGGTCATATACAGGCTCAGGCGTATTTCTGATCTGAGCTGTGACAGTGAAAACCGGGAATAGTATCTCAGATCAGAATCTGCCACTTGACTGCTGCTGCTGTTAAACCAGGCACAAGAGGACATGTAGCGATAGTACAACTCACTCACCAGATATTGCAAATCACATCAAAAAATGAAAGGTAATTTTCCATGTTGGTTCCCCCCCGCCCTCCCCGGGCAATTCACATCACAAGCAGAATAAGTTATTTCACACAAGTTGCCTTTGTGTGCTGCGACTGCCTGGCTGATGGGCCGTACCCGGTGGGTTTGTATTTGTGCTCAGGGACTAATTGTCTCTGATGTGGGGAGGCTGGGTCTGACCCCCGTGATTCTTCCTGCTAAAGCTGTGGTTTCTGATTTTAATCAAAACCCCAAGGCCGTTTGAAGTGTGGCCAAAAAGCACCTTGCAAGTTGAACCTTATCTAATAACGTGATGCATGTAAACTCTGGAAGCATAAATCTTAGTCACTTGAGCCGTGTGGTTTTGTAAGATCCTCTGGTCCGGTGACAGCCACAGCGAGCGAAAGCGGACTGATCTCCCAGCGCTCTTACAGATGGTGCACGGCACATCGTAAAGTTAGGACTCGTTAAGGAAATTCCATAAATGGCTTTGGTTAATAAGAATGAAGTAACTTGCTGTTTTGTAAATGCGTTACTAAAATCCCTCTCCATTTCCCATTGGAGGGCTTCATAAGAGAAAGAGGGAAAGAACAAGGGGGACTAAAGGAAGGGTAAAAGAGAAAGAGCGAGCCCCGGCTGTGCGGGGAGCTGTTCTGGAGCCTGCRCGTAGCAGGGGAACCCAAAAAGTAGCATAGGTGATAAATGATGAGATGTGAGAGTGAGTCACGTGGTAAATACTGGGAACAACCTTTCCTTTTTACACGATTGCATGCCTGGGTATTTTCTCTGTTCTCCGGAGCGCTGAAAGCCAGTGGTGATGGTGGGCTTTTATCTCTAGCCAAGGGAGAAATATCTAGGATGACATACTTGTTAGCCACTATTAAAATGTGTTATTAATGATGCTAAAGAGTTTTTTCCAAGTGATGTAAAAGTAGCCATCCGTGTGAGCATTGCATTTATGAAGATATGTCACCGAAAGCTTGCCAACTGCATGTGGGACCTGGTGGCAGTGGTACAGTTACTGCTATGCCCTGGCTTCGAGGAGGGGAGAGCATTGCTGATTTCCTCCCTTGGGGAGAAGGAGCCACATGGAATCTGCCTTGCCAGGAGGGAGACGTGCCATTTCCGGGCATGTTAGGCTGAGGGCCTGGCTGCCAATCCCAGTGGGTTCCTGTCCCACTCCCTCTTAAAAATTGGCAGTGTCTGACTGTCAGCTGCCATTCCTTAAGTGGTCATAGAATAAACCAATTGCACCCCTTTTGTCATGCTCTCTGTGTGTGTGTGAATGCAGGTGGACGTTGGTTAAGCAACATGCAACTCCACAGTAAGCATAAAGAGGCAGATGATTTTCTGGCAGTGTCAATAGAAGAGTATAATTTTTTTTTTTTTACCATCTCCAAGCCAGCTTTTAAAATGACTCTTGTTGGAATTAGAAATCAGTATCCCCTGACATAGGATTACTCATTAAGAGTGTGATGATTGTTAATTCTTCACCTGGGGCTAAGAGGACATCATTAGATCTCTTTGAAATGTCTCCTGCCTTGATTTTGAATAAGTAAGCCAGCAATTTATGATCACCGCCTGGGCAAGTAACACTCTCCCTTCCTGTTCCTCCATCTAGCTTGCAAAATTGGATACTACAAGGCGCTCTCGACAGATGTTGCGTGTGCCAAATGCCCGCCTCACAGCTACTCCATCTGGGAAGGCTCTACCTCCTGCACCTGCGATCGGGGCTTTTTCCGAGCTGAAAATGATGCTGCCTCCATGCCCTGCACTCGTAAGTTGGTCTTTGAACAGTCTCTTCCCCTTTTATCATACGTTTCTTCTCCTGTCTGTCTTTCACTCTGTATGTAGGAAATATTGCCCAGAGATCTGTGTCCCTAAGAAGTGTCCTACTTCCGAGAGCAGCATTCAGTAGCTCTTACAGCTCTTTGCAGATGCAGTTTGCGTTTCGGATCACAATTCTGGAAGAGAAAGTGTTAGTTCTCAGCCCTGAATACCTAAGAGTGACATGGTTGCACTGGCCYTTAAGATCTTACAGTCCAAATAAATCAGGATACTGGGAGGAGACAAAGCCGCAAAAGAGGAATGACTTGCACACCTCAGTAACAGAGTGGGAAATAAAATACAGGTCTAAGTTCCAGTCTGAGGACCCTGTCTCCAATAGATCACATCACCTTTCATCTCTTTGAAGATTGATATTTGTAGAAATTGTGAAAGCTTTTCTCGTAATTGTATGAGGTATGGTAAATAGGTAATATTTATAATCTCCTTATATATCTAATTTGCTAAAAATATAGCTGGGGACCCTTAGGAACATAAAAGAGTTCCTCTGAAAGGGGGTGGTAATAATGAATCTTAAACCTCAATGAAACAAACACCCAAAGTATGGTTTATTTTATCCTTTGTAGATCAATACATCATGTACAGCAAATGGAATTTGCTTTAGTTCCACCAAAATGCCTTCAGCAGGGCGAACAAGAGGCGTAGTGCACTGAGCACATGCACAGGGTTGCTGGAACAACTCCTTGTCCTGTGCGTTGGTTAATGGCTCACGCAGCAGAAGACCTGGGGGTCCGGGCATGCCCTGGTGTTAAATCGTGATCATCTAGCTCTTTGGTTTTCAATTCCATAGGAGCAGAGCAGTTTGAAACAGTAAGTGAAAGGGTTGTATTTTACCAGGGGATATCCATGTGTGGCTTTCCCTGAAAGCTATTGGAAATGCTTTTAGATTTTTGGAGTTCAGCTGTATATTTATGTACAGAGTGTGTCTGTGAGTGAGGGAAGGCTGAGCTACTTCTTTTGTAGCATTTTAATATATTCCAAATTCATTTTGGAGAGATGACTCACATTTGTTGAAATCTTAATTTCTCCCTTACAAGGCAGAAACAAACTATGTCCATAACTAAGCCAGCACCCATGCCTTCCCCACAACCCCTTGATTCCAGCTCTTCTTTAGTGATCTCCTTTTCAGCTGTGAGTTTTGCTGGGTGGTGGTTAAGCAGGTCTGGGCATAGCCAGGAGCAGCTGCTTTTGCTTAGTAGGAAAGTAGAGAGGTCTGTATATCCCTTGCCAAATGTTGACTGGGGGTGGAGGTCTAACTGTATTGTGAAACCTTGCTGAAGTGGGTAGGAGCATGCTTTTTATAATATAATTTACACTAGGAGATATAAAGCTTGACCATTTTGATATGAAAAATGTCTTTTTGCAACAATAAAACTCTTGTTCAGAAGGTACACCCTAAATAACATTATACCAGCAAAAGTTTCTCATAAAGCCCTGGTCTTAGTGAGTGATATTGTGACCAAATAGAAATCAAATTAGTAATCAACTGGTTGAATTTAAATAGGCATGTGCAGTGAGTGAAGTATGAGGAGAGAGCAAAACACTTCCAGATGGGGGAATTGTGAGCTAATGATATGTATGTTTGCTTGTATTGCAAAATGTACCCCTGCAAGCTTAGCCCTTTTTTGTCAAGTCTTGGGCCTGCTTCTGGCACCCTTCCCCATTCCTGTCTTCCGAGGTCAGTCAGAGTTGAAGTCCCTGATCTTGGTCTTTTACCCTGAAAATATGAAGAGGGAAGAAGAGAAGGCAAGGGCCATGGTGCTGGCCTCAGTCTTCATCTCTGCAGCAGTCTAGGAGGAGTCGGCATGCAGGGGCAAGCCAACACCACAATCCCACGGACACCTGGTCTTGGAAAACAGGCCTGTCTCTGGAGGTCCCATTTCATAGCTTTGAATTTTCCTGTAGCTTAAGGGCTTCTTTTTCTGTGATCCAAGGTGAAGGAAGACACAGAGGTTATTTCTGAGCTGTCTTGTGGGGCAGCTTTGCTCCCCCACCCACTGCTGTGCTCGCTCATGTCCGCTCYTTGAGGTCTGCCTTAGCAGTGTTTGAACATTGCTGCCATGGCGGTGCCTGCATAGGCACAAACAGCCGCCCGGCGTGCGCGGTGCACCGCTGCGCTGCGCARGCAGTGGGGTGCAAGGGGCTCCTGGGGGGGCCGTTTGCGTGCCGTGCTCCCCGCACCGAAGTAGCCTTCTGCCCGCCCGCTTGAGGCAAGTGACGGAAGGCATTTCGGGGGCCTCTGCTGAAGGAAGCCCCTCCGGAAGAAGCTCCCCGTTTGTCTGCCAAGATGTGGAGACAGAAGGGAGCGTAAACATCAAAGGTTCTTTCAGACGGATTCAGACTCTAATCAGTTCTTACCAGTTGGTTAAACCAGGTGACAAACCCAATTCCCTTGTGCTGACAGCCATAATAATCAGGCACCTTCTTTGTTCATTATGCTCTCTTTAACCCTGGTATTCTCATTCAGCCCTGCATTTAGTAATCGCTCAGTGTGACGGCGCACTAATGAAGAAATAAAACACAGTATCTGAGATCCATTCTTCTAGCAAAAAGATAGACTCTGCTCCACTGGCTTGTAAAATCAGGTTTCTGTTCACTTGGAGAACTGTTAGACCAGGTGAATAAAAGTAACATTGGGTAATTTGGAGACAACACCTGGAATGGACTGTGGATTGATCCTTTCTTTATTATTTCTAAACACTTTTTAAGATTAAGAACTTCAGCCTTCTTAAGATGAGTTTTCGTAAAGCTTTGACCCTTGGCTATTGATTTCCTTTAGTAATAAACTGGCTGGCCTCGTCACTTATCTCGCCTTCTAGGTTGGGGGAGGAAGGCTGTTATGACTTCCCATTAGCCTGACTGTGCTAGCGGATGAAAGGGAATTGGAGGATTCCCCTTCCTTTTCCTTTCTCGCAATTCCCATGGCAAGTAATAAAAGCAACACCTACTTCCTGATGCCCTGGTCAGCAGAGGTGCTCCAGAGTTTTGTCACTCCGTAACGCCATTCTCTGACATCTCCATCCGTTGTTGAGTTGTAAAAACTGTGCCTAACCTTCAGGTAAGCCAGGCAGCCAATCTAAACAGGTAACTCAAACCCTAGTTTTAGTATTCTGCTCTATTTTAACTCTGCTAGAGTGATTAGTTATGTCTGTCTTAAATCTCGTACAAGTAAGAGCAGAATGTGGAGGGACATGAGCGTAGGAGACCGTGGAGTGGGCTGTGTTGGAAGGCCAGGCGTAGACCCTGACATACCTGTGTTGCATCTTTTTGCTGAAGCTTGCCTCATGGGGATAATCATCAACGTGTCTGTCACCACTGAGGAGCAGAGCCGCCCTGGATCTGCCGCTTTCACCTAACTCAGGAATTTAGACTTTCAACTCTGAAGCACAGTGGGCTTTGTCAGCTGTGTGCTTGGGCATGGAGGTGGTCTGATTGACCTGGAATACACTTGAGCACAAACTGTGGAAAACATGGAGGCCTTTCCCTTTTGGAAGCATCACAAAAATAATGTTAAGGCAACTATTCAGACCTTCATTATATTTCAGTACTTGCTGAGAGGATGGACCTTTCCTAAGGTTAGCAATCGAATGGAGAATAAATTGCCTTACCAACACACAAATCCACGAGGCTGGAAAACAATCAGTCTCAATCATGGTCCTCATCCCTGAATTTCCTTCTCTGTAAGGAGATACTCTGTGAATTGCAGCCTGGTGCAGACAGGTGCAGTTCCCACCCAAGTTAATGGGCATTGGTCCTGCGTCCCCACCGTTAATGAGTCGGGTTCTCTAACTGTTTCTTAACAAACAATGCTCACATTATGAGTGAGTACAGGACAGTTTTGTATTGTTTATATCGTCTGTTCGATTCAGATTATTAATGATTTTTAATTGGGAGCCCTTTACAAAAGAGAGATTACCAGCGTAAACTGTCCAGCTTGAAATCTCTCAGTAAATGACCCTGAATAATCTAGTCCGTTGTGCCACCCAAACAGTGACTGATTGATTGATATTTTGGCGTGGCCTGAAATATTTCTAAAACGGTTGCATTTAAGACAGTTTRTACTGGCGAAGCTTAGAGATAATGAGAGCAAATTTAGTGAGATGCAAGAGAAAAGTGCCTGCTTTGAAAGGGCTTTCTCCGGTTCAGGTTATCAAGAAATCGAAGAGCCTGACTTCAAACAGCAAACGTCACTTACTTGTCTTTACATTCGCCTCTTCTAATTGAATTTAGTGCACTGCTGTATTTCCTCCAGAAAGTATATTGTTTTTAAATTACCATTTCAGTGCTATTACTCAAGGCTCCTGCTTCTAATGCTTTCTGACAGTTATCAGCATAATGAACCATAATGAAATGATGAGCAATCTACAGTGGAAACTCAATGTGGATTCCACTAGAGCTGTGTGACTGTGTTGTTAAAATTTGAATGCACATTAAAATAACACTGTCCTTATTTGTTTCCAAGGTCAAGTCTTTAAAAAAGGTCTGAAAGGTCTAAACACTTCAATTTTGTAAATGTTACAGTCTAATATACGCCCTTAGCGCAATCTTGTGTTGCATTTAATAAATCTCAGAGATAAATATTTGACCTGCATTTTCAAAAAAGCGTGAATTTACCTACCTAATAACTGTGCTTGCAAATGAGTAATTACACAGGAGCTGATTATTTGAGGATATGTTTATTATGATTGCTTAGACTTCTAAATAAACAAATGTGCTCTTTTTCCTTCAACTTAACTTGTGCCTTTTCTAAATTTCCAGACAGACGCCGATTATCACTGTTCTAGCTTTTAGAAGAGTAAGAAAGTAAGGTACAACACGCGGTCATGCTGGCTARTGTGTTGTAGGTAGCTTTGCGTTGGCTTTGCCATGCTTCCTTCCCAGGGTTTGCATACTTGTTCTGGCACTACTTCAGTCTAACCTCTGCTGTTGGAGCCCATTCTCTATAATATGAAGTATATGCCAATACAGCCTCTGATCTTCAGAAGTTAAATTTATGACATAATAATTCTTCCACATCTTTATGGATGTCCGTACCTTAAGTAAATTATTTTGTTCTTAAAACACCATATGAGGTTGTTCATTATGTAAACAGTACGTCAAAATGCCTTTTAAGGTGCAGTATGGCAGTTGCAAGAGCAGAGGGAACAGTGGGTAGGCAGCATGGAGAGAATGATTTTTCTTCTCCACGTAGGCTGGGAAAAGAGACCATCAATCGCTGCCAGACCAAGAGAAAGGGTTTGTGAGTGATGGGAATCTCAAGGGAGAAGGCTGTCTCCCCTCATCTGTGGTGACGGGCTGAAGGAATTGAGAAAACATTGAATAAGAAGGGGAGTGGTTATGGCTTGAAGAGAAGAGACGGGAGTAATTTGACAATGTGTGTTTATAATCAGTAGACTTAAAATCATCACTCCTTTAAATACAGCAACTGTTTATTAGCTGTCTTCTGATTTTCTGGCCAGAGCCTTAAATTAACAGAGACATTTACTCAATTAAGCAGGGGCTTTGATTTGGTTAGTTAGGACCCAGTTCTGTAGAGTCGTTGAAGTAAATTAGAGGGCTAACAGAATAAGAAAATCAGCAGTTGGGCCAATGACAGAACATCTTATTTTTCTGGTTGGATTTCTTTCCTGTCAGACTGTCAGATAACTTTCTGGTATCCGCAGTGGAATTCTTCTTTCTATCTCGAGAGACTGAGTGAGCACAGGTTGTACTATCTGCAGCACAGCATATTAGAGTAGAGGCGATAACGTGTCTTAGCATACGTGGCAGTGCAAAATGTTCTTACATGGCGGTTTTTAGAARAGAAACCCAGAGCCCACAGGGGTGGCACCTGCAAGCATCAGTTTTCCCACACCTCTGCTGATGGTAACTGGACCTCTTCGCTTAACTCCCTTAGCCTGGAGAGAAGAGGAAATATCGGTTGGATTGTTCTCCAAGTGAAAGGAACAAAGCCTATTGTGAAGATGGTAACCAGGGTTCTTTTGGCAGGTCAATAGGAAATCGTACATGCCAGTAAAATGGGCATTTTGTCATTGGCGCTGGTCCAAGATCCCTAGCTTGGCAGAACTCCCACTGAAGTCAAAGGAGTCTTGCCCGAGTAAATAGGTTAAGAATTGTTTACCAAATCAGTTGCCTGATGAAAACTCAGTTGTAATGCTAACTGTGGACAGAAAGGAGAAGGGGGGGTGGAAATAGAGCAGATGACTGATATTTCAAGTGGCTGCCGCATCTTGCGGACTGTTGACTTTGGTCTCGCCAGTTGTAAAAACACAGAATCTATAATGATAAATGGTCAGGAACAGCCAGGCAGGCAAGAAGCGAGGGTTGTCCGAACTGTCAGTGCTTGTGTAAATTAGCCCACAGCAACAGGAGACCTGTCCACAACTGCTGAAAGAAGCAATTAGTGGCAGCAACATATACAACTGTCACGGGAAAGTGTGGGCTTTATTTCTGAGCCTAAACCTACACAGCCCAGGTATTTACTCTGCATTATAACTTGTCTTTCAGATGGTTAAAGATCAACAACAAAGGCTTATCGAAGGGCTTCACAGTTCACATGCTGAAACRTTATTGACAGCTCCACAGTTGTACATGTTTAATGAAGCTTTATGAGATGGAAAGAGGAGGCCAAGGTGCTTCTTCTTGACGGCTGTGCCTGGCACCGCTTTGCCAGACATTTTAGTGAGGGAACTTAAAGAGTTTAAAGACATTGATTATTCAATAATTACTTTCTTTGCATCCGCTCTGAAAATAGTAAACTCTCTATTTCACGCTCAGCCCTGCCTCCAGGGAGATGAATTTTAGGATCATGATCAAGTTAAAGAGTATTGATTAGAATTGTTAAAGGCTATCYGTACCATAATGGCATCGTGAGGCCTTGTTGAGAGAGTAGCAGTGTGGTCACATTGGTGAGGCTGGTGACACGACTAAAACCTTAGCAGAGTCGTACTGCCTCTTAGTGCTTGAGATAGCCCCTTCAAAGGTACTTCCAGTGACATTTCATTGCTCTCTGTAGAGATACTCCAAAGATCTTTGGAGTTCTTCRTTGTATGGATCTTTTCTTTTTTACACCTCTTTATTTGTTCTCTTTATTCTTGCTGTGTTGTACACAAAAGCTGGCTTTCAGGTCTTGTATAGCAGAAGATGTGCTAAACTTTTCACAGCTTCTGATAGTGCATTTCTAGTTAGGTTTTCTTGCTATTAGACAGTTGGATGCTTACTCCCAGGTGCCTGCTGCTCCCGTAACTTATCAAAGACTTAACTGCTCCTCTGTAGTATAGCCAAGGCCAAGCTGCCGATTCAAAACGGGCCGGTTCATACTAGGCTCCTTTTAAACGACGGTGAGTCATAGCAGCCTTCCCTGTTGTATGAATCTTGTTTATTATGTAGCAAATTAGCTCAAGATTTCTGAATACCCTGAGTTCCCTTTGAAATCACCAGAGATGAAGAGGGTCAGTGTCTCTGGAGCAGGCTCATAAAGAGGATCCTTTTGTCAGTCCCGGTCCAAAGCCCATTGAAGCCTGCTGGTCTGCCTGATTGACTTTGATTAACAAACACCCATAGCTGGCACTCTGCTGCATTTAACAGTATGTTTATAGGGTTTTCTCAGTTTGAGGGTAAAGTTAGAAAGCTTCAAACTGCAGCAGTTTATCGTATTATTTTTACTGTTTGTTAGAATAATTTTTAATCCTTACCAAGCTAAGGTCTACTTTTTCTGCCTCAAAAAAGCAAGATGATATTTTCCTCAAGGAGAGTATGGGAATGGTTAAAGAAGATTAAAGTCTTTTCTACATGCTTGAGGTTTCCTGACGTCTGGTGGGAATTGCCAATGAAGCTTCCTTCCGATTTCACACTGTCAGGCGAATGCAGACTGAATGCAGGGTGACAACCCACTTGAAAATAATTATCCATTGCCCTGGCTGCAGAGACATCCGTTACCTGATAGAGAAATGTGCTTTTACACACGTGCACACACAGACTGAGTAAATTATTTTTTTAATCATTTTCTCCTTCCAGGGCTCAAAAGCCTCATCCTGCTTGATACTTAGCCACATACATATCTTTTGAAAGCATCTGTCTTTTAAAGGAGGGTACATTTAAAATGCACTGATCTGGTGACTGACGGGATGCTCATAACAAAGGTTTGCCTTCTTGAGGGTATATATTTGAAATATCTCCATTAGCACTTCCATGGAGAGTGTGGGTTTCAGCTTGCATTTTTAATAGATCTCCTCCCACAGATAGGTCTTTTGAGGTAATAAATATTAACCATACCATAGGTTAGTAGTAAACAGATGTGGTTACAGTCCAAATACTGATAATATCAGTTTAGTCCTTAATGGGTAATGTTGCTGCCAAAATAATCCACTACCACTGTTAATGGCTGAGGACTAAGCTGGCACAAAAAAAAGGAGCYCCTGGTAAGGAGCCCTCTGCCAGGGGACACGCTAAGGCAGAGGAGTGTGGGCAGGCAGCTGTTTGTGCCTAGAGAGCCCTTTATTTTGGGTGCCGTGAGAGTGGGTTTCTCGTAAGTGCTAAATTCACATTTAAAGGCATTAAGTGTCAGAACCCGGTGCTGAGGTGCTTTTTGGTTTGTTTTGTGATGTTTTTGTTTTTCAAGCTAAGAAAATAGTATATAATGGCTACTCGCGTCTGATAAAATTGGCCAAACCAAAGCCCAGAACTTTATCTTCAGTGCTTTGTTCACAGGACCACTGAGAAAAGGAAAAAGAAATTTTTTACTCGCCTATAGCTTTGATGAACAAGAGCTATTTGCCCAAAATTTGGAGCTGCTTGTTGTCTAAAAGTGGGGTTCTGGCATCCTATCAACCTGGGGTAGCAGAGAAGCAGCTGCAAGGTCCTCCTTATTTCTTGTCATTTTGTGGGACAACAAAGTCACTCGGGAGCTGTTTGCTAGGAATCATTTCTCTTCTCTTTTCACTGTCCTTTAGTCCACGCCTCCTAACGATACACTGTTGCTGAACTAAATTAACTGGTTTAGTGAAGACAGTATGCTTTATGTCAAACAAGTCTGTCTGGTCCAGTTGTAGAAAACTGTAATTGAATTTACTGCATACACCCACAGAGACTTTGAGAGGAGCACCTTGCTGGGCAGATCAGTAATAAAAAAGGAGGATGTAAAACCGGGGATATTAAAACCTTTGTCATAACCATTTAAATACAGTTCCCCCGCACCGTGCACTTACAGTTCTACCCTCAGATCCCAGGGTTAGTTTCCAGAGGTATTTTTCAGTTGCGTAGATCAGTCGGGTTTGCAGCTGTAGGGAGAAAGGGTGGGCTGACTTGGTTGGAGTCTCTCTGCACAAATCATGCCTGTCTGCCTGTCTCGCTGGAGTCCCTCCAGCTCCCGGAGCCCAGCTACAGCACGCCCTTTGACGTGGGTTTGAGGTACATGGAGTTCGTCAGGGGAGAGGCACTCTCCTTTGGGCTCGGGGCTCGGCGGCGGTGCTGAACTTGCCGTCCTGGTGCAGCCTGGTTAGACCCGTCCTTGGGCACGCCGAGGGTCCCCGTGTCTGTACTTTCCCTTTGCCGTGCATGCAGGGCTGGGCGCGACCGGTCCCCGAGGGCAGCAGGAATACTCCCTCAGTTGCAGCTAATCGTCTTTGTGCTGTTTGCCTTTGAAATTGTTCATTGCGTTCAGGATAGACTTTCTTTTTCCTTGGCAGAATGATTTTGCCAGTTCCACTGGATTGAACCTCCCACAGTTGTACTGTTATCCTTTGGGGGCAGGAAGAAAGGGGCTTTGGGATAACTTCCTCAGCAGGATGGTATCTGAACAACAGCCAAACTTTGAGCCAACAACCTCTGATGGTCCCTTAGTGWGTAGGGCAGCTGATTTAAATGCAAAATATTATTTTCCTTGCAAATAAACAGTTTAGTGATGAAATGTTGTTATGCCCAGTGTTAGTCTGCAGCCTGCTTCGCTTCACAGCCGTGGCCCCTTGCCATCTGCACCCCACAGGTGCTAGTTCGGTCCTGGATAGTGAGTTCATTACAGGGTCTTCACCGCGGAAGCTGAATGTGAGTCACTTCGGTGCTCAGACTGGACTTGATCCCTGGTATGAATCACAGAGGCTCCTTAACTATGCCCACAGAGACCTGTAATCCACAGAGAGTTGGTACACAGGTAACGTAGCACACTGGAAGGTAGGAGGGAGCCCGTCAGGTGTTGATACGTGCCCTTGTCATGGTTTTCATCAAGCCTCTTATCGGACTTGCAGTGGCATGCGGGAGGCTTCTGACTGGAGAGGGACTTGAGTATTTTGTAGGAAGGGAGGAAGAGAAATAGTGATGGATGGAAAGTTAAAATGCAGCCTGAGATTGTGGTAGGAGTGCTAAAATACRTCAGTCCTTTTACTACAAGCAATGCTCATGCTATTAACCCTTTAAAAGCTCTAGTTTTCCTGAATAYTCATTTGACATAGGACACAACATTGTCCTTAAGACAGACAGATCTGTCTATTTGTGGGTGAAAGAGACAGATAGATATAATGGCTATAGCTTATTGCAGCAAGAGAAAGCCAAACAATCTGCATTGCCCAATACATTTAAGTAGATCTAATAGGAGGGTTGAGGAAGATAGCAAGATTAGCTTGACAAAGATTATTTGTTGCTAAACAGACTCTTCAGTGTTTTCCTCAGCCCTGACACACACAATGAACTGCTCCACCCAGGGCCTTTCCATTTGCTTCATGGCTCAGTTGATTTTGATGGGTTTATTGTGAAGCAAGATTTATGGAGCCCCAGGAAGGAATAAAATTAAAAACTTCCGTTCCCTGTGTTCCCACAGAGGAGTCCCCTGTGTCTGCTCACGGTGCTGGTAAGTGGGCTGGGTGAGGGATCCGGCTTTCAGGCCCCATGGTCAAGCCGTGTCCTCTTTGCAGTCCCCCGACGGGAGACATGTGAGCAGCTCTGCAGATCCATCTCTCAGGTTCTGTTGTCTTGGGCAGGGAAAGCGAGAGCACTTGGCTTCCTAACATCATGAAATAAACTTTAAAATTATTTGTTTTACAAAATAAAAATGTCTGGATTTTTTTTTTCTTCTGTAGGGACTGTCACTTTTTTAAGCTCTTCTGCGCTGTGTGGCACTATTAGCTCCATCCTTCCAGAGTGCTGAATGGCTCATGCAGTAGCATGCTTTTATCAGCAGGAGTTTTAGGAAAAATGCTGTAAATTATGGGGTTCGGGACAAGATCACAGACGTTGGCACCAATTTCAGTGGCGCAGCTCCTTGTCTCCCGTCTCATCTGCCCCGTAGCTAGATTTTTCYGTGGGAGGACAGAGGGTTTGTATGAGGGCGGTGGTCTGGCCGGCAGGACGCTGTTCCGGGGGGACCCTGCTAGCTGGGTTCATCTTGAAACAGCGCTGGCATTTCCAGCCTGCCACGGCCGGCCCTGGAAGGGTTTTCATCTCATATATCGGCAGCAGCTCTGTTGTTAGAAACAAAGCAAATCCTGATCACCATTGAAGGAGCAGATACGCCCTGTGTTGCAACATCTGAAACCAGGCCCATCAATCTGAAACTCCCCCCGCTCCCAGTGCCAACAGTTCCATTGATGACTATGCTCCAGAAAGAAAAGAAATTGCTTTTCCCCTCACTGTAATGTCAGCCCACCATTTGGAGACTCCCCCGCATCTTCCTTTTCACGCTGGAGGTGGTGCACTCATCTCTGTGACCTGCAAGCATCTGCTTCCCTGGTTTTCCGCTTCATTGCGTCTCTGTTTAGACACTGCAATGCCCTGTCCCACATACTAATTASTGACTTTTTGCTTCTGAGGAGCTTGATTCATTCTGGCACATTTTCCCACGTGAAACTGGACCTAGAGCCTTGGAAAATATCTTAATGGACGTCGGAGTAAGTCTGAGTTTAACCCCAAACTGGCTGCTGTATCTGAGCTAAAAGGCACCTCTTTCAGACTGTAGCTGTGGCAGTGTGAACCTTCCTTGCGTGGAGCACTTTGCTTCACGAATATCCCCCTGAAATGAGGGCAGCCCTGGCAGAGCCAGGCGTTGCTCAGGCAGGGCAGTGTTTGCACTGGCACCACCTTATCTCAGCTCTCCTGGCCGTGCTCCGAGTCGATGCTCCCGCTTGTGTGATTGCAGCAAGTGAACGCTCTGTAAGAAAACTCCTTTTGCTTTTTCTCGCTGTAAAGCTCTTGCCGTTTCCCACAGGAGCAGTTTCTGTTCAGGGCKTGCTGCTGCCGGTTTCTGAACGGCCTCTGGGAGGACAGACGTCCTCGGCTCCCACCGGCTCCGGCAGCGGCTCCGGCAGCYGCTCTGGCACGGTCAGACCTTCGCTGCACAGCATGGACTTAGGCTTGTAGTCTGCTGGTTTCCTCCAGAGGCTTTTGCGTGTTCTCCTGCCTCCTTGGCAGCGTGGGGGGACAAATGTTGTCACCTTGTGCACCTGCCTGCCCTGAATTGAGAGCCCTGGTGTGAGGCAGTTTGGGGAGTTTTGGGGTAGACGGGGTTTAGATCAGTTCCTGMGCTGCGGCTCGAGTTCATGATTTCAGGAGTATCTCACTGCACTCGGAGTGTGTTTTTGAAAAGGAGGCTTGTGTATTTGCAGGCTAGGCAGAGACCGCTTTCTCCTCCCCAGGGGAGCTGGCAAACCCAGCTTTTGGGGGAAGGAGAGCTGGTTATGGGGCAGAGGCACAGGGCTGAGACTTGGGAGAGTCGTGACCGATGCCCAGATGTGCAAAGCACGTCTTGTGTGCCCTTGTCGTCTCACCACATCTCTCTCTACCTCAGTTTTCACTTGATGAACAAAGATTAAAAACAGTTTCTTTTCCTTTTCTTTCTCTGCTAGTTTCTAAGCATTTTTGGAGCAGGAAACATTTCCTACTGTATTTGGTAACTGATCTTTGAGTAAAAGGGTTTTGTCCTTAGGAGTCCTAAATGCTGCCAGTGTATAAATAAAAGTCATGAATGGCAGCCCGGTGGTGCAGCAGGCAGGAGGGCTCCCCATTGCAGGGGCTGGCCCGAGCTCTCTCTTCTCCTTGCAGTAATTCTACCTGTCAGTCCCGATTAACTCGGAAACTGTTTCAAAGGCTTGGCAGGAAGGGAGGATTTCCCTCTTTTCAAAATGAATATATTAATTTCGTATTTCTGAAGCGAGCGCAGAGAAACAACCCTTACTCAGCTACTCTTGCAGCAGAGGCCTTTCATTTAGGTACTGAAGATAAGTAGATATATTTGACCTCTATGTAATTTAAGACTTTTTTTAACCTACCTGCCTCTCCTAAAATAAAAGTCCTGTCTCCTGTTGAACATGTGTTACATCCTGGCGGCTTCAAGCACAGACCCAAGGACGTGATGCAGCCCTCAAAACCTTGTCCTACACAGCGTGCTCAGGTCTCAGGCTTCCTTTTAGATGCACCTAATGAATAGAGGCAGCCAGAATTAATCTTCAACATAGTCACCTCTTAACGGCTTAACCTCTTCGCTGCTACACTTGAGTCACTTTGTAGTTTCAGCAGAATTTCACCATAATGCATTCGGTTCCCATTTTACCCTGATGGCTGTTTTTTTACCTTTGGCATATGATAGATTATGATTGATTTATTTATACGCTTAATGAAACTATTGGTGCTGGCTGAATTTTTTTCCGGTTTCATAACATTTGACAAATAACAAGAATGGAAAACCTGGAACGAACTTGCCAGAACTTTCTCTTCCCCTTCCTTTTCTGCCAGGAGATCTGATTGAACTTTTTTTGAATTCCAACCATCAAATGTATTTTGATAAAACTTAAGAAGCTTTCACAAGCTCTTCTGTGTCTTGAATAAAAATTGAATTTGTGACTTTCTACAAAATTATTTTCGGTATTTTTCTGGTAATAATATTTATATTTAAAGCTCTAACTATGAGTAAGTACTAAGGACTGCTGTTTTTACTGTATTCCGGTTTGGATCATTACATTTTGCAAGCTTTGTTCTCACTCTCTGTTTCATTTCTATTTGATACAGCATTTACCTTATGTCCCGTCCCAAAGTATTCCGTGCGTAGTCAGAGTGCCCTTGTGCTCTACCCCAGAACAGGCTGGCTTTCGACGATCAGTGAAGCTTTTTTGTGATGTGTAAAATACTCATCTATTTCATGGGGTTGCTCTGAATCATCCTTGTTAAATTTAAGGGTACAAAAAGCGTGTCTCACCTCAACTGTATTGAAATTAGATTAAGAGTCACAGGATTAGCTCTTCTGCATTTTCAGTGTGCTTGTTGGGTTTGGGCCTGTGGGGATTTAAGCCTATAAATAAGATTTCCGCCTGTGTGTTGGTTACGGAGCGAGGCCGGGCAGTGCTGGCGACAGTTTGCCCGGCGGGGCAGAACGGCCTGTGACAGCCCCAGCGGGTTGCTGCAGGTGCCTCCTGCGGGCTCTGCTCGGCTCCTGCCACCCCCTCCCTGTGCCCAGCTCTGCCCCTCTCCTGCCCAGGGGGTCCTCCCCAGCCAGGCTTCGGCTCTGTCCCCAGATAGTCCCATAGTCCCCATGCTGGAACCCGCTGGGAACTGCTTGGCAGCCCGTTCACAAGTCTTGAAGTCTGTTGCCCCTGTGGTGCAAGAGCTGACCTTGTGTCTCTGATTCAGCCTTATTTCCAAGCTTTCCGTACGGTCTCTTGTTCCCTACCAGTTTTCTTGTATCAGCTCTTCTTTCAGCTGCTCACCATATTTTCCTCCCCGATTCTTTCACATTTTCTAGCACTCCTCTATTGAAACCTTTATTCTCCGTCCTTCAAAGCCTTAGTTCTGTGTCTGGCTTTCTACTCAAATCTCCTTCCTGCATCCCAAAGTGTCATGTCCAGCTCCCTGCTTGATGGGCGTCAGTGCTCACTGAATGCGATCTGACGTCAACTTGTCTGGAAAATATTGTACTTCTATTCTTAAGGAGAAAAATACCGTGAGTTCAACAGTTTCAATGAGACTCTGCCTGTGGGTAATGGGGGACCTTGAAAATCTCAAGTGAAGCAGGATTTTGTGCATTTGATGCTTTGCTCGGGAGATCGTGGAAAAATGAATGTAAAATACGTAAATTTTAAGTTTTTCATAACAAGTATAAATAGTGAAAGTGAAAAAACCCCACTCTTGTTTAACTGCAATACTGGGCTTTCAGGCTCATTTAGAGCTGGAAAATACTGTTAATTCATCAGATGAAGAGATCAGAGTTTGACTTGCCAGTTAATTTTTCACCTTCATTAAGAACACGGAGAAGTAAAATTCTGTGTGGTCTCCGCTGTCCTTGACTTAACTGGGAATTGCACACGTTCAGTATCACCCAGGACCCTGAGTCTGAAGATACTATGTAAGGTTTTTCCAGTCACTAAAAATATGTGAACTTTTTCTTTCTAGGCCCTCCGTCTGCTCCCCAGAACCTGATTTCCAATGTCAATGAGACATCGGTGAACTTGGAGTGGAGCCCCCCCCAGAACAAAGGTGGTCGGGARGACATCTCCTACAATGTGGTGTGCAAGCGGTGTGGTGCCGGCGACCTCAGCCGCTGCCGGTCCTGTGGCAGCGGTGTGCACTTCAGCCCCCAGCAGAACGGCTTGAAAACCACCAAAGTCTCCATTACTGACCTCCTGGCACACACTAACTACACCTTTGAAGTCTGGGCGATGAACGGAGTGTCCAAGCAAAACCCCAGCCAGGACCAAGCTGTGTCAGTCACTGTGACAACTAACCAAGCGGGTAGGAACCTAAACACAAATTCTCTTCCTCTCTCTTCTGCCTGTTTTTCAGGAAAGCTGTGATTTCCATTACATTTAGCATTAGCAAATGAATGCAAGGAGCCCTAAGATGCGTAACTGGGTCAAACCCTTATTTTCTGGTTATTTATATGGATAGTTTAAATTCTTTAGAGCTAGAAAAACAGAGGAGGGTTTGACTCCTGTAGCTGGGAGCGGAGCTGTGCTGCAGCACGCTGTGAGGACGCTGGGAGGCATTCAGCAGAAGCAGAACAGCACCGCTGACCTGGGCGACGCGAGGGGACAGAGCCAGGGCTGCCAGCGGCTCRGCCCTTTGTAGGGGAGACCCTGCGCATGGACACGGATGTGCCCTTGGTGTTTACAGAGGGCAAAGTATGCACTCGGGGAGCACAGGATTGTACTTCTACCTCCTTCCAAAAAGGGCTGTGTAAGATTCAAGAAGAATGAGTTGGTGCTCCCTTGCCTGCCTGCTCTCTCCTCTCCCTGCAAAGTCAATTAGATTCTGTCCCATTGTTAAATAAATACCTCCTTAACCTGCTGCTAACAACGTTTCAATTGATCAGAGCTGGCATTACTGTAGGAATCCTATATGAGCTTTCATCTTCATACTGGCCGGGTTTTACGTTTCACTCATCTGCGAGAGTGAAATACCATTTCTGTTTATATCTGATTATTTCAGATACCCTAGGCAGTTCTACTTTTTTCAGTCCCCTGTGCTTGACCTAGTAGAGGCTGCTGCAGCAGATTGCGGTTCAGTTTTGATGATCATTTTTATGATTTTTTTCTTTAATTACATGAAAACATTTCTTGTTTGCAGCTAGCTAGGGTTTCAAGCACAGGATTCCAGTTGAATTTTTAATTTAATGCACAAAATTATGTACATTTGAATAGGACACTCTTCTATATGCAGATTAGATATCCAGACTGTCAGACTGGCTACAAGACTGTCAAACCTGTTACCTAATCGCTCACAGTGCTGATTGCCTTCAAGTCCCACAGATGTTGCAGGCATTCAGCACCTGAGAGCATAGCTTACAGGGTTATCATTTATCGTTAGACTTGTGGTGTATGGGACAATATTAATATTTTATATTTTGATAGTATTGGACTTTATATATATTTTGAATTCTGTTTCCTAGTAGATGTATGTGAAAAATAGGTATGCGTAGTCTAAATCTACAAATTTTAGCTGTAGTCCAGACACTTCAATATTAATAGTGAGAGATACATTCAATTTTGCAGTGACAGCTACAAGCAAAATTGTCAAGTCCACGCTGAAGCTCCTTCGAAAATCGGGTCCAGTGTTTTTTGTTCTTTACACATACAGTTGACAGCATCCCTTTTAAATTATGATTCAAAAATTCAAACTATCGCTTTGCCTAGTGAAAAGAAGACTAATAGAGAACAGGGGCTCTTACAGTCTCAGGAGAAAGCTGCGGGAGAATGCTGTCATACGCTATATGAAAAGAGAAGGTTGAGAACAGCAGCAGGACGGTGGTTTTGTGCTATGAATGCCTAGCAAAGAGAGTATTTCTGACTGATTTTGGCATGTGTAAGGATTAGTGGATGCATATATGCATGAATAAGTGAGTGGGATCCATCTACCGTGTGAAAATTCTACCAYCTTATGCTTTAATATGCAAACCAAAATCTGATTGAATATGCAAATAAGAATTGATTTTGTTTATTATCCATGAGTAGCAGTTCTTCACATCAGGAAATTCGTATTTTTGCCAACATTTCCAATTATGAAACATGCCCAGTCTATCAAATGCTTCAGAGGGCCGGAGAAAACTACTGGTACAAATGAAAATTAACTCCAAGGTGCCGGTGTTGTCCTGTTCTTCATACGACTTTGTGTATTCTGCTGCATAGAAGATCTAAATAGAAATGTGTGGCCTAAACCTACAGATCTTGACTGAGATAAATAGTTYTTACATATGCAAATAATGCCATCGATTTCAGTGAAACTGCTTGCTTGAGTAAAGGTTTGTAAAGTTGGACCCTTGGGTCTTACAAGTACTGATCTGTTTAATCATTGTAAATGTGTGTCTGGGGTGCATTAAAATTCTTGTGCCACTCATTTTCTTTCACTATATCTCATTATAAAGAAATTATGTCATGATAGAGCACTGCCACAGGCTTGGTTTTGATCTTGCACCTTTCTTACACTAATGTAAAGCTACTTTGGTTTCTTTGCAGCAATTTCTAAATTCAGATTAGAGCCAAGCTTCTCCTTTAATAACATTGTTTCCCTGTTTTGCTAATAAAATGAAACTACCAACACTGAAAATCTGTAAATGACTTTATTGTTTTTGCTATCTATGCTTGTGGTTTCCAACATYTGATAGAAAAAAAAAATGTTGTTAATGTGGTTCCTTAGTTCTTTAGATATGAGCAGTGCTTTTGGGTCGTATTCTGGGGAATTYGCTGGAATTATTTGCAAGAGGTGCATCTTTGAGTTAAATTCAGTAGGGATGATAAGTATGCAAGGGACCAGGAAATCTTTGCTCTTAACAGCAGTCTCAAATTGACCTTCCAAATATGCAACCATATAATCTGAAGAAAATACACAGAAATTTTAGAATGCAGTTTTTGATGTCAGAATCAGAAATCCGAATATTTGTATGTTTGCTTGCATTAGTGCCAGCCCCTACAGAAGGTATGCATTTGGAGACGAGCAGAAAGCAATGAGAAATCAGTTACTGGTACATTCAGTACAAAATTGAAGAAATGTGTTGCAATGACATAAAAGGTGCAGTTGAAAGACACAGGTGTTTTTTTGTTTGCTTTTGCCATTTTACTCCTGGAGATAATAAAATAAGGCAGTTTACTTTCCCCCTTTGTTTAGAAACTCATTTCAGTTTCCAATACTGGAGAAAAATGTTTAAATGAAAATAAGCTTTTGCCATTCAAAGTAGGCTCAAAAAGCATTTGAAAAAGTATTTTTCCTGCTTCCTTTGAAAAGGTCCTGGATTTTATAGCTTTTTTTTTTTTTTTAAAGTGAGAAACTGAATTTCAGGCTTTGAACCAAGTAAAAATTTCTACCTCATAGTGAAATGCTTCAATGTTGTGACATTTTAAGAATTTTGAATGGTGAATTCAGCTCGCTATTCTAAATGTTTAGTATAATATTTTTTTTGAGTTTTTTGAGATGAGAACCACCACTCTTTTCCCACATAAGATTAAAAAGAAATTAAAAAAGCAAAGGATGGAACACTGAGCTGTTGAAATTTGGAGCCAGTGCCCTTAGCACAATGAGTACTGAGAAATGCTGATATTAAGGGTCTCCACCAGCAGTGGTAACTTTTGTGGCTTTCTGTTTTCGGTCAAATGAAATCAGCACTTTGTCCATCTTTCAAAAACGTGAAATGACTTGTGGAAGAGATGCAAACCAGCAATTCTCATGCGATGCTGCTAGGAGAAGCTAATTTCAATGAGAAACCCTACCAGGCAGTTGACTGAATAGCTGAAAAATCTCCGGGCTCTTTTTTTTCCCACTAAGGATAATGCTGCGAAGCTGTTCAAAATTAAAAGTAAATCTCTCAATAAAGAGACCTCGTTCACAGCAAGCAGGAAGCTTTTGTTTTTTTGAAGAGGCACTGAACAGTGTATATTTTTATGAAAGATTAGCAGTTTAGGTCTCCAGCCTGCCAGCCAGGTTCACCGGTAGGTCCCTCTGCCTGCGTGCCCGAGGGGGCAGCGCCGCAAGGACAAGGACAAGGACAAGGACAAGGCTTTGCGCGGACGCTAAAGGCGTTCGTAAGGCAGGGGAGCAGTGGGGCGGGGGGAAGCCTACACAAGCTCTAAATGAGATTTAATATCCAAACTCTTCATGCTGCTTGCTTTCCTCCCTTCTTTTTGTTTGCATTTTATGAGGGATAGGTGTCCTTCTTGCTCCTTTGCTTGTTGGAGTTAAAACGGTTGATATTTCTGAATAAACAGACTGCCTGGTGATTTGTTACCTTGTTAGGTTACCGGGGGCTCGCTGCTTCCTTAAGTGGACCAGCACAGCTAGATGGAGGCAGGATGTGCCAATTAGGATGAAAATATAAATAAACAAACTTACTCTTTCTCCCATTGCATCAGACTGGATGTTTTCAAGCTGCCTGTGCTCAGGATCAAGAACTGATCTTTCTTATGAATATCTCAGGCGCTCTGTCCCATTTTTCCCTCTTTCTGTTCTCGCTCCTCTCCCCGGCTCCTTTGTCTCTGCGATCCCCCACACCTTGCCTGTCTAGCTGTCTGTTCGCTTGTCTCAAAGCTGCTTCATCTTGGAGGCAGAGCGGTGTGGCTGTGCTGCAGTCCTGCCCCCCCTTCTGTATGCTCCCCCGGTCCCTCACGTCACTCAGAGCCCTGCGGTTGCTCAGCATCCATTTCCAGGCAGGAACTAAAATGGGTCACGGTGCCACCAGGACTTGAGCACCGCCGAGAAGACCCACGTGAATCGAGTATTCTTCTGGGACAGGGTGCAGTTGTGTGACCAAACTGTGATGAACCCAAAATACTGACATTCACTGAAGGGAAGGAAAATGTCAACCGTTACTCAGGTTTATTTAGCCTTTAGCTTTGTTTGTTGTTTATGGTCTTCCATTACTAAAAGGAAAAAAAAATCTGAAAGATCCCGATCCTTTRAGGATGATGGTGTTTTAAGTTAGAAATGGTGGTGGGGGGAAAGAAGTGGGAGTTATTTGCTTCCAGATGACTCACAAGTTCTACTGGACTTTCTGGTAGGGGAATATATATTCCCATTTTGCATTTTGGTGTGTCTTCTTTGAAAGCCCACGTTTCCTTTCAAATGCTGATTAGCATTCCTCACGTGTTGTACAGAACAGCACAGAAAATGCATATAAGGTCTTACATTCTGCCAGTGTGGGTTAGCCCGTGCAGAGCTAAATTTGCAGTCAGTAAAAATTCATGGACATACATTGCCCTTGGTCAGTGCGCACTCCTCATATCGACAAAGTAATAGGTGCTCAGGCAGATCAAAAGCAAAACATGCCAAGGCCAGGAAACCTAAGGTTTTCAGTATTTTCTTTTAATGTGCTACTTCCCTGGATATATATAACTTATCTATAAAGAATTGCTCTGTAGTGAAACATCAAAAGACATTGTTAAGTAGATTTCAGTCGCAGAGCTTTGTTTAGGTGACTGCATGAATACCCTTAAACTACTACTGGAAAATAAAATTAACAGGTACTCTGAAGATCGATCGATCCATCTGATTCTCTGAACTCCATCATGTTCTTTGAGTATAGTCCTGGTTTCAGTATAAATAACAGTAAATAATTTGTGTTCGCTGAGAGGGAACATAACATTTTTTCATTTTGTATGTGGTGATATTTATGTGCGTATTGAGAATCTTATCGATAAGGAGGTGGTAAAAGAAGTTAATTTTGCTTTCAAAAATAGCAAGGTCTGTAGTTGTTCAGAGTGCTATATCGAATTTATGCTCAGCTCTTGCAAAAATTTTCCTTTTTTTTAATGGTGATGAGCTGTTTATTGTTGTGTTGAAACATAATTTTGAAGGGCCGTATAACCCCAAGGAGGACGTCATCTCCAAATAGCCGGGGAAGGAGCTCTGTGAACTGGAAGACAGGATTCATCATACAGTTGCGTCAGAGTTTCACAGACCCTCTAAAATAGCGTAAGCTGGCAAAATAAGTCGTTTTCTGTTTTGACATCACCCTTCCCTAGTGCCTGCTGAGGATATCGGGGGGCTCGTGCAGGTCAGCTCCCCTTTCACGGCTGGTGGGTTCTCCCGTCCAGCKCCCTGCCTGGCTCCCCGGCGCGGTGCGAGGACGGGGAGTGCTGGCGAGGCTTAGGGCGCTGTGGAGGGCAGGGTTCAGGGGCTGGGGCGGCTGTTACTGGGCGAGCGTCTGGGACCGGTTGGAAAGCGCTGAACGGCCTAACCTGGAAGCTGTGAATGTGGGCGAGTTTGTGGTTTTGCCCAAACAGGGGAGTGCGTGGCACGCCAGATGCTGGGCACAGCCGTACCTGGCTGTAGCCTTCCCAGACATCCAGAAGTCAATTCAATTTTTTGTATTATTTTTTTTTTTCCAAAGTACTTGCTACCAGCATGGTCCCACCCTTTCCAGTTACTTGTTCCCTGCGGCCAAAGGATACAAATAGCCTATTCCTGGTCCTTTTACAGGCACACAAACTTGTGCACGTAGCTGGGCGTGTATAAACAGTCGCAGCACCCTGGCCACCCAGTTCCCCACAAGCCTGATTTAAAATAATCTCTTGGCAAACATCTGGATACATGCCAGATGTCCAGAACATGGGATGTGTGTGATACTTCTAGCTGCTGCATTCTCTTTTCTGCAAAATGTCAGGGTAATGGAAAAGGGGGGTTGCAAAGGGGTGTTTTTATTTTGCTTTAAAAGTGTTTGTAGTAAGGATGATGGACCAGCAGTCTCCTYGTTCCTCAAATGGAGCTGTGTCAAGTGTGAATTCAATAGGGAAGGGGGTTCAAAACTCGTAGGCAGGGACTTGAAAAAGGGGTGATCTGTGAGCGTGACACTCCGAGTGATTTGTTGCAGCATCTTGCAGAATTCCAGGCTAATTGTATGCAACTTTCTCATTTTGAATCTAAACCAGTGTGGTTTCTAAGGCTTTAGCGTTCCTCTGCTAGGCATAAGCGGCAGTCCCTCCYCACGCACACATTTTCAAGCAGAAGGGTTGCAGGGTTTCACCTGCCGTAATCGGTGAGGTGACCTGCCAGGTTGTGCGGGACAACCACCTGCCTCGTTCTTCCCTCGCTTTGTTTCTCCGACGGAGTTGTGTTTTGGCTTTTGCTTTACATCGAAGGGAGTTACCGCGAGGACTTCTGAAGCAAACCAAATAATGTATTTTGAGAAACCACAGCCCTTTCAAATATAAACGCAGTGGGAGATCCAGAAAGAAGATAAGTGATCCCAGCGCAAGAAATTKGGGAATTGCGTGGAAGCAAACAGTTAGGAATGCTTTTGAATGGGCAAATTTCAGTGCTGAGCGTGAGATTTCTCAGAGCCTGAGATATGTCATGTATTGACCACTTCAGATTTCTTCTACTGCACGTTTAATTACATATGTAAGGTAATGTGTCTGAGTAAGGAGCTTCTCCAAGCTGGCAGATGCAAGTGGGAGTTTCTTATTAACAACTCTGTGTTCTTGCACAGGCTTTAGCTGATGGTCTGTAATAAATGCGTAGTTATAAGCATACGTGCTCCCGTCTTAAAAACAAAACCGGGAAAACTATTGTTGGGAGGGATTAAATTATTATTTTAAGGTAACTACAGCTTTCCACAAAGAAATAATAATTAAAATAACAACTGCCTGCCTGCTGGCAAAGCTGTCTGCACCACCCATTTCCATGAATTTGTATTCAAGGTGGGGGATACAAGTCATGGTCGGAAGGGGAAAAAAAAAACGTGCTTTCTAAAGATCCTTAGTAAATAACCAGCTTCAGGGTTCAGTGAACAGCTTAGACAAGTTGCATCTCAGATAGAGCAAGAAGTAATTGCAGCATTTAAATAAAAGTTTGGTCACATTTTTAAAAAGATCTCATGGTTTGCTATGGAAAATGRAGGTTAGTTATGTATCCTCCTGGGGAAAAAGGTGTTTAATTTCAGAACTGGGTAGTGTTGACCATATTTAAATTACATAAATTTACTTTTAGGAGGCATCAAATCGGATCAAATTCGGGTCTCGGTGATGTTGGTACAGATGAATAGTTACCAAACTGACAGAGATGAAGATACGGTCCTGCAGCTTTTATTTGCTCTGGACTAGTTAACTGCACATTTCACATTCGTGAAGCTTGCCGTCCAGTCTGAGCGCTTCCCTTAAACAATTGGCAAGGAAGTATTTTCATGTGGAAGGAGATTTTGCCCAAGAATGTTTGTGGCTACCAAATGTTTAGATGGGCTTCTAAATTATCTAGTTGCTTTTGCAGCTGACTACATTAATTGGAAAGCAGCCAGGGAGACAGCRGAGTCTGGTCCATAGTTGAGCAACAATAAAAGGCTTCGGAGAACTTTATCAAAGCTTCCATTAACCCCCTGCTGATGTCCTCAAACAGGATTTTTTTGAGAGAGTGGAAACACAAAAGCTAGGCTGCACAACTGCCCCTGTGTGTCCATTCAGAGGTTTTAAATCCGCACAGTTACTAATTAAAATGCCATGCAGAGTAGCACAAATAAACATCGCCAGTGCCTGAAGCCCAAAGTTTCTGCACTGGCTCAGAGTTTGGAGGGCAGGATGCTGAACTGACCCCACAAGGGTGGGTAAAGCAGCCCCCTTTGGTTCAGATATTCTGTCCTTGTATGAGGAGTTGCAAAATGTGTGTCGAGTCCATCCATATGCATGAAATCACGCTCCCAGAATGCCATCCCAAGGCAGCCTGTTATTTTTTATTTATTTTTTGCATAGCATTGCGTTGAACCATGAGGACTAAATAGAGCTGTGGCATGCCTGYCGGAGCTCTATAATCATGTTTGCCAGATTTTGGCAGACATCAAAATGCTGAGCACACGAGTGAATACTGCTCCTTTCATTGAGAAATGTCACTTCAGATTTAGCCCCACGTGTGAACTGGTGTGCAGGGAGCGCTTTGTTATTATGGCAGGGCTCCAGTGGGCTTCCCCTCCCAAACAAAGCAGGCAAATGCGTAGCCTCTATCTGCATCTACTTGAAGGATTTCATGGCGTCTCCTTAGATTAAGGTAATCTGCCTTCATTACTAAATTCAAGAACCAGAGTCCCAGAATTCTTAGTAGTGCACTCCGAGAATAGATTCAGGGTCTCTGAAAGYTGTGCTTTGTAAACTGATAATAACAAACGTTGATCGTAGCTTTGGATTTATTTTTTGAAATAAGTCTAGAGAGATGTAGGAAGCTCAAGCCTTTGTATTTTATTTCTCTGGTCATTTGTATTTCAAAACATCCCTTAAGGAAAAGTCCTACTGTTAATTTAAAAGGAAATGATAACTTTTGTCTCAGCCTTCTGAACTGTTCCTGCAGAATTTATTGGGATTTTTATCCCTGCTATCGAATTCTATCACCTAGTCCTAAAAAGACRATTGACTGATTCTGACTTTTTTATTAAGTACTTCTGTTGTTCCATAAAATCTCTTTGGTTTTGTCTGCATTAAAATCCATTGAAAGTATCCATGGATTATTACAGACAGAAAAACCCTTCAACTGTAATATGCTTTGGATATAAATGTCTGTCAGTTCCATAGGTTACTGAAGATTAAAAGGAAAGCACTGAAGTTTTTAATTAGCTTTTTATTATTGTTAATTTTCTATGTGCCATTAAATGGTCCCATCAATAAATAATAGAATAAGACAGTTTTGGCTAAGCAAAATAGGAAGGTATAGTGAGCTGGAAGGGATGGCTCATATATGAATTGAATTTTGTGTGGTGTCCATTTATTTTAGCAAACAAATAAAGGCATGATCTCAAGACAACCCACTACAACGGCTCCCTGGGAAGATTGCGCTTGTCTCGGTAACATACTGCGTTCTTTAAATCTGTCCTCTGAATCAGCCTCAATTTATCTTTCTTAGCATAAAAGGGAATGCAGATGGAATGGCTGCAGCCTCCCTTCTAGTTTATCAGGATATTGTACATGCACATAAGTAAGACAGAAAGTGACTGGAATATGTAAGTGGCTGAGTGTTAGATCCCGTGTTTTTCAGGCTCCCCGGGCGCTCTGGGACAGGGTGGCCGAGGGGAGTCCTGCAGGAGCTGCAGAGATCCGTGGGCTCTCCATCATACTTCAGACGTGATGTGCAGACCCAGCGGTGCCTTCCCAGGAGCGTTTCAGCCGTTTGGTTTCACTGCTGCCTATGCTGAAGGYTAAAACTGCGGTTGTGCAAGTACTGGGAAGAACTGATTTGAAGAGAGCGGACTGGGCTCAAAGGGAAACTTCTTTAGCACTGCTTGCAGATATGGCATTTTTCCTTAACCAGAGAATATTTTTATTTAAATTTGTTACGAGTTTCGAACATCACAGGTTAGAGGGGCTCTGTAGCACAGGAGTTTCCTAGCTTATTTTCAGTCTGACTGATCCTTAAATGGAAGTTACCAGCTTTGTCTGGATCAAATGAGAAGATAATCAAATTTTGGGACCTGTTGATGACAAAACTGARCTAAAAACGAAACCATGAACCTTACAGGGAGGAGAGACATAACACTGAAAAGTGCTTTGCAYGCTTTTGGAAAAAGAAATGATTTTTGAATTGCAGGTTTTGAATGAAGATTATATTTTTCCTTGCAGTCCCCATCCTGTGCACTTCTCAGTTCCACCCTGCAAGTACCCTTTGGGGCTGTGGCCTCGGAGGGGAGGAGAGATCTGCCGCCGAGATCTTCTCATCAGGAGTCGGGGCGAGCTCTCGGTGTCCTCCTCTCTGCTGCAAATCTGGGACTGGAAATGAATGTCCAGACTCGGAATACAGACCCATCTATGTGATTGCTGAGCTAATTTGGGATTATTGTTTTCCTGGGTTTTTATTTGCCCAGACTGTAGCTCAGTACTCCTCCAGGAAATAAACGTGGCTGATTTCTTTGTACAACTCCAAATCTTCATAACCTCATGAAGTTGATTTTTTTTTTTTTTTTTTTATTTATTTTTTTAGGATTGAAATTGTTCAGACTTTGTAATGGCACTTGCATTGCACAGGAAACTTTACCAATTATCTTTCTGACTGTTTTCCACTGAGGCAGCCACCTTTAATATTTAATTGCTTATTCCATTTGGGGTTTTTCTAATTGACACAATTTTTAAATGAATAATGCACTAGTTTTCAGTATCCGGCATAAAACCAAAATAATGAAACCCCTTTATAAGTTTAATTATGTGCTACCTATGATGTAATCGGTTACTGACATCATGAACTAAGATTTTAATTTTAAGGTTTATGTGTTTCAGGAAGCTTAAGACTCTTCCCCAGTTTGTCCCTCATCACTTTTTTTTTTTTCTTTCTTTTACTGAACAGCAAACTTCAGGTAGCTTTGCTTTTTGCAGCAACACTGTGTGCAGAATATAGTTTTCTCTCTCTATTGGGTCTATTAATGATTTTTAATTTCCTGAAGAAATCTGCCTGTTGCAGATGAAGGAAAGGGGGCTTAATTCAGTTCCAGTGAGAGGACCGGGTAGCAGAGCTCTGAGTGTGAGAGTTAGGTGTGCCGCAGTCCAATTCTCTGTGGTACTTTTCCAAAAGCGCAGAGTATCTTTTTCCCCTGAAGAAGGGGCACTTTGATGGGGAGTATGACAGGCTGTCTGGCAGCATCCTGGGAGAACCGAGGATCTCCGAGTGCTGTCAGACCAGTGTCCTTCACAAAATGCTACTAACGTGAGCCCAGAAAACCTAAACCTTGATTCAATCTCGAGAGTTTCTCAACAGCCCAGAGGCAGATATCGTATCATGTCGAATCCATCTAACCTTTGTACAGAAGGTACTTTACCGGAGTTCCAGCTGAATGCTCTGAATATCAACTATAATTAAAATTTATAGGTCATTCAGCTGAAATGTAAATACATAAATGCAAACCTTCTGCACCAGCCTCTTCTGTGTGATGGAGCTCAAAGTAAATAAAGGTGAAGTTCCTTAACTTCGGTGACTTTGAAACAATTTATTACTCTCAAGTGTTAAGATGGGAATTGTGATTTTTATTGTCAGGTGAGTCCTGGGTTTTGATTCTTTTGGGTGCTGCAGGCTCAGGAGGGCATGTTTGAGACCCAGCCTGCAGTTGCTGTTGGAGCTGTGTATCACAGTTGAAGTAAAATGTTTATAATTTTATTATCTTTTCTTCCTCTAAGATTCTTGCCATTTCTGACTTTGGGTGATTGATCTGAGAAACCCAAATGGCAAAGCCTAACTCTCTGTTATTACCGTAGCACTTCAGAAGCCAGGATGAGACAATGTGGCCAAATCTATTTATTAAAATAGTGAATGCTGCTTTAGYGAAATGAGTCATGACATTTATTTATTTATTTTGTTTAGAAGATACTTCAGTATTTCCAAAGCATCTAAGTGGCATATAGGGCAGAGGCTTTTATTTGTCTGGATTTCAAAAAGGCTTTTAAGCAGCTCTTTTTACAAAATCTAATATTCTTAATGCTGAAAGTAAGTGACAAAGGAAGTTATTTAGCACATATATATATCATCTAGGCATCCATGTTTCAAGTAAATAAAAAGTAACTGTGCGAGAACCAAGGCGAACAGCATTAGGAGATGTGTTGCCTTGGGTACCAAGTCACACATTCGCTCCGTGGTGGGTTAAGCTTTACGCCGTAACTGTTGGGGTAACCACATGCTCAGGTGGCTTGGTGGTAAGTATAAGAAAGGACCAAGGAGCAGAAATGAGCCCTTCTGTTAATAGATACAGACATGAGGCATCAGGTGAGAGCTGTCCTTCGCAATGTGAGTGTTGCCCCTTTGGGATATTAGTAGAGCGGGGTCAATATTTTCGGTATTGTTTTATGGATTGTTGATATGCTATTGTAAGTGGTTCGAAAGCTGCACAAGAAGTGGTTTGCAGGGCACAGATAGAGTAAGTTATTTCGTTGGTCCTGTACAATTTAAGAACAGCTCTACCCCCCTCATCTGTTGACTCATGAAGTGTATGCAGACGTGTCTTAACTCCTCTGGCTGTGGGCAGGAGGATGGGAAAATGAGAGAAGGAGTGGCTGGATGGTTGCTTGACTTGAGGAGAGGCTTAGAGAATGGGACAGGGGTCTCATTTTGTGTCTTTGAGGGTAGCTTTGATTTCCTGTGGAAGGGGCTGGAGGGGGAGCGGAGGAGTTTGTTTTGAAAAGGCAACTCAGCAGATCCTCCTCCKGTGCGGCAATACGAAGGTGAAGGACAGGCTATTTCTGGGGAGGAATTAGCTCTGATGGCTACCTCGGGCTTCCCGGGAGGAACAGCAGGGTGTGTGGGTGAGGTAGAGTTGCCCTGAGGGGATGGTGGTAAGTGGGTCAGACTACTTATTTTGAGCGGTTGGGGAATGCCCCGTTTCTAACATTATTATCTGTTTTAATAACGAGAGGTTATGGTCTCTAATTTCTTATTCTGGCTCCCCCAGAGCCACTGTACCCTGGGGTGCTATACATTGTGTCCCAGCATCAGTGGTCTCTGGCRGTCTGTGCTTGCTGGACCGGCGTCTGGGAAGGAAGAGGATGATTACAGCACGTGCTTCCCAGAAGTCTTCAACCCAAATTCGGGTCGTGGGATCCTACCTCTAAGCGTGACTGGTCCGGTCCCTAAAGGAGGACTCTGAGAGTTACGGCAATCTCTCTTTGTCCAGACTGCGTGGCCCATTTTCTCTGCTTCTCTCAATCCAATATAATGCAGTAGAGCATCCGTGTTGGCTTCTTTAGGCTACAAAATTTATTGTTGTTTATATTGGGTCAGATTCTAACCTCAACTAGAGGGAAGAGTAACTGCAACGTGACCTGCTTTGTGACCAGCGGCTCCAAACCTGCTCAGGTCAGACAGCTGCTGACTAATTCCCCGTCTTAACAAATTGCTTATAGCTCTAGAGTTTCTTAGAGCAATTCACAGCGCTAAGTGCATTCACCCTTCTTGTGTTAATCGTTGTAGTTTAAGCATTTAGAAATGTTTCGGTGCTGTTTTTTTTAAGTGGTTGTAATGTTCAGACAGATTTTTATAAATTGCCTTCCAACTGAAAGACTTGTTTTCCTGTTTGTTTTAAACTGGCATTCATACATACAGGAAATACACAGTATTCTGCCATGTTTCTGTTGGCAACTATTAAGTTATCCTTGTCAGAACATGCCAACAGGATTTCTTAGCAAGCTAGCAGAAAGAAAACAAGCAGTTCTCAGACTAAACAGACCCCATGCTTGAGTTGTAATACAGATCTCTTGCTAAATGCTATGTAGATTCTATAGTCTTTTGGTTTAAGGCAGTCTTTGGGATTGCAGGTTGCAGATTCAGATCTTTGGAGTTACTCCAGACTTGCATTGCATTAGCTGACATCATTATTTAGCCTTCAGAATTGGGGGGCCGGTACTTGAAAATAATGTATTGCTGTCAAGAGCTGGTCCTCAGAAATTAATAGCCAGAACGAGCCGTCTCCTGAGTGTGCAAAATCTTCTTCGTCACCCCTGTCTCATTGCAGTTCCTGATGTAAACCACAGGGAACTGTGGTCAGACCTCAGCTCTTATAATTGGTTTGGTCTAAATTAGAGCAGTTCTGGTATGCTGAAGTAGTCTGTGCTAAAGCTGACACAGAACTGAACGTGCAACCCGGAGAATACACAGTTTCTTTGTGGATCCTCAGCAGCTACTGCATGTCTCCAAGAACTGAAGCTGGAGTAGGGYGGTAAAAATACAGCACTCTAATAATCCTCAACTACTACTATTTGTTGCTGCTAACAGCCTGGGTTTTCCTTCAAGCTTTTGATTTGATGCAAGTCAGAGCCAGCTTTTGTGGTTTGGCAAGATTTGCAGCGCAGGTTCTTTTGGGAAAGGCAAGAAATGAAAACTTTAAAACGGAGGAAATGTTTAAAACATAATAATGCTGTGTTAACAGTCTTTAAAATCTCATTTTCTAGCCCCTTTCTTTATGAACACATCATTACGAATATAACCGATGTGAGCTGGTCTCTAGGTTTGAGAGCTTGTCACTTGTTTTTCTCAGAGCTCTTTGGCAGTGACTGGGTTGTGGAGCCTGGAAAGAAAGGGAAGATCACTTGTGCCTGTCATTTTGGGATGAAGGTGTCCTACGAGAGTATCCTGTGGCCGAGCTGGTGCTTTTCCTGAGCAGTGTAATTTCTAGTAACAAGCAGGGAAAGTTTAGTTCAGAAGTATTACGGCTGATTGAAGGGATTGAGAGAAAGAGGCCAAGCTCAGCTGTCACACTGCTTCACATTACGTTGGCCAGGATTTTCAAGTGTGGGTGGATAACCTTGGGCGCTTTACTGTAGTGGCGTAGATTTAAAGTCTTTGCTTTAAATGCTAAAGCTGGAAAGTGCTGGCCTGAATCTTGGCGTGTCTCAGTTTCCAAGCTGGGAGGTGTTCCTCGCCAGTCGTCATTCCTGGGGGAGGGAGAGGCAGACGGTGGGAAGACAGAGGACTCGGGAATGTCTTGGGAGGCTTCCAGTGGCTTGATTGAGCAATCAGGCCTCTAGATCCTTGTCCAAGTCCTAACCTGGCCCAATCATCACTAGTACAAATGTGTGCTCTGCTTATACACAGGGAATAATGAAAAAAAAATAAAATATGCATGTGGTTAGTTTTTAAAGTGCACATCCAGCCCGCAGACTTGCTGGTCCCTAGGAGAAAGGCGTAGCTGTCATACTGGCAGTAAAGAATGGGAATGCCAAACTCTGGCTCAGTTCTTCAGACGTGCGCAGACATCAAATCTGCGTGCGCACATAGGTTCGCATGTGCAAAGCCTTTCATTGCTTATCCTGATGTACATACATGGCTTATACATATGCTATGCATCTGTTTGGAAATTTGGTCATGCTAAAATGCATTCTCCTTTGTTTGCAAAGCCATTTGCCAGGAGTACTGGGAGCACAGGGATGGTGTTCCTCAGAAACAGGAGCATTGCCTGGACAAGAGAGAGGAGTGGGTAAAGGGCCCAAGGGGCCAGTGGGAAGCAGAACTGAACACCAACATTTTACGAAAGAGCAGAACTGCTTTATTTTTAATTTATTCTGGTACACGTAACTAAATAGGGCTGGATACTTCTCCCTTCGCTTGATTGGAAGTCAGCGCGACAGCTAGTAGAGTAAGTGGCTCTCTTACATGAATAAAATTACCAGAATCTGGCCCAGAGAATGTTGCCTTTAGAAATGATTAAAACCATATTTGATTCTCTGTGTTGTATATCCTTTTCCTGCTGTGAGATTATTTGATAATATAATTTACAAAATCCAATGTAAAACCCCACAATATTACAAGGTAAATATTCAAAGAGAAAACCTGAAATGTGCCAGGTTCCTTTAAATGTCTTTTGTCCCAATTAAGAGAAGATCTTTTATTGTCTTGGTTTGATTTCTAAGAGGACTTTTCTTCAGTGTTAGATTCTCAGAAATATTTTTTTTTTTAAGTAATTAATAACGGAGCAGGCTTTTAGTATCTACCCTGGAAGGTAAAAACCCTTAATCACAGTAACATCATTAGTGCTTTCAAGCATTTAATTTTGATGCTTGACAAAGCACATAGCCATTGATAAGAACAAATAAGTGGTGTTGTGTGCAATTGAGGGGAAAAAGAAAAGCATGAAAACCCCTAAGCTTCAAGTAATTAAATTTAAATATGTTATTTGAATTTAGCTGAGATAATGTACAAACTGTGGGTATATTTTTCAATCAGTGAAAGACCCCTTGAGTAAACATGATCCATTTAAATTCAAATCATGGGGAGTGGAAAGTAAACCCTGCTGTGGTTAAGAAGGCATCTTCACTAAAACACTGGGCATTGTGTATCTTTGATATCTGAGTACTCATGTGTTGTAGTTTTATAAAGGGCTGTTTTCACTCATGGATGCCTACATGCCAGAGACTTTATTGCATCTATTTATTTCCTGTTTTCTTCCTCTCCCCCCCGTCCTAATTTGAACCAGTAATGAAAAACTGACACTCTGCTTCTGCCATCCTTTAAAGTGCCTCAAAACTGTTACAATTCAGCACTTATTAGCCTTGGGATATGGCTTTATGGCATTTGGGTGAAGTTTTTGTAGTACATCTGTGCTCTGTCTCTCTCCGTAGGCCGCAAGCTCAGAACGGCAGTAATAAAACTACTAGTAGGTGTTTAATGGCAGGTTATTGAGGAAGTAGATAAAAGAAAATTGCAGCATTCACATCAGTAGGGAGTGGGGTTTTTAAAGGAGAGGAACTGCTGAGCTTTGAACTAGGGAAAGTTACACTTGGTGCTTTTGTTCAATGGGACCCCTTTTTAGACACCAAAATACCTCATCATTCTTCCCTGTGAAATGGGCTGTTCTGGTAGAATTGGTGCTTGGTATGTACAGTCTGTGCACGTGTGGCAGAAAAGCTTGCTGTTGTAAGCAATGGTGATGGAGAAACAAGTTTTTGCTTAGTGTTCCTTTCCAAATATCAGGGAGCAGGGAGAAGGAAAGTGCAAAAAGTGAAAGAAAAAGTGATCTCACACTCTCTTCCAAAAGTGTTATGTGATCTTACTGCGAACATCTTAATTGTCTACATTATTCTTTTTGGTCAGGCTGTATGTTTTGTGTAGGAATGTGTGTATATAATGAACAGTTAGCCCACGCACATACAAGAGAAGATTCTGTCTTTTATTCTGCTCACGATCAAAGCATCATTTTACAACCTGTTACACGTTTATCTTCACATCATCCCTAAGAGGCAATTTAAAGGCAAAAGGGAGAAGAACAAAGAATGTAAATATTTTGCAGAAGCTCACCCAGAAGGCTGTGACTGCCTGGATTGCCATGATGAGCTGGCAGTGGTGATGKCCTCTTTGTCCCAGACTCTATTGACCGGACTCTTATACCCTTTTGGTAATATATGTCCAAGGAGACCCAGAGCTGTTGTTTTTCCAGAAGCCCAGTCTTTCAACCACTCATGGATCCTGGAAAACAAGGAAACAAATAAACCTGATTTGTAGGGCTATTTGCAGAAATAAGAGAGAATTGGTAATGGAGGATTTTATCCATGCGGTGGGATAACTGTAGTACTCCCTGTGGTTACTGAGCCCAGTTCCACAAGGTCCACAGAGTTGCAGATCACCATCCTATTGCATAGACATTTACAGGTCTGTGCTGCAGATATGTCAAAGGGCTCCTGGGCAGTCTCTTGCAATTCTGGTACCTCCTCCTGTAGTTGGACCTCAGCACTCATGATTTCTGTATAGCATATGGAGAGGCAAGATGTACCTCAGCACTCATGATTTCTGTATAGCATATGGAGAAGCAAGTCAAAACAAAAAAACTCAGAAAAAAATTGCTCATCTGCAGAATACAGGACAAAAGAAGAGATTAAAAGTTAAGTGGAATGAATTTGCATATAAGGGACAGGAAGGAAGAATAGGGCCATTCTTATAATTGTAATCGTAAGGAGTAACAAAGGAATTGATGTACAAGTCCTCTTGGTGTCCTGGAGGCCAGGAGCAGGTTGTTTATTCCAGTACGGTGTAGTGCCTAAGATCAGCTGTCTATTTTCAAGAGGCATGAGAAAGCACTTGTTAAACTATATAAAGTGAAGCATCTTCCACAAGAAGGGGTAGTTAATATATATTCTTCTGCTGCAAATAGCCATTTTACAAAAGAGAAGAAATGCGTTTTCATACAGCACTTACCAGCCCAATATGGAAGGACTCACTAAATTCCAATATAAATGCCTGCAGAAATGAAATGGGAAACCAAAGAGGTTAAAAAGAAGATAAAGGAAAGAAAGTGAACTTTCTCTCTACAATTCTTGAGGTCAGACCAGCATAAGTGGCAGATTCTCAGTAAGAAGAATTGCCTGTCTGCCCTGCATGAGGSACCGATTAACTAAGCAGATTTCTCTCCGATTGGTTTATCGGTAATGTCGCATGTGTGTGTGTTTTAGGGTAACAAATCTGATTTCTAATTTATTAGCTGAACAGTATTCTCATTGGAAAGGGGAAGAAAAAAAAGCCCGATTCTCTGTTGAGGAACTGTGAGGTTATTAAGCGGGTTCTTGGTCATGTCACAGATATAACACACCTGCATCCTCCCTGTTGGCTGTGTTTGTAGTCTCCTCTGTCATCCAGTATTTGCCTTTGCATGTGAGAGACAGACAAGGAAAAAGAGAGAAAGGTTCTGGAGGCATTTCTAACAGAGATGCCAAACTGTCAAATAGTAAATCGGGAAGCAGCTCCCTGATGGTTTCACATCAAGAGGAGACACCCTTTTGTGACTGTGCGGCATCTACTGGTTATTTTCACTTCCATCAAAACTGTCTGATATGGTCAAGTAGGTTTGAGGCTTTCAACATTCAATTTTCCTTTCATTTATTGTGACTGTTTTATTTGTTTGACTTTTTGGTAGTTTTCAAGGGTACATGTTTCAAGGATACTTTTTACTCTCTAACATTTTCATGGATGGTCATCCCAAAGTTAAGGGTAGAAAAAGAAATAAAAAGAAAGGGAAAGGGGGAAAAAAAGAGCAACATGGCTACAGCTTCAGGGGTCAAAAGAAGAAATATATTCAATTTAGGAAGACCTCTAATCTCTGGTTATACAGAACAGCTTTGTTAGATAAGATTAAAAATTTCATGAATGTCCCTTTTTATCCCTGGAGACTCCGCCATTTATACCAGCTATTGTCAGCATCAAAAGAGCTTGATAACAGCTGGCTAGAGACGTGACCACACAGCAACACAACAGCAAGAAAGGGGCAGCCGGGTTCATAAATCTTCAGAAAACCCGTTCCCTCAGCGCAGCCGTGAATCTGCTGCTATCACAGTCAAAGRGAGAATGTATTGTCCTCCAGCCAGTCAAAAACCTGAACTTCAGCGTTAGCAGGGGCTCTATTGAAAGTGTAGGGTGCACAATGAGATGTTTTCCATTATCTTCTTCATTGCAGCCCTTATTACTGCACACAGATACAGTTTAAAGGATCTTTGAGTTTAGCTTGTTGCTGGGTAGAGTTTTTCCAAAAATCGCGCAGCCCTTACCCTTGGCAGTGTAATCCTGCTTTTTCTATGCATCGCATCAATATAGCRCCGCATGGGACAGGGTCAGATGATGCCAGTTTGGTACACAGTGCACCAGTCTCTGATATATTCTGGCAGGGAAGGAGCTATCAAAGCCAGAATCTGGCCCTTGGGCTCTGAGCTTCCCCATTTTCCAGGGACTGCTCACAGACTCTGGCGTAAGCAGGGCAAGTTAGGAAGCACAAATTGGCTCAGACTCTTGAAAKACAAGTTCCCTGGTTTTCATGGGAGGGTCCAAATTCATATGTATTCAGCTTTATTCTGATCTTACTTAATTCAGGGGCAATATTTTCTCAGCTTTAGAGAAAACCAGATTGRTCCCTCAGGAATTTCATAGTTCCTGTAAAGCGAATAGCTAACAAAGTAACATCAGTTAATTTTAGGAGATGGAAGAAGAGAATCACTGTGGGCCAAGRCAAAAGTACAAGTCTATGCACTGTGCCTAACAAAGGGCAAAAATAAGGCAGAATCCTTCGGTACCTTAGCCTCTTACGGAAGTTTGTACCTGGGCATCGTGAACATTGCAGTGTTTAGACATCTGTATCGTTACTTCAAAACCCATCTGTCTAGTATTGCCCAGAATCCAAGAACAAGCTTTATTAGAGAGGCATGGTGGTGTTGGTTGAYGGTTGGATTTGATGATCTTAGAGGTCTTTTCCAACCTTAAGGATTCTATGATTCTATGATTAAATGCAACATTGTTAGAGAAAACAGGAAAAATACTTAATGCTTCTAACCTCCTCTCCCGCAAGAAAAACACAATTTCTGAAAGTGCTCATGTTGTGAAAGCTATGGTTAAAAATATATGTTCCTTAGTAAAACTAAATTACTGCCTTTTTTTTTTTTTTTTTTTTTTTCCTTCTGGCAGCTCCATCCCCAATTGCTTTGATCCAGGCTAAAGAGATAACAAGGCACAGCGTTGCCTTGGCTTGGCTGGAACCTGACAGGCCAAATGGAGTCATCCTGGAGTATGAAGTCAAATACTATGAAAAGGTACTGCTCAAAAATGGACAAGCAAGGAGTTTTGTTTGGGTTTGGGGAGAGCTTTTTATTTCATTCCATTATGGTTTATTTCCAGATAGGATTCCATCATTTGAAACCAAATAGATTCTGTTTAACAAAATCCAATTAAGGATTTCATGCGCTTGAATGGTTGCTTGAAAGAATAAGACTCATAGGCTGTTCCAGCTGTATGGTACGAGTTTATTTTGCTATTTTTTCCTACCTAGGAACTGAGTTTTTGTAGCAAGCATATTTATAGTGAGAATCAATAATATTGGGCAGAAGTGAGACATTAGCTTTACATCATAGACAGAAGTATAATAATGAAGTATATAACACAGTAATAATCATAAGATCTGTTTGCCGATAGCTTCTGCTTAGGGTGATAGTGTGGGCTGGATGGCTTTTAATAGAGAATAAGGAAAGAAAATCACATTCTTCATACTTTCCAAGTTAGAGGGAGATGTTATTCCTACAAATAACTCCTCAAGTATGGAACTATGAAAAGAGCTATTTTCTTTGAAGTTTCTCTGCAAAAATGAACAATTACCTGCTCTTGCTTGTGTGCGCTCTCTCTCACATGCATACTTCTATATTTTTTTTATAAATATAATCACTTATTTGGTTCCCTAATGCAGACAGAAGAAGGCATCTGATTTGCAGGGAAGCTAGATTATGAAATTTTCTGATGGATTTTTCAGCCAAAAATAGAACAGTTTTTAAGATTGGACTTTCTGGAAGACATTTTCTAAGTCTTTTCTTTCTTAAAATATTTTTATCATTTTTTTTTATATGGCTCCTGGCTGGTAGGAAGAAAAGAAAGTGCCAGCATGTGTGAGTAAAATGTTGCTTGTTCATCAAGAGGATCCTGTTTGAAGGCTTGGCTATTTTCCAAAGGATTTTGTTGTGTGATTTCTTAAATAATCAGTGATATATAAGCATCATACCTACCGCCTCATCATCCTTTTCTGGCTTGCTCAGAGCTCTATGTAGCACGCAGTGCTAGGGGTATTGAGCAAGGCCGACAGCAGGAGCCCTCGGGACGTATTTTGAGAATTCCATCGTTGTTACTCATCTTCTTTCATCATGACAGTTTTGGCAAGGAAGTGGGGTTCCATGGTTCATGGTGCAGCAAGGCATTTTTACTTGATCACCACTGTGTTCTTTTGTTGTTAGGACCAAAATGAGCGCAGCTATCGCATTGTGAAGACAGCCTCCAGGAATACTGACATCAAAGGCTTGAACCCCCTGACTTCATATGTATTTCACGTGCGGGCCAGGACAGCAGCAGGATATGGAGACTTCAGTGGACCGTTTGAGTTCACAACTAACACAGGTAATGACATGCCCGCTGATTTCTTTTTCTTTTCCTTGAGCAAAGAGTGTAAATGTAACTGAGCTGTGTGTTGGGAGTTTCCCGTTGGTTGCTTGGGCTGTGGTGTGTCTGTTCTGGGAAAATGCTCTTGCATGGCCGCGTGACTGTTTGTGATGCCACGAATCTGATCTGAGACATCTATTTAGATTTCCTGTATTCTAGATTCTAGCAATGAAAATACTTCAGTGTAGCATAAGGAGACACGTACACTATAAACACTTGGAAGCCATTGATGCTTGAGAGATTTATGTACCTATTTTGTTTACTGTAAATGGTAGATGTTTGCACATGTTTTTGGAATACCTCATTTGCAGGAGAATAGAACCCTGTTACTCCCCTTTGCAAGCTATTGACATAGATGAGTTAGGTGTCCTACATCAGCTCACGTATTTGCACTTTTCCTTAGACAGTCATGTAAAGACGAATGTTGGAATTATGTTGTCAGTAGAGCTTTTCACTTTGCTCAAGGAAACAGGCAAATTTAGCCCCCAAAATGTTTGCTTTTCGGTGGCAGGAAGGCAATGTGACCAAGCCTATTTTATTTTGGACGTACGGGTCTGTTTAAATCAATTTAAGGTCATGCCAGTTAGTGGCAACATCCTTCAGGTTGTTAACAGCTGAAAATAATCAATCCAGCAGGAAGAGGGAAGACATTTTAAAATAACTTATTCTCTTTGTGTCAGCTGGGGAGTGATCATCTGGCCCCACTGAGAGAAAAAGGAGGAGGAAAGAAGAGTGGAAAGCAATTAGAAAGGCAAAAAAAATAGCCATTATACCCTCTGAGCAACACTGAAGGGGAGAAGGAGAGGGAGTCCTTGTTCCCAGTGAACTGAAGTTCCCCAAATCATTATCAAACATCATGTCTTCAGCTAATTAGGGCCCTGTTGGAAATTTGTGTCAAATGACTATATAATAAAGGCCTGAAAGTAGATTTGAGTGCTACTCTAAACTGCCTTCACAAGCCAGAAAGCCTCATTGAGTGCTACCTAGGTTGATTTTTTGAGGGTGTCTGACACTAATGCTCCCTTTTCTTTTTCCAGTTCCTTCCCCCATCATTGGCGATGGTACCAATCCCACAGTGCTTCTTGTTTCAGTGGCTGGCAGTGTTGTTCTTGTGGTCATTCTCATTGCAGCCTTTGTCATCAGCAGGAGGTAAGAACTTAAGCTTCTCTCTCCCCCTCTCTCTTTCATGAGGGAGCTTTTTGTCTCCTCCAAACAAAGCTAAATTCTTTGATTAGCATCATAAACAGTGCATTTGCATTACAAGCCTTCTCCCATGTAGCTTTGATCTTCTCAACATTAGTACGAAGCAGCATGTGATGTAATGGCAATAGTTCCAGCTCTATTTGCCCTTCAAATGCAAAGCTGATTCCAATAACTGGCATTGAGAAGCAAGCCAGCTAGAGATTTGTGGTTAGTGTAATTTGAAGTTAAGTTTAATGGGTATGGGTACAGTAGATTTTCTTGGACTGATTCCTGATAGACGGGGAATAAACAACTGCACTGTTGTGAACTAAGCCATCAGACTGCTATGCTTGTGATTCTTGTGTCTGTATGAGTCTGCATTAGTCTTTTGGGTTAGTCCTTCCAGTGTGAGTGGATATGACTGTAAAGCAGCAGCTACAGTCATTCAGCATCATGTGCAGTAACGCAGCAGACTGGATTGATGGTTATTTCATCAGAGCAGGACAGTAATCTTCTACCAAGTACTTGTTCATTCTCCCAAATTCAAGTCAGGCATCAGGAGCAATCCTGCAAATGGGAGGACAGTGTAGCAGAAACACAATATGAGTGTTTCTGTCTTCATCTTTGTGTTCATTTAAAGATTTTAAAATTTAAAAAGATCAGCATGATTTTGCTTCMATGTAATTCTGAGATAAAACTGAATGTATCATTACTGCATCTGAAGTCTGGGATCTGAGGGATGCACGTTTTGTCAGTCTCTGTTGATCAGTTTAATGGCATCAACCATAAATGTGCAGAAATTCCTCTTGATTTGCCCTCTTACTTTAAATTGTCTTAAAGAGCAGTTAAGTCACTATGATTGTAATATCTAGAAAGTAGACATGCATTGTTATAGCTTTCTGTGCGTGTTCAACTCAAAGCCTCCATGCTGGCAAGAAGAAAGAAGAGCAGAACATATGAAAATGTAATGCAGAGAGACAGGTTTATTAAAAGCCATTGCAACAGAAAATAGCATCACTGAGCTTGATGGCTTAATCTCCTCTCCGCTTTTATTGATCACTTTATTATTTAAGGCAGGATTGATAGCAGGATACATTGGATTTCTAATTATGAGTCGCCACCTTGGAGAATTGAGCCTGTCGAGCTGCTTTGAGATGATTCCTTCTCCTCCTCCCCTGTAAAAAAAGTTGCTTCCCAAGGCTGAAAAACACTGCTTGGTGATTGGCCCTCAATGGATCACTTTTTAGAAAATGAAATGTCAACCCCTTGCCCTCATATTGATTCTCTTTAGTATTGGCCATAAAGCTGTCAAAGGAAAGGCTGCCTGGAGCCAAGTAGCTGACAGACTCGCTGATGTGGGTGCACACTCAGGCAGGTCTTCTCCCTGCTCAGGCTGTCTGTTCAGTTATCTCTGCCCACAAGTGTTCAACCTGGACAAAGACAAGACAAAGAGCAGGTGGACAGTAGCGACAAAAGGCTGGTCCAAGCACTAGTGGGAATGGAGATAAAAGTATCCTGGTGGCCRTGGGTTCAGAGGTGTCCCGTAGCTCTGCACTGGTAGGTCTCAGAGAGGCCGTAGAAGGGGAAGGACATAGCAAGATGAATGAAATACTAGGACACTGAAACTGCTCTGTGCATACTAATGCACGGTGCTTTGCTAATTAATAGCCTTCCTCAATACACAGCTCTCCAGTAGCTGGAAGTAGCTCTCAATAAACAGAATCTACTTTAATATTCACTATTACTCTAACAATTTTAACCACTTTACCAATGTCATTTAGAGGTGTGGGCTTTGGGGATATTTCATGATGTTCCTACACCAGCAGAAGTTAATAGCAAAATAATTATACTTTGTTCTAAAATGACTTCAGATGAGAAAAAGCTTTTCTGTCCATACAGTCCCCATGAGGAGGTTTTGTAATCTAGCCACGACCTAGAAGTCATATCTGTACAATCAAAACTGTGCTTTGGCCTGCAGACATGGCCTCTCTGCATCCGTGAGCCAAATGTGGGAACTGGGCATATGCTGTAGGTGCCCACTTTTGAACCCTGAGTTATTACTACTAATTTAGCATTACGTTTTTTCAAGTCATTGCTCAAATCCCAAAATTCATCTTTACAACAGAAGTTGTGAAAGGACTTTGCCTTCAGGCAGCTCAAGCTGTTTAGTTCTGTCCTGCGACCACGGCATTTGTGTTAACATGGGAACTAATCTGCCTAAATGTTAGTTTAAACTTACTGAGGTTAAGATGAGCATACCCGTAGAGCAGAGTGCAGGAGATGGCGTGAGTGTTTCTAAACCCTGCCCTGCAGGAACGCTGGGTGAAATTAGAATATCTCAAATAGAGTTGTAAAGTGTAAAACAGAATGAGCCACTTTCTAAAGAGGCTTGGGGTGGAGTAAAATGGCCCCTACAGAATCCTCTGGTCATCTAAAAGTTTCTGTCAGAAATTCTTCCGATTGATGGATTGATTTATTCTGCTCCGTAAACAGCTGAACCTGTTTGCCCRCCTTTTGCCGATGGTGTTGGATCGGCGTGCTCCGCCAGCCTGGTGCCTGAGCCCTGCAGCACCCCCAGTCCCTCTTTTGTTGGGGAAGAGGAGGTGGGAGCCGCGGTGCGGCACCGGGGCCGTGCTGTTTCACCTCCGAGCGTGCTAATACCCGCCGTTGTTACCTCCTCTTCATYGCCAGCCCCCACCTGTAGATCTGCCGGTGCCTCTGACCCCTGCAGTTTCTGAAAGCTTCTGTGTTCTTTTCCTGAATGCCGGCTATTTAATCACCACCGCCAAAATCCCTGTAATTACGGGGTTCAGATCTGTGACAAAGGCTTCCTTCTGCCGCTCAGGTGAGCTGCCCCGAGAGGCAGCTCCAGCCCTGCGTGCCCCGTGGCGTGGGGCTCCCGGGCTGCTCTGGGGACAATGGCAGCCAGGAGTGTCCTGCCCCGAGCCAAGCGGGAGAGGTCAACGGGTGACACAGGGAGAAGTGGAAGTAGGTAGTTAGTTTGGAAGGTATTATTTAAAGTTAATAAGCTACAATTATATTGCTTGAGCAGTAATCCCTTTGTTTCCCTTTGCTTTTTGCATGTCTTTGCGTTTTAGTGGGGGAAGGTTATTTTTTTTTTATTTGTTGTTAGRGTGCTTGTACTTTTTAAAATAAGATAAAGAGCATTTTTCCGTACTTAAAATGCTTTCATGCAAAGCCTGTTTGTGTTTCATATTTCCCATCTGTGCCTGAACATTAATAAAATGAACTTGAAGGGGTCCTGCTTTAAAATGCAGAATCTCTTTTTTTTTTTTTTTTTCCTTCCTTTTTTTCTTTCCTCTGAGAGAAGTTGTATAATACCTGAAACCATCTCTGCAATCCCCTTAGCAGACTTGGTCCCGTATGGCGCTGGGTGGGATTTGTGCAGCCTCTTCCTTCTTACTCAATTCAGTAACTGGGAGCAGAACATAGTCCTTTTATTTAACTCAGCTCTGTTATACCAGTGCTGTAAGTCCTCAGGCAAATAAATGGTTTAAATTGACGTTTGGATCCAGTGTGGTTTTTAATAATGCTCTTCTTGTGATTTGGAGCCATTTGCGTTTAATTGACTTTCATCAAGGGAAGAGGCTCCCAACCGTTTATGGTTGGATGTGTACCTGCTTTTTATGTCTGAACACAAGTCCTGTTGATGTTGTTGGGAGCTGTGAGGCTTGGTTCAAATATCAGGTAGTCTTCACATGTCAAACAGGATTTTTTTTTTTTCCTTCCGTTTCATGGTTAATTTATAGTTTTTATTATTGGCATAGTGTGTTTAACACCCAGCACTAAAAGACTGCAGAGACAAAGGCTGGGAAATGGCCTTTCAGCCGACAGCGATGGGAAGCTGCCGTCCTCCGCCGGCCAGGCGCAGAGTGGGAAGTGAGATGCTTTTTGCTAATGGGCAGAAGGGTTTTGCTGACGGGAGGGGAATGGTGAGACTCAGGAAGATTTGCTGCAAGTGAGGTTCTCAGTCACGTGTTTTCTTCCTGTTATCTGCGAGTTTTTGACGCTTTTTAACTCGCCTCTCTCGGTAGGTCTTTCTCTCACCCACTCCYGTTTTCCTCCTCTACCCATTCACCATTTTCAGACTTTTAACCCAGTCTCACCCCAGTGTCCCTGGCAGGCCTGGTCGTCTCCTGCCCCACTCCAGGCAGCGGGTTCCACATCGCAGGCAGTGCCAGTCTTGCCTCCTGTTCTCCAGGTTTGGTTTCTCCTTCTGCCTTCCCTCTTCTTCACATCAGCCCAGACTCTTGCCAGTTAGCTAACCTGGGTCTGACCCGCCGGGAGGCTGTCCGTAGGAACAGACAARCTGAGGAGTAAGCAACAATAAGCCCTTCTCTTTGGCAATGTCTGTTCTTCCGCCTGGTTCTGAACTTTCGGTGAATGATGGAGAAAAGCCCAACTCAAATCTCTACATCTACATACCATTAGATGTTGGGGAACTTCAGATCCCAGTACACATTTGGTGAGCTGACTCCTCAATATCTTTCCTAACAGACTAACCTCTTGTATTAATTTTTCTTTATGCTGCTTATCCATTGAAGTTTAAAGCTGAACTAATTAAATACATAACTGGATACAATATCATGTGTGTAGGTGTAAAAATAGTAATCTATAGAATTAACATACTACACTACATTATTGTCTCCAACTCAGAGGGTTAGTAGAGGAGCTCTGCCATGAGGAGAGCAGATTCTTTGTCCTCTTCAATTATACAGTGAGTAAAAGAACAAATAAAATCCTTGGGATCTGCATTTTTGGTGGTCAGGGGTTTTTTTTGCTGCCATCCTGATTTCTATGTTTCTAGACTGTTTCCAGTTTAAAATTTGCAGTTAAATAAGTGTGTTGGTATTGGCATTTGCCTATTTATGTTTGAAAATCAGTCAACCAAAACGCCTCTGTTGTAGCATTTAAATCCATATATGATAGGGCTAAAAAGCAATTTAGCCCTTTTGTGCACAGAATTGCAAATATACCTTTGAAGAAAAASTAGCCGAAACACAAGCTTTCTTTTCTTTCTTTAAATGCCGAGATGCAAACACGGAGATTTGTGTTTCCCTTGATGCTTTGTTGATGCCAATAACACTTAGAGCAGTTTGAGGAGAGGAGTCTCCTACCCTGCTGGTAAGTGTATGTWGTGTCCTGGGCTGTTGTAGGGGAGCTGCCGAGCACAGGCCGTGGCAGGTGCAAACAGCTCATGTCTCAGCAGGTCAAGAAGACTGAGCTTGTCTCAAAGATACTTATTTTGAACTGTAATGCTCTTTTTTGTTCTGACAGGCGCAGTAAGTACAGTAAGGCTAAGCAAGAGGCAGATGAGGAGAAACATTTGAACCAAGGTAAAAGGCAGCGGTGCTTGGATTTTTTGATTCGGTTCATAAAACATGTCCCATGTTCTGATGCTAGGGACATGTTTTATGCTAGGGAAAAAAGGGATGACATTCCTCTTGAGATGAGTATGTTTCTGTTTTCCTCTCTTGCAAACATCCTCCTTCAAAACTACGCACATTAGTAGCAGGGAAAGTAGAAGTATCTGGGTGAAAATTGTTGAGGAGACAGACAGCAGAAAGGTTCATCAATTTTTTCCATTGTTCCATTCCACTGAAAGACATCTGTTCTTGGCTAGTGGTAGCACGATTTTTCCCCACAATACTCTGCTAAGGCAGTTTCTGGATGGGCCGGAGGCAATCCTGCAGGAAAGAAAATGTGAACTTTGCTGCCTTTTTTCTAGGACTGAATCCTACTGTTACTTCCATCTCAATCATCCAGGTACCAAACCCTAGGACCTGAGCTCAGAATTCCTTGGCTCCCAAAAGGGAAATGTGATGTGTTTTAGTCTCATAGGTCCATAGACAGGCTATTGGCCTGTTAGTGATGGCAGTGATTTGTGAAGCTCATTTATTGGCAAAAGCCTGATTCCTTACATCAATATTGGGAAATATTAAATGTTTACATTTTAAAAAATCACATCAGGGGAAAAATACATTAAGTCCTTCCTTCCTTCATCAGTCATTCCTGGCTTACAGTACATTTTTATTGTACACTCTCTTTGCTGTTGTATATCATTAAGGCTTCAGTCTCATATGTTCTGTGTTCAGCAGCATGTAGATCAGTGACTTCAAATAAAACATTTCTGCCTTGCAGGTGTTAGAACATATGTGGATCCTTTTACATATGAGGATCCAAACCAAGCTGTGAGGGAATTTGCCAAAGAAATTGATGCCTCCTGCATAAAGATTGAAAAAGTTATTGGTGTGGGTAAGTGCCAGAACTTTTGCATTTTTTTCTGTAAATATAGCTTTAAATTTGCTTTTAGGAAACATGCAATCCTATAATTTTTATATGACAGTTCCCCCAAATGACTGACATAACAGTTTGACAATACAAGTGCRTGCTTCATGTTCATGATCATGGATTCTTGTGCCTTTTTCCATAAGGGGAATTTGGTGAAGTATGCAGTGGACGTCTCAAAGTACCAGGAAAAAGAGAGATCTGTGTTGCTATCAAGACTCTGAAAGCTGGTTACACTGATAAACAAAGGAGAGACTTCCTGAGCGAGGCCAGCATCATGGGACAATTTGACCACCCCAATATCATCCACTTGGAAGGTGTAGTTACTAAATGTAAGTAGGTMATTTTCATGACCAGGCCAATTTGGAAGTCACTGAGAAATTAAGTCTGTGGTGGTGTGCGCTGTTTTTTTTTTCTTTTACCCTCTTTCCTGTGAAATGACAGATGGAACAGATCCACTGATAGCTAATAGGAGGAAATCAGTGCAGGACAAGTCATTAATCTTGTTGTCAGCTATAAATGGGTTTATGGTTTCAACTGATACTCTATCTGTAGGCAGCTTGTACAAGATTTTGTAGGGGGAATTAATACTGCAGGGGTTGGCTTTTTTTTTYYCCCTTCTTGCTATGCCAAGCAGGCATCTTTCACATYTTTGCTAGACTGAGCTGATTGTTACAGGATAGGCAAAAGCAGATGGTGAGCAAAGAATTTAAAATGGTTGGGGGAAAAATACCAAAACAAAAACTACAGAGTCATATGTTTAAGATACAAAGCACAGATGTAAGGAGCAAGCCTTTGAAATGAAGTAGGCTATTTTAGTGTGAAACTTGCTTATTTGTTTTCTCTGATTTACAGATGTGATAATTTCACTCTGCAGAATTTACCTGGCTGATCTTTTTGTTTGTTTGGTTKGGKTTTTTTTAAGTCTGTTAACGTTCACTGTGCCATGAACCCTGCCTTAGAAAGAGAATGACAGCGCTTGCTGGATGCTGTTTGTAGGCTAGAACTGAAAATACACCTGTGAGACAGACGTGCTTGGGTCTGACTTGATAAGGTGCCACTGCGATGGTGTAGTTATTGTCCCTACTCCAACTGCCCTAGGCAGCGTGTTGGCAAAGCCTGGCAGTCATCACTAATCCTAAAAGACCCTTTGGATGCAGGGGTTCATGCTCAGGGTAGCAAACGAAGCAGACAGTGATCTTGTGAGCTGCTGTTAAGGGGTGGAATTTGTGAAGCTTACCTTCTGCAGCTGATGGTGTGCATGACAAACTTGAACTCAGGGTATTAATAGTGTAAGGAATTAAAATTAGATCTGGGTGAAAAGTTAAAAAGTAAAATATTACTAGAGGAACAAAGTATCTCCTATAGAGGGTTGTCAAAGCCATCAATACCACTGAAAAACCCTGTCCCTCTTGAATGTCAGTGGGAGCTGGATGCTTACTCTACCACTGGTGTTTCTGGAGGTCCTACCCTTACTCATCTGTGGTTCCCCCTCCTAGTCTGCCTTCTCTCACAGTTGTTGAAAATGGCTCATGCAGTGTGTCGCTGTTGGCTTTTCAAGACAAATTCCGCTAGGGGAAACAGGGGTTTGGACTAATTTTGACCATTGTTTACTGAGGGCCTCCCTCAGAACTGAAATTAAAAGATAATACTCTGTTTAAAATTTGCAGGTCTGATTCTCTCTTTCTCTTTTTGTTGTTGTTGTAACAAAGGGGGGGTGTTTGTGGTCAGGCCACACTGTTTGCTACAGACAGTGATTTTTCTAGCACCCCTGTAAAAGAAAGGCAACAGGAGAATCATTGTGTTGAAATCCCACCGAGGCTGGAAACCCCTGAGCTATTACAGCTCTAGCAGTTATAAATGACCGTATGCATTTGCATAATGCAGTTGTCACTGAATTAAAATTATTTGAAATTTTCACTGAGGAGGTGGTAGCCTGACCCCAGAACGTTTCATTGCCTGACTCGCAGTAAGCGATGCTTCCACAGCAAGCCAGCTTGGTTACCTCAAAGCTGGTGTGTTTGGTAAACAGGGCTACTTAAGAAGACATTTATCTCAATTTCTCCATAGGTTTTCTGAATGCTGTGATAAATGAATGCATTTAATAAACTGAAAATTAAAATGTGAGATAAATAGTGGTGTAGATGGGGGTTGAGAGAGGCAGCAAAAAACCATGAATACATTATTGGCTGCTAGTCAAGTACTTTAATTATTGACTCACTGATGGTAACTTCTCCTCTCTCTATCCCCCTCCCTGCTAAAGAAGTGCCTGAGTAATGAAATTACATGTTAATGCACTGAAAGAATCTCCCTTTCTTCCTTTCTACTTTGACATAGTATCTTTTGATTGAGGGAGGTTAATTAAAACTCATTTAGCTGTATTTGTTCAGTGGAAGGGTTCCGGTCACAGTTGCAAAGGATAAATGAAACAGTGACATATGCAGATTTGGTTGGAGTTTTTTTCTCTTTCTGCCAAAGAATGCTTGCAAAACTGAATTAAAGGGAGAATGATGTTTTATCACATTCCTTTCCTTAAGGGTGCAAGTCCTCAGCCAAGGTCACTAAGCCCTTCATCCAGAGCAGTTTGCTTTATGCAATACCATCGCTCCTCTGCTGCGTTCATGTAAATCAGAAAGGGTTCAGCTGCCAGACTGACATTTCACAGGCATGCCAGTCTGCATGGGACCAAAACAGTAAGAGTTTTGGTATCAGCTAGGAAGGAGAGGAGAAGCAGGAATAGTAAAAGGCCTGCAAAGGATAGGTTGGAACTGAAAAGGTGAAATAAGTAATGATGAGTGAAATAAGTGATGTATAACACATACATGTTGGCCTAAGTGAAATGATGTAAAATTTTCAGTACAGTCAGTCCGTATAGCATATTGTTTTCTAATCAAAAAAAAGGTTACTTCAAAACCAGAAATCCCCGACAAATTAAGAGAAAAGCATCTTTGTGAAAAACGCACTGAGGTAGAAATGATCAGGAGAACTTTCAGTGCTGCAACATTTCATGGTAGAGTAATTTTCATAGCTGGTTGTTCTGGAGCAGATACYTGCTGGTGACAGAAGCAAGGAAGAGTTGAGTGGTTCTGATACCTCTGATGCCAAGACAGAATTGAGCTACCTACAGTCTAGGTGATGTGTCCACTGAACCCTTCTTTCCCCATAACGTTCCCTTATTCAGAGCTGCTCCAGGAAGTACAAAAGCAGAGTTTCTCTGTGACACTGTCTTTTATTTAGGAAGAAGCTTGATCGTTCCTGTAGCTAAAGCAAAACTGGGAGGAAGGGTTGCCATTGCAGCCTGGCGCTGATCGTCAGGTGCTCCCTTGACTTCAGGTGGGCTTAACAGTGCTCATCTTGGGACCGGGCTTTTGCCGTTCGACCTTTGATAAGTCACTTCTCTACCTCTCCCATTGCTCACTTTTAGAATGGGGATGATATTGGACCCATTTCTGCAAATATCTAGATGCTGAATATCCAGCATGATTTAACCCTGTGAAATAATTGGTGTTACTTGTATGTACCTAAATGTTTTCAGTTTCAGYGTCATATGACTTTGTAAAGCTCTTAAAGACAACGTCAAGCGTTATTTATGTATTTGCTGTTGGTTTATGCAGGAGAGTGCCTAGAAAGCATCCCCATGTCACTAACATTACATTACATTTCTCTTCAGATTGCCCAGCTTGGCTGTCTGTATTGACGCATGGAAAGCTGAGTGGTGCTGAAGCACTATGCCCCACATGTGACACAATTCACTGAATCATTTATCCTGTGGTTGACTTCATGAGGCAAATGGCTTTGGCTCATTTATAAATAACGAGAGACACGGGATACAGATTCGGGACAGAGAAAGTTGAGAGGAACAGCTTGTATTTTGCATTCTTGAATCCAGTTGTCTTGGAATACCTTGTAACTGCTGACAGCTTCTAACTCGCCTAAAGCGTTGATCTTTCGAAAGAGGCAGAGAGACCAAAGCGTTCACAAATTCCATTTTGAAAGAGGAAGGCTTTCTAGTCTGCAAGCAATTTAATTACACTAAAGATTTTTGTCAAGTTTGAACAGATCTTTGTTTCTTAGCTCTCAATTATCAATTCATATATTCCTTAGAGAACAGGAGCCACTTCAGTTAAAGACCTTGTCAATGAGTCAGACAAAGGGTTAACCTTCCAGATGGGGCCCTTTAAATGTTTCTGTCCTATAATATTTCTTCTCTTGCTCCCCACAGCTGAGGCATAAGCTTGGTGCTTTTCAAATTAAATTAGATTGTGTAAGCCAGGTGTCTTGGCAGTAAAATCATGTGCAACTCATTTTTATCCCATTAACATCGGTGTTCTTCAAGGAATTGTGTTTTTCTTTCTGCAACTCTAGGTAAACCAGTAATGATCATAACTGAGTACATGGAAAATGGCTCCTTGGATGCCTTCCTCAGGGTAGGTGATTTCTTCATAATAAGCTAAGGAGATTTTATACTGGGAAACATTTTCTGGTTTTCATTCTGGTTCTTTTTTGCTGAAGATTCAGCATTTTTAAAGAAATCATGTTTGTACTTGGGAAATTCTGTTTTCTGGTGTTGTTCCTATCGAAAACCAGAATAAATGTAAAGTGGAAGGATATGGAATAAATGTAATGTTTAAAGTAGCGGGGTCTTAAATAACCCATGTTTAATGGGAACAGTTCTGATTTGCTCCATTTTTGAAAGCATTGCAATGCTATAGGCTCATTAAAACCAGATTCATTGCAAACTGGATACTGCATCACTGGAAGTTGTGACAGAACCTCTGGGTTTGTACTTTACTGGTGAGTTATAGACACTAGTCAGGAGAGTGAGGAAATAACATTGCATTTTATTTGAGAGAAGATGGGAATCCAGAGATATGCTCTTTGCCAATTTGAGCAATGGCAATAATGTGGCTTTTAGCTTAATGCTCTGTGATTTTCTTCCTTTCCCCATATGCAGAAGAACGATGGCAGATTTACAGTCATCCAGTTGGTGGGGATGCTTCGTGGCATTGGCTCAGGAATGAAGTATCTGTCTGACATGAGCTATGTGCATCGGGATTTAGCTGCTCGAAACATACTAGTCAACAGCAACTTGGTCTGCAAAGTGTCTGACTTTGGCATGTCCCGTGTCCTGGAAGATGACCCTGAAGCAGCTTATACCACACGGGTAAGGAGGGAAATAAAATGTCCAGTGGGTTTTCTTGCCTACATATTGGTGTTGTCTRACTGTGTGGGAGGTGACAATGGTTTGTTTTAAAATAATCTCAGTCATAAGTGAAAACCTATATCACAACCTAAAAACATTGGCCCAGAGTCCATAGCTAGTATAAGTTGATGTAGTGTTATTGCTATGTCAGTGCCTATATCAGTATTCCTTCTCTGAGGATGTGACCCATGTATTCCTCTGGTTCCTTCAGTGTGCTAGAGTGCATGAACAGGAATCTGTTGCCAGAAGTTAGAGCTTGGGCTTCTATTCCTTCTGATATCTACAGACATGCATAGTTATTTGCAAGTGGCTAGTCCCACTGAGGTTTGATTCAGCAAGTGTAGATATACTACAACAACAACAAAAAAAGATAAATCCACTTTTGCCCATCACAAAGCTGGTCATAAATTTGACCTAAATAATTTGGACTGCGAAAAGTGTGAGGCCTGCATTCCCATTTTTTGTTTCTTTCCCATTTTATCTATATTTCAGCATCCCACTGTTAACTAATTTTGCTAAAGCCATTTTAACATGCTGCATGTGGAATAGTACTAATGCAAGTACTTCTGGCCACAAAACAACATCCCAACCATTACCAGCCTTTGTACCAATACCTCTGTAATTAACATGCACGCGAAGAAAAAAAGTYAGAGTTTATAAAGTCTCCTTTTTTAATTGCTTATTTTCTTCGTTTTTAAATATCTGCCATTCTCCATCTGTTCTCCCTAGTGCAGAGTTTGTTAGCAGCACTCAGATTTTGCAGTTTAATCCCAACACTCATCCTTTAATGGATTCACAGTTCATTACAGGGAAGGATAGACTCATGTAGTATTAAATGCTGGCCAGCTTTGGTATTTCTCACTCATAAGGGTGGCAAGAGGAAGAAGCAGAAGCAGAGGCCTGAAAAGCTCTGTTCAGGGAAATCAAAGTTTAGACAAATACACAAGGGCAAGACAGAAATGACTGAAAAGCCTCCCTTTGAATTTAGTGAGTGGAGATACAGTATTATGTTTGCTCTCAAGAGTAAACTACAGGGAATCAATGACATTTGCATTACAGTGCATTGTCTTTATTTAGTATCAGTAATGAAGGATCAGGAAAATTTGGATGAACTCCACTGTACTCGAGCAGCTAAATAAAAAAAGCTTATTGACAATTTTTAGAATGACAACCATGTATAAACAATGTCCATGCATCTGTGTCTGAAAGGAGGAATAGAGCTTTTTCATAACCAGAGACGATGCAACAGAATGCAATTTTTAAAGCATCCTTTTTTAAGAGTATGGTGTGTTCTGCTCCCCATTAGTAGTATAACTCATTAAAGTGAAAGCATCCTATGGCCACACAAGGCATATACTGCTACAACCTGATTCACAAAGGGCCTGATGCAAAGGCCAAAGAAGCCAGGAGAAGGACCCCTTTTGATTTCACTTGGCTTTGGAACAAGTCCATATTAAACACTTGGGAGAGATATTAGAACAATAAACCATTAAGTATGCACACGCTGCACTCAGTTATGGATAAAAACTATCTAGAAGATTGCTGAGAAAAAAACCTACCAAAATAAACTTAATCAAAAAAGCATAAAAGCAAATGAAAAAACTCTAAAACCTTTGTTCAGCTTAAGTTGTTCCCCAGATGGAACTGCAGGAAACCAAAAGCTCAATTAAAAACACCTTGCATATTAGCATAAACAAAAGGAGAAATCTCTGGCCTGGGATCACTCAGCTAAGGCAAAATCAGATAAACAGGATGGAGTGAGTTCCTTTTAAAACAGTGCAGGACCTCAGTGGCCCAAATCAGATGCCCAAGTGGTTTTGTATGTTTAAAAAGAAGTACTGTAACAAGAGGCAGCTCTCTCCAACAGGTATCAAAAGCAGCCTTGTACCGAGGTCTGGTGTGGAACTCCTCCTCCCACAGGGACTGGGAGAGCCCAGAGGCTCTGYTTGCCGTCTCACATCTCTGGTAGGAGTTGGGATATTGCCCATGGGAAACACGACAGTATTCATACATTCTTCCCAGTTTATCCTCTCTTTATTTTAGCTTTTTGAAAAGCAAAACGTTTATAATCCCATTTTTCTGAAACAGGCCAAACAGGTCAGACAGGCAAGCAAGGAAATAGTAATTAACAGCATGTACTTATTTGTTTTGTCAACTAAATCTCTAATATATACTTTGTAAAACCCCTGGCTTGTTCTCATGCTTCAGCATAGCCCTAAGCAGAGATCTCTTAGAGGACTGATAAAAATACATTTAACAATTTACTGCTTCGCCTCCTTGCGACTAAAGAAAACAGATGGGCAGCATTGCCTCCTGGTTGGATCTGACAGTTTTATGGCAAGAAAAAGAGAAAGTGGATGCCTTTTTAAGAAGGATTCTGGAATCGCGTGCAGAAAACCATTTTGTATTTTTAAAGGCAGCGTAGAACAGTGTCAGCCACGCAYGTTACGGGGTCAGTGACTCACTAGCCTATGATTTCTTTTATTTGTGACAGGGTGGCAAGATCCCCATCAGGTGGACTGCACCAGAGGCAATTGCCTACCGTAAATTTACATCGGCTAGTGATGTGTGGAGCTATGGCATCGTCATGTGGGAAGTGATGTCCTACGGAGAAAGACCTTACTGGGATATGTCCAATCAAGATGTGAGTCTCCTTCTGAGCTTCCTCTTCCTTTTCTCTCCTTCTCCCCGCACGCCTTTATCTTTGTCCTTAGATGTCTGCTGATGTGTTTCTGTGTCAATTGCTATATGGTTATAAGACATTTACTCCAGGTTTTTAAAAGGATATYGTGGGTGGTAGATTCCTGTTTTCTCAGGGAACCTCTCTGGAACTAAGACTTCCTTGAATATTTCAAGCCTGGTCTGTGATCAGGGAATAGGGGATTCTCAAGTTAGGGTCTGTAACTTGTGCGTGTATCTTTTTTTCCTTTCTTTTTTTTCTTCTTCTTTTTTCTTTTTTAATTTTAGGAAAAATATTATAAGCAATTAAAGTAAGAAAGAAGAATGGAGGAAGGGGAAACAAATACATTTAAACTGTCAGGTCGTAACACTGTCAAGAGAGGGAAGATTTGAATGTTGATATTAAATCTCAACTTTATTGAAAGTCTTTAAGAAAAAACACTTGAATTTAATGGGGCTTCCTATTAGTAGTTAATTCTTCAAGCCCCAGTATGCTTGTAATTCTTCCAGATCATTTTATTTCTTGTAGGTTATCTAAAACAACACATATGAAATCCAATTGTGATTATCAGTCAGAGCATCCTTGTGACAATTGCATAGCTGGCCCCCGAGGACACTAAAAAGCAGCTTTCCTAAATGACCATTCTTAAATTATGCATGTCCTGTTTAACCGTACCATCTGGACTACTTCAGTGTATTCCAAGAGGGAGCATGCACAATGGCTGCTGTTCCAGAAGAGTATTTAATAATAATGCTAATAAGAGCTTTTGCTAATAGAATTTTTATTAAATGAAAAAAAAAGTCCCAGTGAAAATGAGGCATAGATTATCCATAATTCTTTTCCCAGGGGATTTACAAACATATAAAGGAAGAAGAAAATGTTAATCTGAATATATGGTCATGGGAGTGGTTAAGTCGTTTTACAAGTCATCTGCTTTCTTATGTAGAGCTGAACATTTTCAAAGAGTGTCTAGAAGCGGATGGCATTTAATCTAAACGGGGGATATAATTTTAATTTCCTTCTGATGTGAAATGTCTCTTCTGGCACCCAATCTTGCCTTCCTTTGCTAACAGGAAGTCATCAAGACTTAGCAAGAAAATAAAACACCAGATGTGTCTCAGTTATATCAGGCATATCTACACAGCACAGTGGAGCTCAATGCCACAAACGCAGAGCTAGCACATTGGGGTGGTATACGCTGCTAATGTGCGGTGCTAGACCATGTCGAAAAGCTGGCTTGAACAGGACGGTGAAAGCCAATATTACCGTCTTTGCATCCTCTTTTTAGTACAGGGCATAGACATACCATTTTTTTCTCTTTAACGATGGTGAGAGCATGCTTTTCGCAACAAGGCAGAAGCGAATTTCAAATTATTTTCAGTGTCTGTTGAATCAAGAGAAATCAAAAGGATCTTCATAATTTCTGGAGTAGTGAGAGCTACTTTGTTTGTGGTCACTGAAGAGCTGCTCATAGTGCAAGCATATCCCTCACCCTGTCTTCCCAGTGGATTTTAGCCACTAGTTGGACAAGACCAGAACAGGGGAATTTAGCGCAAGTCAGTCTGCGTGCACTCCTGGTCTCCAGTCTCATGGTGAGTCCTGCCAGCAAAGTCATATCGATTAATTAAGATCTGAAGGCTTCTGGTCATGTCCCTGTCATATCAGAATTGAGTCCTGGTCACGTCCCGTTCTCCTGAGAGAGCTAAGAAGCCATCAGAGAGCTCTGGAGACTTTTTGGAGAGTTTGAAATGACTTCAGCTTGTGAGTTCTTCTGGTTTCTATTAAATATGAAGTGCATACTTAAGCTGCTGTGTTGGACTTCTGTAACTTGATAAAGCTGCACAAAAGGGTTCCCATCTCTGCATTTCTTGGTTCAGAGCACACAGTGGTGAGAGAACAGGTTCTTTACAGGGCCTGTATTACTGACAGAGGTAAGMTAGCCCAGGAGGAGACGGAGGAGGGGGTGATCTGCTGTACCCTAAAAATCACGGCAAAAATTTCATTTTCAACATATCGCACCCAGACTGACAGATATTAAAGATTTGCTGTAGAGCTGTTGCTTCTCCAACCCTCTGTCCAACAAGGATAGTTGCTTAATTCTAACCTAGGCTGTTTTGTCATCCCTGTATCCCATGTGCTCTTTTGTGATACATTGCCCTGCTGCATCTGATATCTGCTTTGGATGCTGTACCCTTTTAGTTTTGAATTGCCGAGGAGAAATGACAGTTCTGAGACCACCAACTGCCTGAGTCTGAGTGCAATTTTCCATGTTGTTTCACTTAATTGTGAATTTGCTTCCATACTTCGGATCGCCCTAGGATATATGATACTCAGCTGGTAGATGTGAGTAGTGTCTGATGTTCTCTAATGTCTTCCTAATTGCGCCATTTATAGGTTATTAAAGCCATTGAAGAAGGGTATCGGCTGCCACCCCCGATGGACTGCCCCATTGCTCTCCATCAGCTGATGTTAGACTGCTGGCAGAAGGAACGCAGTGACAGGCCTAAATTTGGACAGATCGTCAACATGCTGGACAAACTCATCCGCAACCCCAACAGCCTGAAGAGGACAGGCAGCGAGAGCTCCAGGTCAGCTGTGCTTTTGTAATGGTGATGTACGAGGGAGCACGGTGGAGATGACAGGCAAAGCTGCAAGTCACCTAAAGCTCTGGGCTGGGATTAACTCCGAAACTCGGCAGCGCCRGGCTGCGCAGCAGGCGTTGCGCCGTGCGAGAGGGTAGAGGGGTCGTGCTAGCGCGCTGCTGGACCCCGCTGGGCACCCCAGACTCGCCCGGCTCTGCGAGAAGGAAAACGGAACGAGCAGAGCTGTTGCTGTATCACACCACCGCTGACCAGGTTTATAGCACAGTCTTAAGCATGTCCTGAAAAAGTCTTGATGCGGGCAAGCTCTGTTTGAAGACAAAGTTTGGTGCATCTTTTCCCTCTCCCCCCTAGTGAAAGGGCTTGAATGGGTAGCCTCAATGCAGTGTAGCTAACAGGAGTGATGTGGTTTTCTGCAGGAAAAGTACACCATCAAGTTTTATAAACCCTAGATTTGTGTAGGATTTGCAAATGAGCGTTATGGCATTACAGCCAACGCCTTGCGGGCATTGGGAAGGTGTGGATTAATTTTTATGTGWATTTGAATTTAATTTTGTGGAAAGCCAGTTTCATGTCTCCACTGATCCCGCATTACATTTGTGTTTTGTTTTGTTTGCTAAGCATGGTAGACCTGGTACGTGCAAAAGAAGCGCAGTAGGAAGGAAACTCCCAGAGTTGTAGGGTAAAACCAAAATATCTTTGTTGGGACAGATCAGCAGTTTGTTTAAGCTGGTGAAACACTGTTGAAGYAATAGGAGCTTTACTAATTTACACCAGGTTTGTTCTATTTTTTTCAAACGTCTTTGCTTCGTAAGGTAAAATTGCTTACAGCAAATATGGAAAAAAGCTTGAAAGAAAAGAAACAAGAGGAAGATAATGGGAAAATATTTTCCAGTAGAAGGGAAGGTACAAAAATATCCATTGGGCAATACAAAATTAAGTTTCTTGAGTCAGTGAAGGAGTAACAGAGGTTCTGATTCAGCCTCCAACAGAACAACATCCTGGAAAAAGCTGTTTTCCTTTTTAAACTTGTAGGTCCCTTTGTGACACTTGCTTACAATGTGCATTATCAGAAGAGGGATTATTAACCCTGTGAGGCCACTATCACCACATATCTTCCAGATTGCCCTCATTGCATCGGTAGCTTGGCAAAAATGTATCCACCCTTGAGGCTTAAATAATTTACATGGTGAGAATCACAATATGATCTGCTGTGATAATTYGATTTGAGAATCACAGTATGAACTCCTCCATTTTGCTTTCTTTCCAATTTACGGGTACTCTTTGAAAATATATAGATTTTTACAAAAGTTAATAGCCTGTTCAAGATCATTCTGTGTGTATGTATGTATATATATATATATGTGTGTATATATATGTAAAAAACAAAAGATAATAGCCTACTCAAGATCATTTCATGTTCGTGGCTATTTATAGATCTTTATATTTCTTCTCTTTGGAATATGAATTTCAAATATGCATATAACATTATTAACATATGATACGACTTTATACGTGAAGCATAATTGTATATAATTAGGTTGCCATCATTGGTCTTGTGTTAGATAGTACAGTAAAAGAGTTGTACCAAGTATTACCAGCATGTACTCAGTGCTTTGGGCAAGACATAACTATGCTGTTGCACACCTAATCTTTGATGATGTGCGTTTTCAAATAAATTGCTAAACGATAATTGTTTTGATCAGATAGATAGTAGTAATTTATAATGGTTTAATGAAACTGTGATTTACAATATACATGAAATAATAAATGAGCTATTAATAAGAGAAGCAAATTTTGTAAAAATAATTATTCGCAAATCTGTGCAAGGGAAAATGAGAAGCACATTCCACAGTGCAAACAAAGATCAAAGCTCGCATGATTCCCGCCACTCCTGGCACACGCGCTGGTCAGGAATGGATTGATTAAAGAGGGGATTAACTCCCTGCTGTCCTGAGTTTGATTGAGTGCACTGAGCTTGCCTGCAAACCTGGCTAGAAGCAGGACTTATCTGAACCCGCCCTGAATTTTACCCTCCAAACCAGTCTGGCAGGTTGTGAGCTCCCAGTTCCTTTGCTCATACTTCAGTAGTGTTTCTATAGTTGCTGAGCTGAGGTCTGACATATGCAGGATTGGCAAGGTCTTGCATTGCTGCGTGTGAGATACAGACCCAGTAGGCTGAACGCCTCCCAGCACTGCCATCTACTTTGTTTTTTGAAGTAAAAGCATCTTCTGTGAACCTGGTTGCATCTGAGGTGGAAATTGTAAGCAGCACAGTGGTTCAAATTGCATCTGAAAGCAAAACTAGAAACCTAAGGTCAAATTCATTCTTAGCAGAAATTGGCCTATTATCTTGCATTTTGTTAAGTTTCGTGCCCTGATCTACGTTGCTGTGCAGAGAGCCACCAGTTTCCCTGGGCGCAACGTCTTGCCCTTGCTTTCCCTAATCCCTGAGGATAATTGTTGCAGAGACCACACTTTGGTTTGCGATTCATGATCCGGCTGACACCATTTCTCTGTCCTTTCACTGTTTGGCATCCAGACCTAGCACAGCCCTGCTGGATCCCAGCTCCCCTGAGTTCTCAGCGGTTGTTTCTGTCGGTGACTGGCTCCAAGCCATTAAAATGGAGCGATACAAGGATAACTTCACAGCTGCTGGCTATACCACCCTAGAGGCTGTAGTGCATATGAACCAGGAGTAAGTACTCAGCGATATAACAAAAAAACTGGTAAATCTGGATTTAATCAGCCTCTTTTGCTTTGTGCTGCATATCATTACACTCATTAAAGGAATGGAATGCCTTTCATTTGGACGGAGGATAACTTTAAAATGCCTCCACAATGCCTTCACTTATTTAATTAAACATTTCTGTACATCTGCCTTGCTTTTGCTGTGTTGCTTGCGGTTGACTCTTAATATTTTTCTCTGCACCGGCATCTGATCCACGGTTCTCAGCCCCCTGCTTCTTCTCTTGCTTTCCACAGTGACCTGGCGAGGATCGGGATCACTGCCRTCGCGCACCAGAACAAGATCCTGAGCAGCGTTCAAGCGATGCGCACCCAAATGCAACAGATGCACGGCAGGATGGTTCCCGTCTGAGCCAGTACTGAATAAACTCAAAACTCTTGAAATTAGTTTACCTCATCCATGCACTTTAATTGAAGAACTGCACTTTTTTTACTTCGTCTCCTCGCCCGTCGAAATAAAGATCTACAGCGTTGCTTGATGTACAGATTGCGGAAACCGAGCGTGTGTGTTGGGAGGGGGGCCTCCAGAAATGACAAGCCGTCATTTTAAACCAGACCTGGAACAAATTGTTTCTTGGAACATACTTCTCTGTTGATCAACGATATGTAAAATACATGTATCTATATAAATATAAAGTCACACTCAAGTTTTGATGCTATGTTTGCTGCCAGATACTGTGCTTAAAAAACAAAAACAAAATTACTTTCCTTCTCCCTATGACCTGTAGGATTACAACCATAGTGTTTTATTTGTGGGTGAAACCACCGTTGTGCATCTTTCACTGGAATGAAGAATCTGCCCTAGGATATTTTTTGCAGACTTGATGCATCACTAATAACCTTGCAGAAACCTCAGTGAGAATATCACTTGGCTAATCAGTGCCTGTCGATTAGTGATCTACCCATTTACGGGCTTGAGACATGAAATGACCCACCTCGTGGATTACTGGGCAAAACTGGACTTCTGGGGAGATTATTGGCTGTTGTGCCGTGCTGAATCCTACCACTTAAAAGACATTTTGTGAACATCTTGCTAGTAGTCAGCTGTGACAATCGTGGCTGTGGAGCTTTCAGACTTCTTTTCTCTTTCAAGAAGTGATTCCCTTGCCACACAGAGAAGGTCAGTGGAAGGACAGTGTCCAATATGTTCACGGTGATTTATTTCTTAAACTGTGGTAGGATTTCGTCACTGTTGGGGGGGGAGAGTGCTGTAGTTTGTATTACTTGGGGTTCCCAACTGGTTTGTATGAACCTGTGCTGGTTTCCCAGACTAATTGCTTAGTGTTTCCCATTGTTTGCTCTATCTGATGACAGTGAMAATTGCTCTGTTTCAAAACTTGGTCTTGCTCTCAAGCTGTTGCATGTTAGGATGTGCAGACAAGGTGTAGGAGTGTGACTTGGGGATCACTCAGTTCAGTGCTAAGTACCTGACCCCACTTCGCAGTGATGATAGTAGGGATGCCCTTATTTTTTCGGTGGAAAAACCCACACATATGGATCMCACAGAAAGTAAGAATAACCTTATAAAGTACAGAGACTCGTAAATGCGCCAAGAAGAACCAAGGACTTTTCCTGCCCTCTTAGGAACATCAGTGGAACCAACATTTGTGTTTTAGAAAGATCAGATTCAGTTGSTGTGTCCGTGGTTTTAAGGGAGGGGGAGCAGAAGGAAATGGGATTGTGCATGCAGCCCTCCTGGTTTTGCACAGTTTGGGTCTCGGGCAGGGTGATAGGTCTGTGTTAGGCAGCAGGGTTACACTTCAGACACGGCGATCCAGCCTCGTCAGCTGTGGGAACCAAACTCACATTTGGAACCAGGCCGGTAGGCGGGATTGTGAAGGCAGCCGTGGGTGCGAGTGCCAGGTGCGGGCCGTGGCTGAGGTCTGAGTGCCCCTCTGCAGCGACGGCAAGCCCCGCGGAGCACGGCCGGCTTGAAGAGCTGCTCTCCAACTCCTCTTAAGAAACAGAAGGAGAGCTGAGTGAATGAAAGCATCTAGGTGGAGGTGACTGCTGTTGGAATGTGGTTGTCCTCATTAGGTCACATCGGATAAAGCTTTGTCCGGTAAAGCTCTGAACACATTTAGACTTGTATTTTATTTATATTAAAGCTTTTACTACTCTTTTTGAACAGAGTGTATAAATTACATTGCTTTTGAAGTCCTTTCCAGGACCAAAGTGATGAGATGACCTTAGAAAAGAGACAGGATCAGGCCCACTTATGCTGTGCTGGGTAGGAGGAGGATTTTCACGACACATCCTCTAGAATAGACATTGGGTTTCAGCTGTGCCAGCACAATGTCAGAAAGGTGAGATTATATTTTGACAGCACTAAGACTGGGTCTTTGGTCTATAATATTTTGGTCCCACTCCACACCTGACAGCAAATTCAGAAATGATTTTGTGGCTTTCTGTGTCAGATTTTTTCAATAATTTCATTTATTCTAAATCCAAAACAGCTTACTCAGTTGGACAAGTCACACTTACTGTATCGTCACTCACATCACTTTTTGTCACTTTTAACAATAACTTGCTGATTTTAACCACTAACTSTCCCTCACCCCCAACTTTCTCATAAAACAACTTGTTCAGAATATGGGATGCTAAATTTGGATCCTGTCAAGTCATGACAGCTTAGTAAAAACTGTTCCGCAGTATTACTTATAAAAGCTTTTCCATTTCAAGAAATTTGAGATTTCTTTTAAAAAACTACTTAAACCAGCAAGTTTTAATGTCATTTTGCCAGGCAACATAAGAAGTGATTACTCATTTTAAAGACCTGACACTTATACTTTCAGCAGCAAAAATTCTTTTGCTTCTTAAGTGCAGAGATACTTTAAGTTTCCTCGTGCTGTAAATCTGTTGCATTCTGTTGAGATTGTCTTTCTACTTAAAAACGAAACACACCCAATTTTCTGGCCAGTTTGTAAAATTGCTTTCTTGGAGTCTAGTAATGGTAATTCAAAACACTGCAATATTTTCCACACAAAATGAAAAACTGTGTCCCTATAGAATGAAAACCGTGAAGGCAGCTCAGATGCCAGGTTTTCAGAACTGCCGTTGGTGGTTGTGTTCCCTGGGATAAAGTACGGCCCGCGAGGGCGCATCCACCYGAATGCGATTTTAGCTGGAGGAGAGCAGATTGAAAAAAAATAGATGGCACATATAAATATATATAGATTACATATCTGTTTATAAGATATGTCGTGGACGCAAGACTTCGAAATAGTGTGAGGGGAAGAAAAGGGACAAGGAAGGCAGAGGGTGCTCACCCTTTGAGAACTGCTGGTTGTATGTGTCTTGCTGGCCCACGGCGGCTGGACCAGGCAGCGGGAGCGTGGCGATGCGCTGCAGCCTCCTGCGTTTGCCGTTCAGCCGCCCTTTTGTGCGAGAATTGCGTCTTTTCCTACTTTCTCCTCTGTCCTTTAGGAAATCCTTCTCCTCTCTCTGGGGAGAGGTTTAATTCCATGAACCTGCTGCCATGTCACCTCTTCACCGGGGCAGAGATGAGTTCAGATCTCTTCCTGTGATGTGAATCTGCAATTGCACCAGCCAAGGAGGGCTGGCTGCCCACAGCGCTGCTGCTGCTGGGGAAGCTAAGAGGGGGCATTTGGGCAGGTGTGCGTGTCTGTCTTGTTGCATGTTGTTTAATATATTTGTGTTTTCTTTTTGTACAGGGAAATTAGATTTTGCTTTCATGGCCTCATAGCCTATCCTGTTGATCATGTTGACCATGGAGGAACATAGACTAGACATGAAGCCTTCTGGATCCACTGTTGCATCTTCCCTAGCACTGATTCTGGAAAACACACGCTGAACAGTCATCGGTCCCTGAAGAGAGCGTGACTTTTACTTTCTGGGGTTTTTATCTTGCCACCCACCCTGGTTTTTTTCTTCAATAAGAGATACTAACTCGATAAGACTCAGCACCCAGTTGTCACCTGAGGAATGTACTGTGTCAAAGCCCTGCAGACTTCTGGATTTTTTTTCCCTCCCCTTCTGCTTTCTCCTCCTACCTTCGGTTTTATTTATATATTTTGTTATTTTCTCTCCTCATCCCCCTGGCTGTCACTGCTGCATCTCGGACAAATGCAGGTGATGGAGCACTACACATCTTACCATGGACACCAGGCCAGGTGCCACAGCAAAGAACCCAGTTCCTGTGAGCTGCCTATATACGTTGCTGAAGTGACATTTTACACAAAACGTGCCATTGCAGTGATATAAATATATTTTTTTTCCTTGAATGGATAATGGATTATTATCTCCTCTGAAAGGTGCGTATGTGTGCTTGTGTGCGTGTGTGTTTGCGTGCGAGTCACCTTGTGTGTAGAACTGCCTGTGAATGTGCCGAAAACATCTCTGGAAGCGCAGGAGTCCCCTGTCATATGAGAGCAGGCCAATAGCTCGTGTCTGCAATGGTAGCAAGAACACACACATTAAAAAATGTTTAAATTTCTGTATCTATAAGTGTATTTTTTAGCTGCCACACTAACCTTAATGAGTAGTTCTGCAGCCCGAAATGGGCAATTTCAAGTTAGTTTGGGAGCTGTGGATTACAGGATCCATAAGGGTGCTAATGATTTTCATAAGTGTTGTTTATTCGTACTAATGCCCTGTTCCTGATCAAGATCAACCAGTTTCTCAATGGCAAGGTGATGGAGGCAACACCTGCGTTATCCATCCACTGGTAACCCTGAACTGAATTCTAAAGTAGCCTTTTTTATCTGCAAAAATAGGATTTTAAAGACTTGTTGAATGCGAACAAATATATGCAATTCTTCCATTCACAGAAGCACCTTGCTCTGTGTGCAAGCTGTGAAATCTTGTAACAGTCAAAACACTTCGTTTGCTCCCAGCACAGTTAAGGAACAAAAATGCCACAAGACCTGTAAGGTTACAGTAGTTAGCAAGAGAGTTGTGAAACGTGTCCTGTTCCTCCTGCGGGTGAAGAAGAGCTGGTGAAGTGCAGTAGAAGGCACTCTTCCGTGGCCCGAGGAGCAGTGCTGCGCCTTACTGGTACTACCTAGAAAAGCCTTCTGCGTTTGGAGAATTCGCTGTTAACGTAGCGCCAGCTAGTTTGTGAGCGGAGCTGTGGAGCCCAGGGAGCGCCCAGCCGCGGGGTGTTTGGAGCGGGGCAGGGGGAGCTCCCCGTCCCCTCCCGGCCGCAGGGGGCCGGCGGCTGCCGCGGTGCCCCGGGACCGCTCCAGCTGCGTGGGGGGAGCTGGATGCGCCGCGTTAGAAAAGGGCCCAGCCTCGGCCAGAGCCGCTCAGCCGTGTCCCAAAGTTGCTCCTGCTCCCTTCTCTGGTTCCTCCTCACTGACTGCCCGAGTTCTGCGTTAACCGTAGTTGTGCCTGCTCTGGCGGAGGGGCACAGCCGCGCTGCCGGCGGAGGCCGGGCGGGGTCGGGGGCCGGGGGGTGCCAGCTGCGCCCCCCGACGCGGGCCCTGCGGCGGCGGCTCCGGGCGGAGCTGGGGGCGGAAGGGAAGCGGGTGCCGCGGCGCTGCTTCCCGGCGGGGGGAGGTCGTCACCGGGGCTGTCTCGCACGATAAGCCTCCGTTCGTTGAGAGCTCACGCACCACTGGTTGATGTTTGTCTGGGTTTCTTGCTGTACTAATTTTGTGATGGATCTTATGTATTAAAAATATATATGTATAAAATACAAAAGGCTGGTAAGTAACCAGTAAACAGGACTTAAAAAGCAGTATTTTTCTTTTATGTGACATTTTCATAACCAGAAAAAAAAAAAATCTGAAATACTAATCAGACAAATAAAAAGAGAGTGCATTTATTTTTTTGTATCACTGCAAGTATGTTGGAATATGCAAGGACTGTGGTTAAAATTAGAATGTATGAGGCATATTGTAATTTAGTTCATACTGAAAAAATCTAACAGCATTTCTTGGTTCGTGCATTTGAATGATCTCTGGGTTAGATATAGAGATTTTTCTATTTTGTTTTAATTTGTAATTTTTTTCCCCCTCCATGAATTTTAGGTACACATAACTTATGTCATTTATTTATGGTCTTTTATACCTAGTTTGTAAAATTGTAAAATAGCAAACAATGCAAACATTTGCATTTGAAAATAATAAAGTAGTTGCTGTACAAACCTGAAATGGACTATTTCTAATTGTTGTGTGTTTTTTTATTTAGTGTTTATGCACAACAGATACGAATGCAGAACTCAGTAATAATCCTGGTGTTTGCCCCAAAGGGATTAATTCTCTTCTGAAGATTTAACAGGAACGCACTCACGAAGTTCATTTAAACTGCGTAACTCCCACGTGTACCTTAAAGCACGTTACTTTTTCTTGTTACCGTCACAGATTGTGCGGTGTGCTGAATATTTGTAATGTGGGAAGGATGCTGCAGTCAGGCTGACCTTGTTAGCGATCTCAATGACTTTTCCTTGGAGACCAGGTAGTATCCATGGGCGCCATGCCTGAGGAAAACCTGCAGGATCATAATGTTTCATTTGCACTCCTGGGATCGGCTGGGAATAGTCTCCCTCCCCGGACTCCCGCTGTCTGGACCTTGCCAGGGGCCAGACGTCACCTTGGCAGAAATCCGACCGTTTTCACAGCTTCCTTTGGGCCAGGATTTCACCTCCCATGTGGGAACCGCGACCTTGCTGCTGAGTTACTGCTCTTGCTGCTCTGCTTGTGGGCTACGTTTGCGTGGGTGGGTGGGCTCGTGCTGGAGGCTCGTGGCCGGAGAGGGAGAAGGTGAAAGGAGCAGGAGAAGGGAGGGAGAAGCTGGGGGGTGAAATGCAAACCAGAGGCGTGAGAGTGTCGGGAGCAGCAGAAAATGGAGGGGGACGGTGTCTGTGACAAGGGCTCCAAGCCAGAGACCGAGAGAGTGGATGTGGTGTAAGGATATTGCTGTGTCACGGTAACACATGTACGGGCGCGTGCTGTGCAGCCTGAGTGCCCAGGGTCTAATGTCCTTAACCGGCCCTTCTTTACAGTGCTGCTGCTTAGTTTAGGATATACAGGCTTCCTGGCACTTTAACTACTTCAGTTATGTATGTACACAGTTCAGAGGTACCGCAGAAAGGATGGTGACTCTTCTAGAATTTCGCTTAATATTTTGAACCAAATTCTTCTTGGGAGAGATTCCAGCGAAGCCAGCAGAGCTGTATTGTAAAAGCATTGGTCCCAAGAAAGTCCCACCGATGGCAGTGGGTTTATTGTATTTTAAAAGCAAGTTCATTGTGTCCTTTTGTATTTGAGAGAGCAAGCCAGCCGACTGGGTGTTTCTCTGGTGCCTTTATTCAGCCAGTCGGTATATTAAGAGAGAATGTGTCATGGCTGGAAAAACGGATTCCATTTCACATGCGCAAAGAAAAAAGTTTTATGAATGATTTAGTTTTATTGTGAAATGAAAGCAAAACCTTTACATCTTTTTAAGAAACAACTGTTTCAAAATGTCCAGTGAGGATTGAACACTTGGGTTCTCTCCCTTCTCTTTCTACTCTCTGCTCTTTTTCCCTTTTAGCTCCCAAATCTACGAAATCGTCCTATTAAAACTTTTTACCCCAATGGTTTCATTTTCTTCCAAGTATATGGATTTTACCGAAGTATTTCCTTACCAAAAAGACATTTGTTCTCTCTCTGCCCCTCACGCTTTCCACATATTTATACAGTAGCATGAGGCAAGTGATTCTAGTTCCATATAAAGCCTATGTATTTGCGTTTCAGTGACAATGTACATAGCTGCCCCCGTGGGCTGAGCATGGAGTAGTGTGAGGAACAGGCACGGTTTATCTAGAGACATTGGGGCCGTTCTAGACATGTCACAAAAGACAAAATGGGTTTTGACAATTGGGAAGAAAAAAAAAGAAAACATGTTGTGCTCTAAATCAACAATATGATTAAAAGTAGAGCTGYGTTTGAGGCCTTGACCTCAGTTATTTTACCCTTTCCCTTGCAAGGAAGTACCCTTGGGCCATTGACTGATTCTCTATTGAATGGGTTACAGACCTCTGACATATCTTATTTCTGGCAGTGGCCCTGAACATAATTCTTTGTTTACAGGAGCCTCTGAGAAATTTATATGAATATGTAGACGTTTTCTTTAAAAAATAAAATTAAAACCTAAACCATTCCGTTCCAATCAGCTTAGTAAAATGTATTCTCCATGGGTGGGTGGAGAGAGTAGCCACAGGAATACGCTACACTAACTTACTTTTATACATATACATATATACATAGGGCAATTATATTCCAGTAATCTGCTGTGGATTACTAGCCTGTAACCAGACCCAACGAAAGATAATGAAATCCTTGTTTTTCTAGTGCTCTTGAAGTTACTCATGATTCTGTTTTATAAGATGTTGTAATGAATTAAATGGGGCTGAGGCATTTTGGTATTCATTTTTTGAAGACTCTTTTTAAAATAAAAAACCCGTTGGTCAGCAGAACAAAACCACCGTCAGCAACCCTGCCCTCCTCCCATTTCTACCAATGTAACTTGCCTCCCCTGGGGTCAATAACTAAAATCTCTGGGCCGGGCAGTCTGGGGCTGTCAGGCAATTACAGGTGCAGGTAGGTGCCTACTGCCAACTTTTTAATGATGCTTTGGAGCTGCTTAGCCGAGGGGTGCAGCAGCTCACGTAATGAGCTCCCGCTTCCCGGTTGGATTTTCAGCCTTGCATTAAGTGTCGTGCTGACGAAGGTCTCAAAACGTCTCCATCAGAATCACCTGGGGGAGGGAGTTTTTAGAAGCCGACCGTCACAGCAAGAAGCCACGTAAGCTCAGAGAGGCTGGAAAACTACGGAGGGACCTGCTGGGCTGCTCTGGTGCCGCTCACGCCGCGGAGCCTGCTGCAAACCCTGCCCCGAGCCAGTCTCCGTGAGAGACCTGCCCGAGGCAGGTCCTGCCCGTGCGGGCCCTTCTTCCTTCCTGCCTCTCGTGGCCTTCACAGTCAGTCCTTCTCTCACGATATTGCTGGGATGGTGGCTTTCATGAAGGGTGTCTTGCCTCCTCCTCCCCAGCAACCAGTGGTCTGACCTGGGCCTCCTGTCACCTGCCCTGAGCAGGGTCAAAGGTAGAGGAGGGGACGGGTGGGTGTCCCCTGTCCTGGGAGATGCTCTCTGAGCTTCGGCTCATTTGAAGGCTGGGGAAGGTCATTAGCTCTGGGACAGCATCAGCAACTAGGCTGCTCAGCAGCTGTGGCTGGCCAAGTCATACATGCTCTGAAAATGAAAACATTTGGGACATGAGCAGGAATCAGAGAGAGAGTTTTCATTAGGTTTAAATCCGAAAGTCCCTTAAAAACTCTGGTCTCAAATTTTCAGAAGTGCTATGGAGCTCRGTGCCATCTCATTGCCACGTGCCAATGGGATCACCTGGAAACTCAACACTTAAAAATTCAGCACGAGAATCCCCAGGGAAGCAGGGGGGTGCCCAGCTAACCTGCTTACCTGATTAATCTGTGTCTGAGAGCTTACCTGGGACTTTCAAGACAGTAGATTCGCAATATATGACAGATATTAAAGAGCATTTACTTTCACCTTTTTGAAAAATTGGTTAAAACTCCCTTGGAAAAAAAATGCTTCTGGAAAAAAATGTGAGGTTAAAATTGAATTATGATGTTCTTCCACACTTAAAGAGGCTGCTGGGTTGATTGAAGCAGCATAATGTGAAAGGCCTAGGAAAGGTGACACGGACAATAATAAGAAAATAAGGATAAATGAGCCGATCTGGTCCCACAGGTGGTATGAACTGATTTCACTGGGACTGCCCTGATTTCCATCAGCTTAAGGATCTAGTCCTTAGCTACATGAAACTTTAAGGTAATTCTTATTTATGTTTTTCACCAGAAAATATACTTTAACGTGCATTTTGGCAATGACTCAAGTAGCGATAGCACGTTCAGGTTGGTCTTTTTGTCTGTTGTATCTTTTTATGTGGCCGTTACTCATGCAAATATTTGAAGTACATATTTAACAATACAAAACAATGGTATCCAACAACAGACAGGAAGGTTTCTGTGGAGTCCTGCAGCTCCTCTCTTTGTCAGCTTTGTTTTCAGGTTCATATTATGATGGCAGATGGGTTTTGTTTGGCCAAATGGTGAGGATTGCAGCACGGCATCCTCAGAGACCTTTTTTGTCATTTTTGCAGACTCTCTCGGAGTGCTCCGTTAGGATTGTTGAAGAGGCAGGACATCTATGTGTCACCCACCAGCTTTTGATCTCTAGCATCCGCAGGTGGCGGAAAGAAATGGAAAACTGAACAGCCCCCTCTGCCCCCAGGCTCGGGCAGGCGCACACGGACACGACGTGCTCCCAATTATCCAACAGTCCAAGCAGGCAGCAGCGGCTCGGCTTTGCCTGGAGGAGCCTGGCAGAGCCAGGATTCAGGGTCTTTTGCTGACTTTGCTGATCACCCACAGAGGGGAAAGCAACCTAGTAAGCTGGCTGCTCTTTTTTCAGAAGCACCAGCGGTGCAGCTTCTGTTGTTTCAAGTTTTGAAGGTTCACCCACAATGACGCCGCGTCACCCCGTGTGCACTTCTCTGGTGGCTTCCCGCTGCGCTGGGTGAGGTAGGGAGGAGAGCCTAAGCCAGTGGCAGTTACTGAATATTTGCAGGCAGCACCTCCACTCTTCCCGTGCCCAAGGATACTGCTGTCCTAAGTGTTACTGGCTTCAAAAACGGATGTCTAGAAACTTTTCTTACACAGGTGTTGCTTCACTTTTCACCTGCTTTTGTCTTCACACCAGGCTGCAGCCTGCCGAGAGCTACTTTTGACTTACCCAGGGTTTTGGAGGTGATTAGTTTTGGAGCCAGGTTATCATCCTGAACAGGTGGAAGAGATCATCAAAAATTTTTAATCAGCTTTGAAAGTGGGTGTAGTTGATCCAAGAACAAAAAGCATTCAGCAACTGCTAAATCCAATCAACCGTGGGTGACTGATTACTTTTAGCTTTCTTAATTGATTGACTGTGGCATTTCTATGAAGGAGCTATTCTGAAACMCGAAGAAGTCAACACAACTGTTTCAATTCTGGGAATAACTTGTAAGTTATGTATTAAACCTGTGTTTGAATTCAACAGTACTGAATATTATGAGCAAAATATACAGATGGGTGTGCAAGAGCTGTGCTGGATTAGAGTGGGTGGGTTTTTTTCTCTTGCTTAGTAACAAGTTAAATGGTGGGAAGAATAAGTTTAGAGATCCTTTGAAAAGAGTTTGAGGAGTTTTCCCTAGTAAAAAAATTGCTGTAATATTGCCCGGTAGCATCAGGCAATGGAGTTTTCAAAAAGAGGCTCCTTTCATCCCGACAAGGTGTAGTACAAAATCTATCTGTATTCATATACACATAGCTAGCTATGTGTATATGAAATTGCCTTGTATACACTCACGTGCATGAAAGGAGCTTTGTTGTGGGGGACAGTCGTGCTGCAGCGCCGAGCACCGCACCTCTGCGCTCAGCCCCGTCCAGCCGYGTCTCTCTGGCAGAATTACTGCCGAGGGCGGCTGCTGACGCTACGKTTGACGTTGCGCGGACATGCCGAGTGTGGCAGTGTGCGAGAGCTTGCTCCGGAGGACGTGACCGTAAGGTCACTGTGTGTGTGGGCTTACCTGTCCCAGGACCACCCTTAGGAGACAATTCAGATGCGCTTTGTAATACCAGTGTCAGTTTTTTAAATATGTTCAATTACTTTTACTTGCACAACGGAAAATGAACCTGTCAAGTGCTGAAGTACAATTTCCACGGCAATGATGCTGCCAGTGTGTGTTCTAGGGCAAATCATTAATGCCATTATTGTTTATTTTCAGCACAATAAGACTGTTTCCAGCTGGAAATGAATGAATGTGCATAATACACAGGGATGCTTTTGGTACGATACAGAGCAACCTGTCAGAAGGTGACTCAGATCCAAACAAAGGTACAAGCCCTCATTCAGCAGGACTCACCACTCTCGGCTTTCAGACATGTCTGGTGATGGGCTGGGACCAGGGCTCTTGTGGGATCGATGGGGAACATTTTAAAAAATGCTTCTGAACCTGTGGGAAATTTTGCCACAAGCAATCCGGGTCCCTGGGAGCAATCACCTCCCCTGTAAAGCTCAGACTCTTCCTGGTTCAGCCTCTTTTCTCTAATAACAATAAGAAATATCTTGGGAACATTTTAATAAAAAAAAATGAACTCTTTGTTCTTATAAAAGAACTTAAATCACACCAATCTGTCCCTGAGCTTGACTTGAAGAGTTTGGGTGGGACTGATGACGTATTAAAATGGTAGAGATTTGTTTGGTAAAATTCTTTCTCTGGGGCCACTTTTTACCTGTGCATAGGGGTAGTCTGCTTAAGGAGAAAAGACAAACACACTGTTGACATTGCATCTTTTTGTAACCCTGACTTCAGCTACATTATTTTTGCTTCCATCTGAGGTAAATGCAACCAGTTGACTTCAGCATGGCCTTTGCAAAGTGTATAAAAGCACCAGTGGTCAATGTGTATCTAGCCTTTGCCAGCTGTGGAAATTATCCAAGGTGCATCCCAGCTGCTGGGCATCTCTTTTAATTACAAGCCACAATTACAGTGCTCCCATGACTTGGCTCCCCAGCTAGCCAGCAGCTGCTTGGAAGGGGAGAAGAAAGTCACAAGGAGCCAGTTCCCTGAGGATACAAGGTCATTTTTTCCTCTTTGGGCTGGGTAGCAGGGCCGGGACTTGTTATGGTATCAGGAGATGCAAATGCCGCCTCCTTGTGAATTAATTGTGGAAGTGGTGCAAGCCCTTCCTGACCACAGTGTGCTTCCAGGCTCAGCCAGGGATGCACCTGAGCCCCGTGTGTCTCGGGGCATCCCGAGGGAGGGTGTTTCTCGGCCCAGAAGCTGGGGAGCAACAGATCTGATGCCTTGGCTGGTGCTTACGTGTTTTGTATCACAGCAAGCCTTTAGCTTGTTATTTGCTTACTAAAGGGGTGGGGGAAAGCAGCAAACAACAAACAGGTGTGGCTTAAATCAGAAACACCTGCAAAATCATGCTAAGTTTGTGTGTGTATGTATTTTAACAGAAAGCAGGAGCATATTTTTTTTAAAATCGTAGTTTTGCAGTTTGTTAAAAAATGATATGGTCTCCATTCCCTCCTCCCAAAGTTAATCGTTGTCAAACACCGAGCCAACTGAAATAAGCTTTTTTTATTCACAGAGGAGGAAGAAAAGCTGAACAGAATCAGTTTGTGTTCCAGGAGCGCATACAGCCAGTTCTGGGCCTGAACTCAGATTTGTGTTGCATTGATCAAAGAAACCAGATAGAGCAATAAATAAAGCAAGGGCCTTGTCTGGGCTGTTGTTAGAATCACTAGCTCTACTTGGCAGGTTTTACCTGAAGTTCTGCTTCTCTCTCAAGAAACCTCCATGTTCTCATTTGAAAAACCACACTAACTGGTAATTACTCCACACACTGTTATCAGCAGTGCCAGTACTGGGCTGCTTCACCTGTGCTTGGGTCTTCGGTCCCTCAGTGCACTTATTCTTGATGCAGACAACTTCATGTCAAAGTTTGTCTGATAAAGTCCTGGTTTATTGGTTTTTTTGATTGCTTCCTTCCTATGCTCATCCCAAATTATTCATATTTCTTATTCTCCAGCTCCCATTTATGTCAGTTTTCTCCTTTTCCATCATTAAACCTCTGTCACCCCTCACTCTTAAATTGCCGCTGGTGAGGGTTTTCCATTTTCCCAAGTCCTGAATGCACTGTGATTTCCTGGCAGCCCTGCTCCCATTACAGGACTGGAGAGGCTCGTGCTTGTCATAATGACACACATCCAGAGAGCATCATTACAGTATCTAATGCAGATACAAACATATTTCAGGAATAAATGAAAAGCAGCTCTACTTAAATTATTGAGGAAATAAAGACAATGTGCTGTTGGGTACTGGAACGCTTCCTCCCTTTGTTCACAAAGAAAGCAGTTGTTAAACATCACGCATGTTCCTATATAAGTGCTTCGTGTTCTGAGGAGGAATTTGCTCCTCGTGTGTGACTGAGAAGCTGTATGTGATATTGTCAACAGACACAGGACTGCCCAGGCAATTCCAAGTATTCATGTAACCAAACAGCTTCSCAGCACAGGACAAGTCACCAGATGATTTTTGTAACACTAAGTCTTATTTTCTTGCTGGAATATAAATCTTTCGTTCATCCACCCTTTTCCTTATTGGTTTATTGACTGTTGAACAAACTTACCCTAATGCTAAGCCYTTTCTGCTTATATTAAAAAGGGATTTCCATGGACTTAGGAGCTTACCTTTTTTAATCAGAATAACATGTTGGTTTATCTCATAATCTTTAATATCTCATTATCGGCAGGAACAGCATATGGAATCTTAAATTGAGTAACTGGAGGACTTATTTGTGAACAAATTGTGTTCATTGTAAAGTCTGAGCCTGTGCAAAAAAAAGCATGCGTCTTCCATGTAAGTAACTGCATGAACTGGCATTCATCCCTGTAGATGAGGTGACTTGCAGTTGAGTATTTACCTAGGCCGGTACCGGACTGGTAGGATCGGAGCTGCGTTGCTTCATTTGTTTCATTTTGCAGCTTTTTCTTTTCTCTTCGGCCTCAGTGTTGCRTTCTGGGGCTTTGGTTCAAGTGAAACCCACTTAAAGCAGCTGCATTTCAGCTGTAGATGAGAACTCATTTGTAGATGATATTTGATATATATGGTGTTGTTCTTTTTGTTTATATATCATTTTGTAAACCAAACCGGATTGTTTTAATGGGTTTGCTGAAGAGCACAGCCAAGCATTCAGCTCATGAACTGTCCCCTTTGATTCATCGCTATTTGAAATTCAGTGTGTGACTGGGCAAATGAGTTGCATGGGATTTTTTTATGTTGCCTGAATCAATCAAACTTTCTCAGCGAGAAACCAATAATTTAAAAGAAAACCACACAAAACTGAAAAACCCTGTTCATAGTCTAAGGCCCAGATTTCTAGAAGTGCGAAGCAGCCTTAAAGATGGCTTAAGAAGTCAGCTGGCATGAAATAGCACAGAGCTAGTGCAGTTGGTCTTACAGCACTCTAGTTCAGACCACGTATCGTAAGCAGGTATAAGTTTGCCCAGCCCCGATGAGTTAGAAGGTTGTGTCTGTGCCTCAGTCCAGGCTGTGAAAAGTTTGTCTGAAAGTAGAAGGAGGCGGCGGGGGCAGAGCTGCAGCCAGGCTGAGTGGGAGACAAAAGGGAAGCCAAGAAAGAGGAGGGGAAAAGGAGCAGAACAACAACTTATAACACAAAAATGTGGAAAAGAGCACGTTACAAAGTTTTTTCAAAGAGGAGAATTTACTCATTTTTAGAGTTGTCATAATGAAAAGTGAAGGCACAAATTAACGATGTTCACTCTGTTCTGGTGAATTAAAACTGCATAACTATATTTACTGATTATCGAAACAAAAGATAATCTAAGAACACGATGTCTGGTGTGTGTTAAAGAGTTCAGAACATGGACAATGGACCTGAGATATCCCTGGACGTGGCCTGAGACGCAGAGCGGATGTTTGTAATGCATTGCATACGTCCCTCCATGCACATCTGATTTGGGGCTGGCAGTCTGTGCTGTTATTTCACTTGATTTGTATATTTTAAAAGCCCCAGCTCCTTCCTCACTGAAGATGAGGAGATTACTTTTTATTTTTGTTTTAATTGGACATGAGTAAAGTAGACTCCTGACAAAGCAAAAATCCAACCATTTTTCTTTCTATTACTTTTTAGAGAGCAAATATTTTTAAGGGTTCAGAAGGCTCTGCAAGCCAAGTGTCAGAACTGGGAAACAAGAAAAAGTGGTAGATGGAGGGGAAATTGTGGTGAAGAAGAATGGCAGAGTGCTGGCTGGGAAAAACAATAACGGACATTATTGCTTTCTGGGTAGAATGAAAGGGCTGTGCCCTTGGCTGGTGTTAATTGGCCTAACTCCTCTAAAGTTGGTAGAGGATTGATTCACAGCAGCTGTAATCCTCAAGTTAAATCCCAGCCCCACTGGGAGTTTTATCATTGTCTTCAAAAGAAGAAAGATTTTAACCTGTGTGTTATTTTATTCAGTCACCTAATGAATCTCTTAACAGTAAAAGAACTTGGCTCAGCCAGCGCTCCCCTGCGGGAGGGATGGGGTTCAGACTGCTTTATGAACTAGAAATGTGGAACTAGCTTTCTAGAAAAACTGTCAAAAACCTTCTGAATAAACCTTTGTCTAATTTTTGTAGTTCATGTTTTTTTCACAGATATTATTCAAAACTGCTGAATTGCCAAATATTCAAATCCAAGCCAGGTGAAAACTTCAGGTTTTGGCTTGTTTCCCAAGAAAAGTTTGGGTTTACGTCCAACCTATGGCAATGCATAATGTATTTTCACGTAGTCATGGTAGAGAACTGAGCTACTGTTAACCAAACACAGGAGCACATGCGTAGATCTCATTTTTACTACGTGGCATGCATAGGAAGCAAGTGTTGATCCTTGCTTATCACAGGAAGCCAAACACTACTGTAAGGTATGAACCAGGCCAGCTGACTGGGGGTGATGAGATTTAATGACAGGAATGACAAAAAATACAGTCCTCAGCTGTATTAGACTAAATCTCCACCTGATGGAGTCAATGTGGGATTGGCCTTTAGCTGTCCCTACGCGTGTTGATGTGATTTCAGAGCTACCACAGGCCACACAAACCCTAAGGGACAGGAAAACAGCATAAAGCTCCTATTTTTGCATCTTTTATGTTTCTTCCACGGTATGTAACTTTTGAACCATCAGAAAGCTGCATTTAGGTTGCTATTCAGGCTTGCTTTTGCAGTTTCAAACATTGTCTCCTCTTTTATTTAACTATGTGGAGTTGTAAGCTGTGTATACGGAATATTGACACATTCCTAATTATCTTACTGATGTATGGTGAATTTAAGATACTAAATTCAACTTCCCTTAGGAATAAACTGGGCTCTGTTCCTCAGGCTCTGAATGAAATAGTGTAAGAAACATCAAAATCCCACTGTCACCACCATACAGATATGTACAAAGCCAAGACAAACTCCCCTCACAACACAGCAAACATCTGTACACTAGTGCATGGGAARCAGACATGGAAAAGCAGTATATACATGGTTCAAAGACGAGGATATTCATGGTGAGGACCAACTTGCTTGCTCTGAGTCTTTTTTTCCTGAAAACTTGTTGTTTTTTTGTTGTTGAAAAGAAATGACTGGATAAAATCTAGCTCCCTTTTTGTCATAGAAATGTGGTCCCTTTAGGTGCTGTTGTCAAAATTTCTAACCTTTGGGGATGTCCTGTTCAAAAGTTGATTTAAAATTAGAATAGCAGTTTTTGGCAGGACTTTTTTTTTTTTTATTTCTTGAAAATAAGCCAGAAGAGTAACTGCTATGCCAGAATAGGCAAAAGATAATGGAGTATCTGTATTTTTTTGCTTTCTTCATGTTTTCTCTGTATTTTTTCCTCTGCTGGTGAATCTTTCCCCTGAAATTGTTTCTAAGCTTCTACTTCATGCCATTGTGGTCTTAGCTTCACTTTTAGTTTGTTTTATTTTCCTTTTTTTCCTGTTCTGAATTTATAACTAAATTTTTATTCCTTTCTTCATTAGATTGGCTCCAATCACTGTAATATCTGAGAGCTGTAATATTTCATTCTATGACTGTTTTCTGTAATTGTATACCAAATACAGGCTGCTGATTTATTTTCTGAGAAATGAACAGTGGTCCACAGCCATCATTATCTGAAAGCTYGCTATAGACTTCACAATACTGGCAATGTTCTTGCAGAAGTGCTGTTAGCAGAGGGGAGGGTAAGGCTCATGTCTCCAGCTGTAGCTTTGCAGCTCTAGCCACGTTTGTGGGCAAGGGAAGGGCTGGGACTAAGGTCTAGCAGGAGAATAAGACGAATAATTATGGTGGGGACAGCTTGGTTGGGTGTGTGTGTGGAGGGCAACTTTCCTTTTGGTCAGCTTGAAATGAAAGCCTGTTTTCTCTGTCAAGCCACATCCCTCCTCCTTAAAGCTCTTAACTGCTTAGTCTGTTCTCAAGCAATTGTTTTTCTGTTTGGATATTAAAATAAAAAATAATCAGAGACACCAAAATTATATGTTCAGATTCCACATTTTTTTCCTTTACATGTGTGGTCAAAGTCACGGCGACCCTAAGTTTGTGACTAAATGGGCCGACCCAAAGCTCTCTTTTATTTGCAAATTTTAATTGGGAATTTCATTTGGAAGTCATTAGCGCAGGGCAGTTTGGGGGCTTTGGCTGTGTAACAGAAGTGACTGAGCATCAGATTAACTTGGTATGGGGACAGGAGGGTAGAAGAGAGAGCAGTTCCTTGTAACACCCTCTCCTTCCTCTCTCCTTTCTGTCCTTCCACCAAAGTACCCATCTGCATGAGGCTAGCCACAGTCTGGTAGAGAAGCAACTACTTAGGGTCTTTTTCTTGTAATTTAACATAAATTAGCACCATAGCCCCTGACAGTAATCGTGGGCAACTGTAGACATCATTGCAACCAACAACAAGACACAGTTCAGGCTACAAATGCAAAGAGTGGAAGGCATTCAATAGCGAATTGCCACAGACTTTAATAAGGACAAAGAGCTGGAGTCAAGAGGCTGTAACAGGAGGATAGCTGGGCACACTGATACTTCTCATGGCTCTCCTACTTAGCTGGCTCTCGAGAAATGGGTCACCAAATCCTGTGAAGACTGCTGCAGCTATCAATGCTAGTAAATAGCTGAAGCCCATTTAATTCTGGCTAGCTTAGGGGAGTTAAAAATTCCATCACATCACGCCACGGCTTCATCTTCGCGCTGCACAGGCACTCCATAAATCCACATGGCTCTCTCCCTCTTATCTGAATCGCAATGCAGTTATTAAACAAATTGTAAGTCTATTTCATATCCTTTTTAATACTTTGAAAACTGCACAATATAAGGCTTAATAAAAGCTGAATGCTCCAAAACTGCTCTTAGAACTGAAAATATGACTACATCAAAAGACTTTACAAGGGCAGGATTATAATGGCTGAATAATACGCTGGAACGGAGCAGTAATTTCTTCTCGAATGCTGGGATGAATTATTTATGCTTTGACAACATTATGTGTCTCTAAAGCAGCTTTTAGTTATTCGCCTATTCGAGGACACAGCTGATCCTGCTGCCCGCTCTTGTAATTACATTAACCTCTTGACACTACATGACAAGCTTTTCCTGTGAACTGCGATCAATAGCCCATAACTGCTACCTATTTAATAGGGCCATGGTTACACTTCAGTTCAGATATAATTAGCTCTTTTCCCCCTTCCTCTTTTAACAAAGCGTGGAAAAAACCCATGTTGTTTAAATTAAAAAAAAAAAAATACACACAACAAAATAAAGGCTGTTAAGGAAAAGAATAAAAGCATTCAGATCACTGAATAGGCCAGTAATATGTTCCCTGAGTTTCTGCTCAGAAATGCGCAGCCCTTCCATTAGTCCACATCTGCATTTAAATGGAACTGGAAGCCATAGCATATGAGGACTTGTAGGAATCAATTACAGAAGTGTTGGTACAGGTGGGCAAGGCTGCGACCTGATACAGTTGAAGCACACACTGATAATGAGATAAACTAGGTTCATTTCTGCTCTGTTTTCACCTAGCTTTAATAGAAGCATAGCATTTTTTTGCATACCATTGGAGCTACTTTGTCTCAGGGATATATTTAGATTCAGATAAATACATACAGGGTTTGAAATGAAGAAGTTTGACTAATTGTGTTAACACTTTTAAACAAGTAATGCTTTCTTGCAGCTAATCTTTTTGCTGTTTGGGCTGTATGGACTATCTGAACAGACTAATGAATACCATATGAACGATAAAGGTTGATCTTTGCCTTGATGTAACAGAAATTACCTGTCCAGTAGCCTGTAAAACAGCTTTCCATTCCTTGATCTGTAGATTGATGGCCATGCTCATGCCATTGGCCCAAACAACATTGCCCTAGTTGTAATTTAAAAGTTTATATTCCCTACTCCAAGTAATTCTTTGCATTTTCATGTGTTACTTTGCAAAATGGCCTTTGGGAACTAAAGAGGTTTTGTGGGTGTTTTGATTTTGTTTTTTGGTTGGGGGATTGAGTATGCTGCTGCTCATTTTAAAAGGACAGGATAAGCACTTGTAATTAAGTTTAATAACTTTTTCTAAATAGGCTGTTTGCAAGAGTTGTATTCTTTCACTAAAGATCCAAAGAAGTCAAGTCCATGAGGCTCTTTCCAGCTCCTTCAAGGGATCTCCAACCAGGTCTGCACCAAGAACAATTAATGCTATCAAAGCATTACAAAGCAAGATGGGTAGTAAAGAACCTAGATGGTTTCTCTCATCAGAAATATGTCTTTTTAGATCTATGACCACTTCAGGTTGAGTGAGACTATGTTTTTTAGGAACCTCACTTGAATTTCAAACTTTTGGGGGTTAGATGCTTTAATTCATCTAAGATCTGGGTCTTAGGTCTTGCTTCCCCTTCTCTGAAATTACTGGAAAATATTCTTTGCTTGCTTGACTTCACTGGCAGGAAATGGTCTTTTGTGAGCGTACCTGTTGTGACAAGTTTTTTAAAATGCAAAAATTACAGACTCTACCTTCAGCTTATAAGCAGTTATTCTCTAAAGAAAATACATTCACTTGTAGTAAAAATAAGAGCTTTTGTTTACCTGTGCTTGTACCTTTTACTTACTTGAATGACGCTACAGATTGTAGACATTGCTGAGGCTGTAGGAGGCCTGATGAACCTGATAATTCCTTGCTCTCACTGAAACAGAACTTCAACTGCTCTGTGACATTGATTCTCTGGAGTCAGGGTGAGGTTTGATGATTAACAACGTGTGTTCCCAGGAAGGCTTACCTTTGCTTAGTAAGTATTTTATTTCCTATTTCAAGACTATAACAAAGCCACAGTTTTACCCCGCCCTCAAAAGCTCAGAATAGAATAATGGATAGGAAAGCATATTTCTGTTATAAAAACTTCCTTATCAGTGTGTGCAGTTACTATCTGGACACATATTTTTGAAGCATAGATGGATTAACAGAATTGTTAATACCATTTAAATTAGAGTAATAACCCTGTTTGAGATGGTAACTAGACGCTCCTGGGGATAGCACTGAAGTAATCAACCATAAGACATAGATTTCCAAGGAAGCTCTGAAACGCCTTCCCATTTCTCCCAAGAGACAAAAGACAAGAAAGAGAAGAGCTGAATTAGCAGTTAATAATATATAATGAGTTAGAAGTTTGAAGTTTATGATGATTCATAATTATTATAAGGAACCAGTTTGTCGATTCATGAATTCAAGACAAGCTTGTTTTCCTGCACGCTGCCTATTGCCACTCGCTGTAGTTGTGAGGTGTTGCACCGCCTTTCAACAGAGCTTCATTTTTGGAGACATTTTTTCTTTCCTACAGCATGTCTGTCAAGTAAGCAAGGGGTTTGGCTAATTTTTCTGTTCCTCCTCCTTAGATTAAAAAAAAAAAAAGGAAGCCAGACAGATTTTCAAAGATATTTTTGGTAACAGCATTTTCCTCTCACAGATTTGTTGATCCCAGTAGCTGACAAGGTGTGTAAAAGCAAGTTCATGTAAAACTGCTGTCCTAAGAAAAATGAAAGATTACCTGCTTCTCTGCAGAAGGCAGACATCCTCTTTTTATGACTTCTGAGTGCGTCAGAGGTTCTCAAACGTGAACCTCTTGTAGCCTTGACAGTCTTGAAAATAGAGCAAAGGAGACATAGGAAGGAGACAGAAGTAAAGGACCTGAGGGGAGGGCAGGGAAAGGAGGAGGAGGAGGAAGGCTGGTTCTCAGAGCAGGGCAGAAGCGAACACTGCAGCTGCAGAATGGATCAGTCTGCCTGAGACACTGACATTCGGGAATGCATCAAGTAAAAAAAAAAAAAGTCATTTAGCAGCTTACTAACTTCCACAACTAGCAACCCCTCTGCCCCAGATGAAAACAGTGATAATTTTCTTACTATTTTTATAGGTTAGTTCTATTAAGATGTCAGAAGACCCTGGTTTTTCTTTGAGGCTCCCCTTGTGTTTTTTAAACCTGTCAGTGACAGTTTCTCTACCAAAGATACTCTCGTCTATTTATAAAAAAGGGAATGTTTCATTATCCCCAGTTTACAAAGTAGGAATTGAGGCACACTGAGCGTTAGTTATTTTATTAAAGGTCACCCAGACAGTATGTGACAAAGCCAGGACAGAAGTCAGATCTTTAGGATCACAAACCTGTTCCTTAATCACAAAGATATCTTTCCTCCTGCATTTTTACTGTTTGAAATGGGCTGAGAAATCCTTTACACTGTGGATTTGTTTAATGGTATTACAAGATTAACCCTAGTCATCTGGCTGGAATTTTCACTAGCAAGTCATATCACTATGTATTTATTTAATATAAGATAACCTTTCATTTTCCTACCGGCAAATATTTTATTTCAGAGATACTAAGCTGACTAAACTTACAACTTACATGAGTGATACAGCATTTGATGTTAAACAGCAGACTGTTTGTTATATTTATAACTGATAGCAAAAGGGAATTTCAGTTCATAATTAAAAATAAAAAAATCAACAGCCTGTCAGCATTAAAGTGAAGGAAGTCTGCATTGGGAAATGCATAGCATAGCTAAAGAATTTATGCACCTGCTTATTTTCTTGCACACCCGTGTGATTAATCTATGTGCTATCAACTGGGCTTCCAAGCAAGGATTTCCTCAGCTCTGTATTGCGCAGAACAAAGGCAGGTCCTGAAACGAGTTGAGAGCTGCTTCAGTTTTCTTGGGCTTTTTTTTTTGCTACAGTAACTGGCAGATTCTGGATTGTTATGAGCAGGGTGTTTCTCATCCTGCCAGGCCTTTTCCTAGAGCCCCTGCCAATTTGACTTCACAGTGGGGTACACTCATCTTTTAAGGCTGAATGAGCTGAGAATGTGGTTGGGAGTGAGAATGTGGTTTCGATTACTATCTTTAAGCAGATTTGGCACCTTCATCTGTCATGGGGAAGTGGAAATGAAAATTAAACGTGGAATCACCTGTGTGGCAATGCAAAACACTCCCACTAGGCTGGCAAGACAGAAGATTGCAGGACACATCTTGAATGTAGGCACAACTCCATTAAAGCCAGTATTACCCTAGTTCAGGATCTTCTTTTCCAGAGGACACCGGTGCATTCTTTTCTCAGCCAGGGGAGTTCAGGCACTTTCTAAAAGCACCTAAATAAATAAGGTCTTCGAGTGTTTCACTGAGAACACTGTTAACACTGGAAGTCATAGAAAAAGATATTTTTCCTCCTTGTACGGCAATCCACCCATTTGCCTATACATTATTTAACAATAGTCACCTAAGAATGGCAAGAAAGTGATACCTCATGTCCCCTTTGAGATGTTACAGGAATAGTATTCTATTACAGCCTATAGTATCCATAATGGCTTGAGAGATATGTTCTCCGTATCCAGTGTCCATTTTAATCAGAGAAGGAGAACAATGGTAACATGATCACACTCTCCATACGCTTGGACTCAGGATACAGCTGGGCTGCTTCTGTTGAAAGAAAAGCCTGGAATCTGACAGAACAATTTGCTTCCAAATTTGTTTTTCTATTGCATTATTCCAGAAAAAATTGCTGCTTTAAAACAGGATTTCAACTGCTGCAGAGCAGCTGTCTGCAGCAAGCAAGCTATAAAGTCCACCAGCTTGTTGAGGTAAGCAGAACACAGGCATCCTGAAGAGAAGACATTTGGAAATCTGGACCCTGCATCTAGAACTAAGTTTGGGCTGCCTCCGTCCAGAGCAGAGCTCACCCCTACTTCTATGTCCCAGGCAGGAAGCGAGGCCAAAGGGAGGGAGTTGCAGGATCTCTGCAATGTCAGAGAGGTCAAACTAGCTCCTGAGCATCTCTGTGCTCCTTGGCATGATGGTGCTTGGCTAGGCATCTCCTATGGTTAGAAAGGTCCCTGTGGGACTGCTTGTGCAGACTTCCAGTAGGATTTTCCTCCCATGTATTTCTCCCCACGCTTCTCATACAAATCAAGTAGATCAAATTATTATTCCCCTGTCTTATCCTTTCATACCTCACAAGTCTTCTCACCTGATTGTTGACTAACACTGGGTAGCCCGACTTAACCTCCCACAGAAGAAAGTATATAAATCTCCAGGAACAGTATCTTTCCAATGTATTGGTTTTTTCCTTTTCACAGTGTTTGGATATAGTCTCTGATTATTTTTAAAGCTCATTCATATTTTAAAATGATTTGATTAAATGTTTCATGAATTTTGTTTGCACTTTGGTTAACTATTTCCATACTTGGTAGTCCCGATCAAGCTGTTTGTTCACTTCGTATTCAGTCCTGCAGTCAAGGGAATTGACTTCCATAGTGCTCTGCATGGATCTACGGCACAGATTGCCACAAAGTGTATGGTATTATTTTTACTTCTTAACTAGATGAACATGACCCTCCTAATCAGATTCCTGTGTGAATGATCATGTATAGAAAGTTAAGATTTGCTTTCCTAAGCATTCAGAGAAAATCTTATAAAATTCAATTTCAGTGGTGTTTGTAGAAAGCAAAGGTATCATGGATGTTAATATAACTGGAGCAGCTTTGTCTTTAAATTTGAATGAGTATTCTTATGACATTTCTTTATTTCTTGAGTGTTTTTGTATTATCCACCCCACTCCACTTTTGACTATGGACAAAATCTGATTTATATAGTGAAAATTATTAATTCCACAGGTAGATTTGACTCTTGAGCTGAAAATAAAATGAAATATACTGTGGAAAAATGCAAACTAATATATATGAGAACAAAACCTGTCTACAGCGTCCTCCAAATTGGAGGCATATAGCAAGAAATGTTGTAGTAAAAAGACTTGGGATTGATTGTTTTCATAAAATTAGCTTTGATCTGCGATGTGATATCCCAGGAAGAAAGGCTAGCACAGTCTGGGGCTGCATTCATTGGAATGTGTCCTGGAGCAAATAAACCATAGATTGGGTCTTGCTTTAACTCCTTGAGTTTTTATATGCCATCTATTTTTCCCCAGATTAGCTGCCCTCAGTCTTTCATAGTGGCATCTTGGGGCCTTGATATCTCCACATGCATCCTCATGTACTTGTGTTTGGGATATCTTGTAAAGATATCAGTGACCTGAAAAATACTGATAACAGAGAAATAAAGTGGGCTGGAAGGACTGCTGTATAGAGGTAAACATAAGGCATTCTGGTAAATATTACATGCATAGCAGGATACCAGCTAAGGAGCAAAATAATGCAAAATAATGTAATTGATGTATATAGAAGAAAAACAAGGATTCAGTCACACCATAGAAGCTGTGATATAATTAGGAGCAGTAGAATAAACATAAAAAACCAAACCTAATTTAAATATTAGGGAAAATATTCTGGACTGCCTTTAGCCTTTCAAATAACATCCCAAGTGAGGTTGTGGGGGATTCTTGAAAATTGATCCTATAGGTATTAATTAAAGAACCAACAAACCTGCAATAGATAGCAATCTTATCTCTCCTGGAGGGATTGCCCAAACGATCTGTGCAATATTTTTTGTCTCTACCACCTCTGACTTATGCAGACAAAAGAGCAGAAGCAGTAGCAACGTCTCCAACACAGGTGGTAACCTGGCTGTCGGTGAAACATCGAGTCAGCCAGCCCTGCAGATGCCAAATGGAAAAGAGCAAAAAAAAGAGGCATCTGGAGCGGAGAAGAGCAGAAGGTACAAACGCAGTGCTCTTCTAAGAGGCGTGTCAAGGAAAGAGAAAGCAAAATGGAGCAGAGGCTTTTACAAGGGAAGGAGCAACGAGAGGAGGAGTGACAGAAACCTGCATGGGAGTAAATGAGCAAACGTGCTCCCATAGCTGTCCCCACCGATGCTGCCTGGAAGCCCCTGGGCAGCGGCATAGGGGACAGAGCCCTGGCGACCCTCCCTCCACATCCCCCCCACGGCTCCCGCCCCTGTCCGCTCCCTCATTTAACCCATCTCTTCCAGCAGAAGTGAGTCACAGGTGTAAGGGACCTTTTYGTACTCTTAGTCATCCTGCAGCTGACAAGCTTGTCCCTGGGCAATGCATTGCCAAGAAAGTCTCCACAGGGCTGGGGCAGTGGGGTGGGGCTGTCCAGGGTGTCCCGGCCCGGGGGGCCAAGCCGGGGGCCCTGGCACCCACAGCCCCCAGGTGCTGACGGGCCTGGCAGCCGCTCCCTCGCAAGCCTGTGGCCCCACAGCAGCCTCACCCTGCCGGGGCAGCGCTGGCTGGGCCGTGGCAGGCAGTGACAGAAAGAGTGATTTGACAGGAAAAAGCAGGAGAATTTGGTGGAATTGAGAGAAATTTTTTCTACCCCAAATAAAGAAAGCCGAAGGCAGAAAGTTTCCAGTCAGAAAGGCGATGGTGGGTGCCCTGGGCAGGGCTGCCCGGGCTGGCCGTGGCTGCTGGCCCGTGCCTGAGGCGCAGCAACACCCTGCGGGCCGGCCCAGTGCCTCCTGCAGTGCTATGCTCTTTTCTGTGAGATGTATTTTAACTGCCAGTGGGTGAATCCTTTGGTTTGGGGTTAACAAGCACAGTGAGCACTTTTGTTAAAAAGCTGTTGGGGGGCAGGAGGGTGCTTCCCTCCAAAACCCGCTGCCTGCCCTTTCAGAAGTGTCTGTCCACACTGCCGACAAGGTGCGAAACACAAAGGAAAGGTAAGCGGTGATTTCACCTGCACAAAGCATCTGTTTTTTTCCAAGCCTAGTAATTATGTTTTTCTTTTTTTTTTTTTTTTGAAACAATAATGGCTGTTTGGGAGATTGTATTAATACCACAAAACTGACCCAACTCATGGAAATCTCACAGCAGCCCTATAGCAAAACAAACCGCAGCGCTCGGGAGCAAATGGTGTTCAGCAAAGTGCTTGGGTATTAACCGAAGGTAAAGTGGATGCTTTTCTTCCCCTGTTTCAGCTATTTYTGCTGAGCGGGTGCATGGGCTGCTGTGGAGGAGCGCTGGACCCCCATACCCCTCCGGGGTTGCCCATCCGCCCCCACCGGGGCGCCGGGTCTTTCCCGGCAGTGGGTGCCTCTCCTCAGGCTGGGGGGACTTGCTCTTGTTTATGTTCCTCCTAGGATTTGCTGAGATCAGCGTTGAAAGCAAAGAGCTATTTTACAGACATGCATACAAAATGTATCCATGGATATAYGTGTGCATATATTTGAGGGAGTCAAGCTGAGAGAAGTGAGGATAAAAGGTGTTTTCTGAGTGTGTAACAGTAAATCCAACAAATATATTCCCAAATGTTATGTTAGGTAAAAATCACCATCTAAAGTAGTCATTGTATCAACTGCTGGTTGATATGCGCTTCGGGTTTCAGTGTTCCCAATGTCATTGTAAAGGAAAATGTCCGTTTAGCCAGAAACAGCGTGCAGCAGCTAAGGTGGCTACTCTGATTCCCCATCTGTGTGTCGCATGTTCACTTCTGTCTCGGCAAACACAGAAAGCAGCAAGATGTCTGTCTCATAACATGCAGGAAATCTTTTTCCTGTTTAGAACTGGGATTTTTCTCTCCCTTAAGAAACACCAGGTCCAACTCCTGGCTCGCATATTGCAGGAACTCCAGTGACTGAGGAAGGGATTGCTGTTTGTGTGTGCAGATGAGCCTGCTCAAGTAAATTACTTGAGACTGCAAGAGGATAAGTATCATTTTGTGTAACAAACAAGCGGTTCATTTTGTGACATGATGAGTCCGTGTTTTCCTATCTGTTCAAGACTCTATTTTTTGCAAAAATCTATGTGATTTAATCTARTTTTAACAGTATGTAAAGGAATTTAAAATGCAGCACTCACCATTGACTGTTTGGAAGTGCACAGAAAATTGCAGCTGTTGATTTACTGCTTGATTAACATTGTAGCTATTCTCCTTAATTTTTTCAAACTTTTTATGGTCTATTTAATGTATCTTTACTTGTGTGCAGATAGCTTAAGTGTTACACTGTTTTCTTGTAACAGAGCTCCTGTTAAGTGGATGAATAATACAAAAATGCTACTACTAATGCAACACTTCTTTTTTTCCTGCACAATTTTATTCTGAGATGGATTCCTATTGATATCACTTTTCCTTGTAATCACATTGGCAAATGTTCGAAGGTGTGATGGGAAAGCTTTTAAACATGTGAATGCTCCAATTGACTATGAGTATCAGTAGTGGAAGTGCTTCTGAGGTCATGCAATGATAGATCAGCAGTAGTACAAGGCAACTTTTCTGACCAAGCAGCAACTAATTAATGTTACTTGTACAATGAGAAATTACTTTCCACAGCAATTGATAGGAATCAACCCATAATGTTAAATCCAAGAATTTTGGGAATTTGCCAAGCAAGTGAAGATCACACTCTCTATAGATATTTTGCAACAGAAAAAAGATTCAATTTCTTGGATAAATTACCTTTGTGGGTTATTCATCTAGCTCTCATCAGAGCAGGTGCTCTAGGTTTCCTCTCTTGATATTCCCCAGAAGAAATTTGCTTTGTTTTCCCCTACCTGATTGCTATATTTCTTTAGAGGATATTTATTGTTAAGCCACAGCCTCTGTTATTTCCTTTGCTGCCTGAGCTTAGTCAGAACTCTGTGCCTCAGACATGCAATAAAGCCCAGTAGCAGAGGAAATAACAGTGCAGTTAACCTCCTTAACATTGATAATAAATAAGCGCTAATAAGATATGCACCAGGGTAGCAATTGCCCTGACATAATGAAATGCACTAGTTTAAATAAGTGGTAGCTGGTGTCATCGTGCTTTTCAGTAAGGAACCTATGCAGGCACTATTTTTTTTCTGGGTAATTTATGTGTCAGATTTTCTAGGCAGCTCAGCTGCTGTTAAGACATTCAGTCCAAGTGGCCCAGTTTTCATAAATTCTTGACACYGAGCAAACCCCTTTGTTTTTACAGGTGCCTATCTCAGATCCAAGCCATTTCTTTAAAAATATTACCCCAGTTGGGGGTGCTGAGCATTCTTGGAAATCTGGTCTGTCTCCTCCCTCTTTGTTTAAACTGCATTTCACTGGATTAAAGCCAGCTCGATTGAGAATTTTGCTTTCCAGTCGCTACCGTGACTTTTGATTGAACACGGTATCTCTGCTATTAATTTACGTTCCTGCAGATCAAATAGCTCTCTTCATCTCACCCTACTGACAAGCTATCATGACAACTCGGTGGTGAATATACACACTCTGGGACTGGAGGGGAGGTTTGCTTTATTGTAAAGCAATTCTTCTGGGTGGCTTAGTGACATGTTTCGAAGGAAAGACTAAGGTTCTCTTTGCAGCAGGCCTAAACCAGGAAAATGCAAAATGTACACCACCCTCCCAAGTCTTGTCCCCCTCNATTTAACTATCTCACAGCTTGGGCACTGCTTAGAACAACTCGTGTGCTGTAATTGAATTTCAATACCTACCAAAAAAAAAATACGGTAGCACTGAATAACCTGAATAACCAGGAGATGTTTATAAGTACCAATATTAATTAGACAATCATAGTCTATAAAAGCCACATGAGGATATGATTTGTGAATTGTAACTAAGTCTGAGTGATTGTGCTAATTTATTATGGTTTGGAAACAGAAATGTAAATTTGTAAGTCTTGTGCCTCATTATTATGAATATTATTTTTTTACTCCACAGTTCCCCTGACACTTATTGTGTTACTAAAGACAAGAATAATAATACCAGAAAATGGTCGTGTTTTATCTCTGTAATGTTGCTGGCAAATTGAGACAGCATGGTAGCAAAATCGTAGAGGAAGTTTTCTCTGAAGTGCCCACGTCTTTGGTTTATGGAACTTGTCAGATTTTCGTCATTGCTTGGTTGCAAAAAAACATCTGTTCCTGCTTTTGAGAAATATTTGTAGCAGTTTTACAGCAGGATTTAATTACTGCCAGTGAATGGTGGTTGGGTGCCATACAGTACTAACAGATTTTTATCTATACTCTTTTATATCTATGAAGTGTAAATGACAAATAGGAACACTATTTAACTGTGACTTTAGTAACAAAGGCTATTTGCTGAAGAACTATGTGGCGAGAGAGTTCAAACGATGGGCAATACTCAAAGGATTTGGTTTTAGAGTTGCTCACAGAGTGATGTGATTTGTTTCTTCTTGAGCTCCATATCAGAATGCAGCTCACTAAATCCTAAAACTGCGTTAGCCACAGGAGAATCTCTAATATGAACCTTGAGTGAATCTGAGATACTGGGAACCTTCTAGGCAGCTGCAGTTATTGTTGCTTACGCTTTTTTAAAGTGCTGATCACTTTATGGCTCTGAATGCTAGGCTTCTGATGGAGCTTTGTTATAATAAATGATTTTGTTAGGTTTTAGTCATCCATCTGCTGTTTGGGAAACATCTCCTTAGACATCTGTATTATCGTGAAGATACAATCTGATTTTTATAGTGTCCAGAAAGGGGGGCATCTCATTTATCTAGAAATATCAATGCATAAATATGACTGATGGCATTTAATGACAACAATTTCTCTGGTAATCAGAGAGAAGCACAATACCTGAGGCAGCAGTAATGCCAGCTTTGGCTCCCTCCCTTTTCTCCAAAAGCTTACACCATTCTGATTATTGAAAGCCTGCTTTCTTCCTGTTCTACTAGAAAAATAAGCCTTTTCCCACATCTGATGACTTCACTCATTTGAGTTGTCCATGAATTCTCTGAACTCTTCATCCTTGTCAATTGTATTAGCTCTGGAGAGAGAACCAACAGCAGGTCCTGCATTCTCCTACATCATGTGTGTCTTCAGCTGAATAGCAAAGAGGATGGCTTCACAGGCATAAAGCCAGGGGTTGTCACAGATGTTAGTGAAGTTCCAGTTTGGCCTGGGGAATCTTTCTACTGTGCCTCCCTGTTCTGCTCACGCCCTTTTTGTACAGTATTTGCATGAGAAGGAAAGAGCCCAGCTTTGCTGGTAGGGGCAGGCCTGGGAATTTGTGGAGAAACTCTTCAGTGCTTATATATGGGACATTATATATGGAAATCATGATGTTATTATAGCTTATAAGAAACATTTATATTACGGTGACACCCACATGTTCTGCTCTACATTTATGTATGCAAATAAATGACAAAGCATTTGCAGTTTGCAACTAAGAAACATTTTTTTTTTTCTTTAATCTGAGTCCTTGTTCTGTTCTTGCAATGATCTAGCTGTGGCAAAGGTTCAGACTGTGGTATTTGAAAACAGTTTCAAGCGCCTTCGATGTTTTTTAGCAATACTGACATGCCTGCACAGGCAAACAGACATAGCCTGGACTCTCTTTATACCAGCAAAAAAGTGCATTTGCCAGTTTACCTTGTGTATAGTTCTTGGACTGAAACAACCTATAGCCCAAGGGATATCGTACATTGTGGTTGTATGGGGTTTTTCTAGGCACAGAAACTTAGAACCCCAGCAAATACTGTTAAGCAAAAGCTTCATGTGTCAGCCTTTATTTTCTTTAAAAATTCTTGGAATTCAAAAAACAGTCATCCTGCCCTTTCCCTTGCTTTTGGCTGCTAATGCTTTGCAGAAGGTTTGGTGATGGATTGGTTTGTCTAGGTGTTTGTTACACACTGACATGCAATAGTGTACACAGGGTTAATGCTATGAGTTTCAGAGAGACTGAGAAATCCTCCTTCAGCTTTCTCCTGAGCCCTAGGAACTCATTTCACATCTCATTCATTAGACAAACTAGCTGATCTGAAAACAGCATGCAAAACACTCCAGATTACTGTGATGCAAAAGTTTCGTAGCCTGTTCCCCCGAGGAGTGCCAATAACTCAACCTTTAAACCTCAAAGAAAACCTGACTTTGAGGGTCCAATTTATGATGGCTTGAAAATGAATGTAGGGCAGCATTTTGTTAGTTTAAGATGGCAGGGCTGCCCTCTCACCTGTAATCTCTAAAGATTACCGGCTCCTACTACACTCACAACACTGACAATGCACTGTTCATAGCGTACTGGCCTGGGGCAGATTGGTAACAACTCACATTTCTGCTCAAGGTATATAATTTCATTGCTTTGACACAGGCAGTATTTATAATAGCAAAGGATGACGTTTTTGCCCTATCTCAAATGAGTGACAATCCTTGTATTCTCTCTCTCTCTCTTTCTGTTGGGCCTGTTGCTATCAATTCTAATGTGGTTTTCAGTCTCGCATATATCTATTTGCAAAGGTAAATGAGATATTTCCTTGTATGGATGTAGGCGACTGTTGAGGAGGTTTACTAAGGCGGTATTCAGCGTAAACACCCTGAATTCAGATGGTTATACAAAATGTGAAGCACTGTCAATCTACAAAGTTGTCTGGAAATTTTTTGACAGCATATTTTCCTACTTGGTCTCTGGAACTTCACTCAGGAATTAATTAGGAAATTCCTAGTTTCTGAAGTCAGAGGAGACCTTCTTTAAGGTGTACCTGGCATCACGCTGATGTAGGTCAGAGCACACCAACTAGCAGTTTTGGCATCAAGGTTACCACTTCAGTTTGAGGGATACTGCATCTGAAAAGATTTGTACATGGGGAAATGTACTGGAAACATATTCAAATGTAAAGAGTTCAAGGACTTAAGTGACTGAGAAACTAAACCATTCCTCTGCTAATGCCTTTTAATGACTTAACTAGTTTATTTAAAAATACGCATTTTAGTTCTAGTCTGAATTAACTGAATTACTAATTTCTAGCTGTTGCATTTCACTATGGCTTTTTTTCTACCGTTATTACCACTAGATCTTTTTTTCCTGTAGGTGCTAGCTCAGGTATGTCCATGCATGCTTCAAACTCATACCTCTTTGTAGTGTAGACAAACACTGTTTCCTCTCTGAAGAAGTACCAATCTCAGTAAGCAAACCCAGTATAAGGCAGGTGGAGATCCAGATGCGGAGGGGTTAGTGACAGCACAGGTATATCTGAAAAAGCCTGGAGCCAAACCAAGCTCCATGCTCTCACCGAGAGCTCTAGGCATTGCTTTTGCCCAAGTCATTTTGATCTGTTCCTAACATAGCAGCCTTTTACAGATGAGATTATCCTTTGTGAAACACTGCACAGTAAAAGACTCCTTTCAGTACCTGTAACAACATAGATTTAGGAACATGCCAACAGTAATAGATTTTATTCTGCATTCTCTAAATCGGCCAAACTCTGCCATTGATTTTAATAGCTCTTTTGCCTGAGTAATTGTTATGTGAGCTGGTCATGATTGAAATGGCCTAATCCCCATTTACAGGAAATGTGTATGAAATAGAATAGAAATATCCAGAGAATGCGGCCAAGTGATCATTGTGTGTGTGGTAAAAAGGGTTCAAGTGTGGTGGAAAGTAATTTTAGCTTTAAACGTAAAGCTACCACACTGAATTCCTTACCTCTCCTTTTCATTTCCTTCCACCATTGCCTCCGCTGCTTTTTACAGGTCTTTTTCCTCCTTTTCTTGTCAAGTTCGTTCAGGGTCTTGGAAGCTGAATGGTGATTCTGCCTACAACTCTGCCCAGCTCAGATTATGATTCTGAGCTGGTCAAAAGTAGTTACACAAATTCCTAAATACACAAAACAATTTCCACTTCTAATTAGAAAAATACTCCAAAACACGAACTAGCCAAGAATCTCAGGTCCCCTTAGTCCCATCCAAAGCCCTTGTCTTCTCCAACAAACTGAAAGAAAGATTTGAAAAGTATGATAAGTGACCTTTTACCCCTTTGGTCCCTCAAGTTAATCAAATCCTCTTAAGATTCTTGAGGTTTTTTTTTGTTTTTTTTTTTTTTTTTTTGGGAGGGGGAGGGAGGGAGGCGTTTGAACCAATTTTCATAGAGCATACAATCTAAAGTTCTTGACCAAAGTGACAGATAACATCAGCAGATGTCTGTAGTATTCAACAGCCTCATCCTGCACTTGCAAGAACTAGACGTATTGGTAAGAACACCTCCCTGGTTCTGTGATACAAGATGGCACTTGTATCAATCAAGGAAGCACTTAGCCAACTGAAGATAATGCTGTAGCTGAAGGATTTTCCCCCTGAAATTCTTGCTGCAGAAGAAAGTACATTAAGATAAATATTCCAGTGTCAGATGCACATAGGGAGGCCTCTGTCTTTGTTGAACAATGTCATTAGATTAAAAAAATAGAAACACACGGTGCAGTCTGCCCACAGTTACTCCGGTGTAAATCTGGTATCCTTCACCTGATTGTACAGAGAACCATTCGAACTTTTTACCAAGGCACATGACAGGAGAGTTTGCCTTCTGATTTCTTAGTATTACTTAAAAATGATTTTTTTATGCCTATATATTTATTTCAAGAAACTTCTTTTTGTGGGCAGAATGACAGCTCATTTATTCCATTGAAAACTATGATTTGAAGTTAGGGCATCAAATTCCAAGCTACTGATTTGCATGAGTCCAGGTATAACATAGATACTTTGCTGTGTGACCTGTGTGTGAACTTGAAGGAGAGAAGGGCAGGAGGGGGAGAAATGCGCAAGAGAGATGGTTAAGGGAGGAGATGATCATGTAAATGGAGTAACCTTGCTTGATCATCATGAGAGAACAAATTCTCCAGGGGCCAAAGGATTACCATGTCTACAAAGGTCCAATAAAGGGGAAGGCTGAGCTACTCATAGTTGCATCATAGCTGTAATTCTCAAGCCATAATAAAACCCTGGTATGTTATTAATTCAGCTGTTCTGGTTGCTGTAGAGATGATATTCGAGTACTGCCATTAATTCATCTTTTTACCCACTAATATATTATTTTCTACAGGGATTCATTGTTTTAACCCTCAAAGTGAATTAGCCTGTGGCATATTTCAAAGGTTTCCGCCCAATTAAATCAGTCCAAGGACATCCACATTGCATCAGAGCCACTAGCATTACATTAGCAAAGATAAAAACCCCAGTCAAGAGGTAGGATATCTTTAATGGGACTTTATCACTGAGACTTGAAGTTATATATATGAGAAGCAAAATGTGCTTGGCTATTCCCACAGAGATCATGCACTCTAAAATTGCCTTAAAATGCACAATCACTAACAGCAGTATTTGTCACACTCATTGCTCATTAGTTTAGACCAGAAAATTACTTCTGAATAAATGCTGATTTGCCACAGAAAATGTATAAAGCAGTAACATGTAACTAAAAATGATAATCGAACTCCAGCTTTGCTGGGATTTGTTTTTTACACTTGTGGGTGATGAAGGGTTTTTAGCTAAAAAGAAAATGAGCATGCATAGTGCTGATGGAGAGAATGGGAAAAAGCAAAGAGGAATGAACACGATATGAGAACTAGCTAAGCAGGAGCTAAGCAGCTTTGGTGGACCAGAGCTCGTCTGGGGTCTCAGCACCAGGTTCTGCAGAATATGTATGCTCTGCATCTATATTGTTCATGCTTTTGCATTATCTACCATATCCAGGCTTCCTGCTACTCTAGATTATGGAGATCTGTGTGCAGCCTTACCACTTAATTTTTCCGTTCCCTGAACAGCAGGCTGGAGAAGACAGCAGATAGAAATAGCCATGCCAGATCAAACCCTCTTCTTTTCTCTCCTGCACTCTGAGTGGAGTAAGAACAGCTGTGTGTTTAATTTTTGCTTATTGTTACTTGCAGAAACTGGGATGAGAGTAGGTGTGAGCTTTGTATACCTACACTATTTGAATGTCTGCCCCCAAATTCTTAGTATACCTGTCTCTCAGTCTCCTACAGTTCAAGTACTTACCACTAGTGGTGGTTTATGCAGAATACCACCTATTCTTACTGGCACACTTTGTTCTAGAAATTAAGGAAAAACATTTCGGAATATAATTTGTTTTCATGGTATTAGTACCTGTTTTTATGACACTGCCATTTACAAGGATCTGACATTGCTCAGATGCAGAATTCACTGGTATAGGAAAACAACAATGCAGAGCATAAAGACAGGACAGATTTTTACTAGGTATTATACGACACTAGGGAAGGCATTTAAAACACAAATAGACAACATGTAGCACATGTACTATTAAGCTTTTACAGGGCATTATTCCACTCAAGGGATGTTTGTGGTGTGAAAAGAGAGAAAAACAACACAGGACACAGAGAGCGAGACAGATCTTTATAAGGAATTATCCCACACCGGGGAGGCTGCTATTGTGAACAGAGGAAAGAAAAACAAGGCAGGAGATAAAGACGAGAGATTTTGCTGGCTTTATGTTTGCCCCTGTGTGATCTAAAGCAAAACTGGTAGCACTGGATGAAGAATGCACACTGAAAAGCTCATCCTAAGATCTCATTCTATTTTCCTGTTTGCTAATTGGAAAGGTCGAACTTGGCAATTTTTTCACCCACAGAAGTAGTTTCGTGGATATTTTTTGTCTCAATCTCTAGGTTAAAATGGCCAGTGAGACACTAGTGAATGCACTGAGAACAGTTCTTTTCAGACCTGAGGTTTTTCAAACGCTGTGAAATAGAGCCGTACAAAACATAAAGACCAGTGGGATTTTGCTGAAAAAGGGAATTTAAGGAGAACAAAAATAGTTACAGAGTTAGGGTCAAAATAGGCAAATGGTTTCAGACAAAAGAAAGTACAATTTCAAAATGCAACTTTTGTTGTGAATTGAGATGTGGCTAAGACAGTGTGTTCTCTTAAATGTCTTAAAATAAAAAAGTTTATTTTAAGCTTGACACAAAATATTTTGAACTTAAACAGAATTTTAAATTTTGTCAGTGAGAACCTCATAAGCTGCAATTTTAATTTTGAGTCATTCTGAATTAATTTTTTTTAAAACTTTACTTGTTCAGACACCAGTTGCAATCATGCAATTATTTGAGTACTGACACTAGTAAAGCCTCATTCCTTATTGAGTATGACCCTACAGTTTCCCACACAAGTATCTTATGTTGCTCTTCCTTCAGTATCTGAGAAGGAAGCCATTCCTATGGCTGGGCATTTATAAAGGTTCTGTGTATTCCCTGGTGTCTAATAAGGAGGTACCATGATGTAGCCCTTTTCAGAATCAGGTCTCATGGCATCCTGCTTTGCTCAACTTGACTGAAATCTGCAGGAAATGCTCTGTTGAGATATCTTTCTGCTATAACACATTTAGTTGAAATGAGATGACTGTCATAAAAGCTACAACAGGGAACAGAGCAGACACAGCATGTTCCTATAGCCCTTTCTCCCAGAGCAAACCAGATAAAGGCTGATCATTAAGTCAGCTTCACTGGGTAGCATTCCCTATATGCTGCTCTCCAGTCGCCCATCACATAGTCTGTGGGGAGATGCAGGTGTCTTAGGAGCCCTGTCAGAAAAGAGACTGTCTGCCAGTGGGGACGTAGGCCTGGCAAATAGGGTCACTGATCCACTGCCACAAAACTCAGGGTGACAAATAGCCTGCCTGCCCTCTGTACCTAACAGCTGCTGCATCCTCTTTAATGCGTATAGAACTGTATCCCTCTTAGCTGTAAACCAGGGCTATTCACTTGCTATACGCCATGCAGCATGCTACAAGTACAGCTGTAATATTGATTATAAGATGCTCAGTTATTATAGGAAAGAAGGTGATATAAACTGCTTTATACGACGTAGTAGACAATGTGAATATTTTAATAGGCTTTCCAGGTCATTCTGTAGCATTTAATAGCTACTATGTCCTTGTGAGTCTACAATTAAAAAACCCAAACAAAACAACAGGACCATACCCAAACAATCCAACCATATAAAAAGCAGAGCTCAGTTTCTCCTATTAAATCCTGTGGCCTAACAAATACCTGCTWTGGTGCAATGTCATGGCTGATAAACTCTAGAAAGCTTTTTGAAAGGAAGAGCTATTGCAGAATCAACAGTTTTCTGAAAAAGAGGAGGAAAAAAAAAATCAAGTACTTGAAAGTCACAAGGATAGGAAGAGTTGACAATTAAAGTAAGATCAAAACAAAGGGAGGAGATATAGAAGGTGACTTTTTCAAAGAAGTTGGACAAAGCCCTGAATGGTTAAGAGAATAGTAGCAATAGGATAAAGAAATACTAAGGAGGGTGGAAATGAGAAGGAAACCCAGAATGTGGAAAACATCCAGTGGGTGGGGAAAGAACAATTGTTATGATTTATGCTCTTTGGCTGGCACAAACTCACCAGTATGCAGTTGCTGGTTTCTACTGAATCACAGGAGCCTTAACTTGTTTGCTTTTTCTTCGGTTTTGAAGGGAAAAAGCCTCAAACCGCCACAACTGCACCTTGAACAGTGTGGCTGATCAAAGGGGATTGGAATATACTATATATAGAAATGAGCCAAGAACTATATTTCAGCATTTATTTTTATCAACATAACATCCCTCTGCCCAAGTGTTTATATGCTGCTGATCAAGAATATTTCTGTTCAGGGCATGTTAATGTGCATGCATATCATTTGTTCTGCTCTAAATGAATCTTGTTTGCCTTTAAGTATTATTTCTTTTCTTTTCTTTTTTTTTTTTTCCCCCCTGTGATCCATTCCATAGATTCCAGGAAGAAGATGTATAATCTCTCTTCCTTCATACAGGCCAGTACAACTTCCTAAAGCAGGCTAGTCCTGAGAGGTCATCAACCAAGAGAATATGCCATTGTCCTAGCTAATAAAATTAGGGAAACAAGGAGCTGCATCTTGCATTATACCTTGTAAGTGGTACAATTTAAGCTTTGTCAGGATTTTTCTGGGGTCAAAGTCCAGTGGACTGCTACTGACAAAAAGAAGCCTTCCTTAGCCATGCCTGGCGCTGCTCAGGGCCTGGGTGAGGACAATTAGAGCATTCCCACCTGACTTGGAGCTGCTACAGGGCAGACCATGCCTCCAACACTGGTAAACCCAAACTGCTGAGTGCTTTAGCTTGAGTTCTGGAATCATACAAAATAAATAAATTGCAGACCCTTCTCCTAACTGTTCTGTTACTGACTTCCAAGTGTAAATAGACATTTGTCAAATTTTGCAACTGAGTAAATAACCCTATTCTTCCGAGTAGACATGTTGTCTGCAGTGGGATTACTCACAAAAGCACCTGCATTAATACTCTCATGGTCATGCTCTCTGAATTACATTTGCCCATGGGAATAGCAGAGGTATTGCCTTGTTTGCCTTCGTCCATGTGCTTTCACCACAGACAGACTCACAGACAGAGTGAGAGGCTGTCAGCAACCTCTGGGGGCAGCTGGACGCAAAGAGAGGAAAGACACTGGAAAAGTTGTGGTGGTGAAAGCCCCTAGAGTTTTCTTCTGCTGTTGCACAAAGTGCTTTATGCTGTGTTTGCTAGTGACAATGAGATGTGTACAAAAGCTTTTGCCACTACATGGTCATATCTTCTGTTGGTGCGTAACTTGTTCATTCAGCAATTAGTATTACTGCTGTCCTCAAATCCTAACACAGCTAGATTAAGACTCAAAATCTGAAAGTAATGGCCCTAACAACCTTATTTTACCAAGAATGATTCTTCATAGTTGTGAAAAAATATTTCTGACCCAAGTCACAATATACCTGAAGGATACCTGATGCCCAGCGACATCTTTGTGGGTCTGCAACTGGCACAAAGCAAGTTTTGGTTGTGTGAACCATTCACTGTAACAGGTGATAAACTCTCTAAAGTGTTGTAAATTGTGGATCTGTTGTGTCCTCTTTCTTTGGTGAAGCAGATACAAGTAGTCTTTCACTCAAGATAATTTCATTCCTTTCTTGAGAGAGGGGGTGGAAGCTGCTCAGCTTCCCTCTCCTATTTCAACTTGCCCAGAAGAAAGTGATACTGTGTACCTTGAGAAGCAGCGATTGTGAGCTGTATGACTGACCAGTACACCTCTGAAATGGAAGAAGGCTCAGAGGAGATGGGCCTGTGAAGCTCAGGGAATAATGCAGGATATGACTGACCACAGCTGTTGCAATGAGTTGACTTTATCTCAGGACTAAAGGGGTCCAGAGTGTGGCCTTTGTTTTAGGTAAACTCCCTGAGTTCATCAAAAGAGTGTGAATGTCTCCCTGAGTTAGCCAGAGCAGCATGGGGGGAGTGAATATGTTGCTCAGCCCAACATATAGTATAAAAACTGAAGAGAGCAATGCATTTGAGCTGGCTTCAACCCATGTATTCATTCCTGGAGACTGGGGGTGCCCAGAGTGTGATGGTGAGCATATTCTAGAGACTAGTAATGGGAATCACACTAGGATTGTGATTGAACTGTGTATTGCAATTGCTATATATTTTGCTAAGTGTAACATGTTTGCATTGTGTTATTCAATGTATTTTTTTATCACTCTGCTAAATCAGAAATCCTGTGTACCATCAGCTACCTTTAAATAAGTGAATTTGATATTAAACATTACAGCCTCCAGGTATGCAATATCTAAAAGAACCTGGTCAGAGAATATTGGACTCCGGTACCACCAGAGAAGTGGGATGCGGAAGAGACCCTCAGAATCTACGCTACACTGTAGCATACAATAATTATCCTGCCTGTTATATTATACTTCCTAACAGGTGTTATCTGTGTCCAGATTAGATTGAGCTGTGTGATTTTGTGTGTGTCTGTGGTTTTATTTAGCAAATTCAGGATTTAGGCTTCTGGTTCTCACACTGGTGGTAGGAGGGAGAGGAAAGAACTCATTTTAATATCTGAATTATCGAGTTATACCTTTCAGTTTGTGGCTTACTGGGTATTTGCATGTTCTCTTACTTAGTGATTACAATCATTTTTCTACTCTGGTAGGAAGGCATTTTTTTGCATTGTTTTATTTTCCTGATATTTTTCTTTTCCCTTCATTTCTGCTTCCTGCTGGGATCACAAGTAAATCTCCCTAAATAGCAAATGAGCATCTGAAAGTAACCTATGTGCAAGGGAGAATAGGACTAGGCTGTGTGCACCCTTTCCTTACTCACTTCTCCCCTGGATTCAGTGAAGAGGGTATCTGCATCTCTTTATAGCACCAGTTCTCAGTACATCTGTTCAAGTGGAAGATTTGTGAGCTAAAAGCAGGAGGCCATCTAATATTTCTTTTCACTTCTGTGATTTTCTGTGCTTACAAATACCAATTACAAGGTTTGTGTAAATTACAAGGATGATGAACTTGGAGTAGCTAAAGTATGTTTAAAATGTCTGTACAGGGATAATAAGGACATTGTGAAAATCTGCTCTAGGAAATCTCAGAGACATTTGCAGATAATTAATGCAATGTGTGGAAACCTGAAATCAGCACTGTTTTTTTTTTTTTTTTTATAAACTAGTAATTTAGGAGTGCATTACAGGAGCACATTAAATTAACCATTATTAGATGAGGAAATGTTAAGATTATTAAGATAATAAAACCCAATTAGTGTAGGTTTTTTGTGTATAACATGGGTCTCGTATAGAAAACCTATTACATAGGAGGGACTACAAATATTTGGGGGATATTTCAGGTAGAAGCCAGGGCTTAAGGATCTTGAGCTTTTTTGCAGCAGGAAAGGAGCACTTTATGAACAACATACTCTTTGAAACACAGTGATGTGATGCTAAGGATTGAAAAAGCGATTACCCCAAGAGAATTTCAGGTAGTGTATAAGAAGTTTGTCCAGTAGTCTTAAATCCTTTGGGAATAAGTTGTGGCAGCTTGAAGAAGAATATAAATTTGTTTATTTGCTCACATAATGATGGAAACAACTTGTCTGTTTGCCCATGTTAGAAATGTTTAGATATCATTCCTGGAAGGCTAACGCATCTTATTTTCTTCTGGTTAAGCAGTAAATTAGAACTATTTCCATTGACATTAAAAGGTTGACATCACTATAAGGATACTGGAAAGGAGATGAGAATCACTCCCAGTTGGTATCTCAGCAAAGGATAAYATGATTCTGTGAAACTCTTTACAGTGAGCGGTGGAAGTTGTCTTTAATATCAAGGCAATGCATTTTCATAGCTGTACCAAGATTTTCAGACAGCTTGTATTCTCACATTGTTTTAATTTTTCTTCTGTGGCTGTGACAAATGATTAGAAGTTTATCACCACTTCAGGCAGAAATTATACAAGGTCAATAATTTCCCCATTATAACTTTATGACATCAGATACCCTTGTAATCCTTGCATCACATTCATTTAGCTGTTTCCTGGGCCGTTATTTGAGTCACTGCTGTTGATTCTTGTTGGTTAGTTTGTTGCTGTGTCCAAACCCATTTTTTCAGATTAGCCTCAAGCTGGAGCCAATTAAGGGGACCTTCATGACAAGTGTGTTTCCCATCTGGTAGTTTATTCAAATGATCTCTCTTCATTTACTAATCCCAAATGCCAGTTCTTCACATGACAAATTCTTGTCCTTCAGAATGACTTCCATCCCACAAAGCATAGCTGTCAACCTAAATTTTACTTGATTCTTCCATGAGATAGATCTCTTTGAGATGCTATAGCTAGCCAGCATGGTATGGTCTTCACTCATGTCCCACTTCAGGAAGAAGTAGAAGTAGTGTTGTTTTGACATGACCTATGGGTTCAAAATATGATAACTTCAGCTTTGCATGGTAATGTGTTATTGCACATCCTTTGTATGCATCAGGTTGCCTGCCTGTTGTTGAGTCAGAGGCATTTCTATAGCATGTCTCACTTAACTGTTGTTGGAAATGATCACATTTTTTTCAAAGAGAAAAGTAAATTCCTGGTCCCCATACAGTGTCTGTCTGCTGTTTTCTATCTTCCCTGGACTAGAGGTTGTAATTTTGAAATACCTTCTTTGGAAAGACTATAACAATATCTGTTGGTTTGGGTTTTTTCAAACTTTCACAGGTTCCATACATGTCAGGGCCCTGAGTGCACCAATAAACCTTAATTGTCCTGACCAGTCTCACCTGAGACCTCCACCCCTCACTTGTGCATCCAGGAGCCTTATTTAAGCTCGAACCTCAGCCTTCACTCCTGGTCTGAGCTGGAAGAGCAGAGTAGAGTGGTTGCATCATCAGCTGAAAGTAAGGCAATAGGTGTGGTCGGTGGTCAGTCCAAACAGCAGCAGCCTAGGTGCAGGAATGGGAACAGGTACACCTATGACATAGCTCAGACCAGGGCTGTGGGCCTAGGCCTGGTTTAAATTATATTCTTGGATGTATGGGCAGAGGGCATAGGTGGGGTCCTGGGCAAGGCTGGCTGGGGCACGTAGGACCTATTGGTGCACTCGGGGCTCTGACTGTGTAGTGAGTTTCTGTGGGGCTTTATGTGTTAAAAAGGCATCTCTGTCAGCTCTAAAGTCAATCCAAGCAGGTGTGTTTCTGAGTTCCAGTTTTTGTGGTGTCCAGTTTTGTCTTTTACTTTCAGCCAGATCATTTCCAAAAATGAATGTGACAGCTCAGGAAAAAACCTGTGAGCTTCACCTGGTTTTATCTGGAGAAAATGATTCAGTACAAAAACATTAATCAACTTTTGTTTTATTTAAAAATTGGACCAAATTCTCTTGAATGTACTAATTTTATGTCCACCTTTGAGCAAACTAGGTCTGAGCTTCATGCTTGTAACAAAACCTGAAATGAGGCCAAGGCTCTCAGCATTTGGTTTCATTGCCGACATCTCGCAGCACACCATTACGTATCTGTGTATAGAATATCTATAGTAGTCATTAACGTGGGCTCATTACAGCCTGCCATCTGTAGTGGTGACAAAATGAGCTACATTATTGCCTCAAAATGCTGTGATCTCGAAATGATTTTGCCCTGCATCTTCCTCGAAGCATGTGCAAAGCAGTCAGGGAAATTAACGCTACAAGGAACTTTTCTTTCTTTGCATTTTCTGTTCTGTTGCTTTCACTCATTCCAAAACTTGCTGTAGTTTTAAATTCCCCTCCAGGTAAATATAAGGAGATGTGCTGATCTCTGTCTCTTCATAATTTTATTTTATTTGGAGTTTATCTTATTTTTTGCTTTTGTTTTTTTTTTTGGCCATGGGTGATAGATTTTATTGCCATCCTTTTTTAAGTGAAGCTAAATGTTGCTCAGACTTTGAGCAAAGGGTGTACTATGTGCCTTTGGGTCAATACCACTCACAAGAGAAAATACATTGTAAGTGCCTGCTCAGACACAAAACAATGCATTTGTTCAGAAAGGGAGAAGACATGAAAGAAAGCTAGGATAAGAATAAGGACAGTTTCTGGGCATAAATGGGTAACCTGATCTTGTAAGATTATGGAAGATTAGTGTTCTATCAAGGAGCAGAGAATTCCTTTTGGGAGAATAAAACCAATGGATTAAGCACAGAGGTACCTGTCTCTGGTTGTGCATAGCAACAGTGTTAAGGTTTTGCTTAACAGGGGAATTACACAAAGAGACAGCTTACACTTTCTTAAGTCTTCCATATTTGGCAGCATTGCAAGCCTCAACAAAATCCTGGATACCTCAGAGAAGTTTACATCCCCATTGGTCTGGGGGAGTGCCTCACTCTGTCACAGTTTTACCAAGTTTTTTTACAAAAGCTTTAAATGCAAAATTTTTCCAAGCATTGTTCAGAAATGACGAGAGAAAGAAACCCCGGAAAACTTCACCAGACCTATTAGTGTCCCAACCTTTCCCTCCTTCCATCTTCCTTTCTTTCTGGGCGAAAAAAAAATCCTAAATTTCTTGTTTCTTCAGTTCTAGACTTTTTTTTTCTTTATTTATTTTAGGAGTCAAATGCTCATTTTTGTCCTCTTCCCACTGCTTTACTGTCCTGTTTGCCTTTTCTCCAAGAAGATACCTATCAGTACTGGCAGCACTGCTGCTTTTCCTGGAAACTGCTCTGCACTTTGCTACCTCACTGCAATTTCTGCCTTAGAGCTAACTGCTAGCTGTAAGTTCAATACCCAAAGTTTTTGACGGTGCTGTCATAAATTGCAAAAAAGTTAAATTCACTTTGCTTGAGGTATACAGGAAGAGCTTAAGCTTTGTATTGCCACAGTCAGAGACCGGTACACTCCAATATCTATGCTAACACATATCCCCATGGAAAAGTACCATGTTATTGTCAGCATAAGTGGCCCTATTTACTACTGCCGCTACTTTTTTTTTTTTTTTTTTTTAAAGACCTTTTAGATTGGTTTTCAAAACTTTATCTCAATAAAACTAAAAATTAAGTGTAAGTTTTCCTTTGGCTATCATCTGGATATTGTAAACTCCTATGCTTCGAAGGAAAGTATTGAAGTTCTAAGGTCTCTTATTAAAAAAAAAAGCGCTTGAGTACTGTGTTGTCCCTCATGGCTCTACTTACCATACAGTAAGGAAGCACTGGGAACCGAATCAAAATACATATTGATTTTATGATTGCATTGCTTTCTATGTACCTATCCCACAGTTTCTGGGAAACCTTATTGAGATACATGCGATTGGAAGATACATTGGCAAAGGAGACAAAGTCAATGTATAGAAAGCTTAGAAGGTACATAATTTTGAATGCAATTGGATCATATCCTACTTTAACAGCCTAGACTTCACTGTAGAGGCTGTCAGGATCTGGATGTAGTAGATGCCTTGTTACCACAATGACCTTGATTTGATAAGGTTGACTTTTATTTGTTGTTATTTACATGAGAGATAGCTGAGGCTTTATGGATGCTTCTAGTAGGTAGTTCTGAAGACAGCTAGAGTTACCTTCCTTGGAGTGCTTGCTGCTCTCTGTTCATCACACGCAATTTTTTCAAAAAATGAAAGAAATTAAAAAGGACATGAAAAGCTAACTCAGAACTAATGTTGAACCTTTTAAGTAAAGCTTAAAGAGGGATTTACTTTAAAAATCTCCCCCTGCCCCCCTTCCTCTGGCAGGATTATAATGACAACTGGAATGTATTTGTCAGTATAGTTATGGGGGGTGGCAAAGGCAAAGATGTGGCTTGTGTATTTGTGGGAAAGCACTGCAATCTCATAGATATAGTGGGAGATGAGACAATTTTCTAAACTTCAAAACAAGCTAAATGTGGAGCTTCTACACGACACTGGTTCTTTGTGCTTCTAACAGAAGTGAGGGGTACCCCCAAGGCAGAGTAGTAACCAGATCCACTGACTTTTACTGTAGTCTGGATAATCTTTGTTGATTGACTTTATGCTTTTAAAGTTTGTGTCTTTTGACTGTATTGGAATGTCATTAAACCTGTCTCATTGTCTTGAATGTAGAGACAGCTAATAGCTGAATTGCTATGGGGGGGATGCAATATGATTTCAAGACAAATATGTGCAACCATGCTGTCAATCTGTCCATCTTTCAGTTCTTAGTAGCTTTGGAACTCACTGGTCATCTTCAGCCAAATTTGATAGAGGGATATTAGTTTCAAAGGTGTTAAACAGTGCAGGTAGGGTCTGGTGTGATCTAAGAAGAAAGTAATGCACTGCAAATGTCCATTTGGATAGTAACATCTTTAACAGCAAAGGCAGAGTTTGAATAGACTAAATTGCAGTAAAACCTGGAAAGAGGGATTAAATAGCGGGTTACAGTACATAATTGAGATGAAACCAACATTTCCTCCTAAACTGGATAGTACAAGTGTGAAAACTGCTTATGGGGCTATTGATGGGAGTGCTTAGCCTGCTACAAATGCAAGTGTACAACAGAACACTTTTCAGTACAATGGTGAATGGTCTCAGTTGTGACAGGACACTTACTTTTTTAAGTTAAGTTGCCATAACTACAAAACGCCCAGAAACCCAAGCTCTAGGGTTGTCTTTCCTTGTAAGTCTGTATTGAGGCTGGCAAATTTTATACAAAACCAAGCTCTTGCATGTTTGATTTAGTTCTTTGTGAAATGATAATCTGACGGCAAAGATGACAGATGTCAGGGGAGGCTGAGGTAGTATTCATCTCTGTTTGCAGGCTTTCTGTGGCTGGGGGAAGCTTTAGCTGGGTTGAGGGATGCAGGTTACAGGAAATTGTTGTATTCACAGACCTGTTGAACTGGTAGCAACATCTCCTTCAGTGACACAGAACCATTTATTCCTGCTGCCCACAAAATTAAGGGGTTCTAGACAAGTGCCCAATATGTGACCCTCCTATCCATCAAAACTGGAAAAGCAGGAGGGTGGTGGGGAGGGAGAAAGTAAGTTCCCCTGCTTCTGTGCTGCCTGGTTTTGGAAGAGATAAGAGCCCTGGCTTGCAAAGGGAGCACTGAAATCTTGCCTCTACCACAGACGTTGTGAATGCTTTGAGCAAGTTATACAGACTCTTTGCGTCTCCTGTTAGTACAGTAGAGATTATGCCACTGCTTTACCTGAGGAGTGTGGTGAGGGTAACTGCAATCAAGAGTTCCTGGGTGCTCAGCTGTTCTGATAGTAAGAGCCAATTAATAGCCCGGATGGGTAGAACCTCTCAGCTGCTCTTAGGGAAAGTGAGGGGTGAAAGTTAGGAAGCAGCTTTCAGGCTTTTGTGGTTTCATAGGAGAATTTTCTTTCTCTGATAGCATGGATAATGTCTTCTGTAAGAAAGGATAAAGGAACTGGACTGCCATCACAGTTTACAGACTGGATTAACCATCCATTTAGTCATGATCACTGGCACTGGAAATCAAAGACTGGGTGGCCTGGATAAAGCTATGTAAAGAAATAAGGAAAAAAATCAATGACATTTCCTTCTGACTGAAACAAAAGAAATTTGGTGCAAAGATAACGCATATAAAACAGAAAGAGAAAAGAAAATTAGAAACATCTTTATTTAAACTGTGATACTACTGTCATGCTTAATATGACTTCAGAAATATCTGAAGTAGTTTTTTGTTTGCTGGATCTAGCCTTGTGGATATATAAAAGAGAGTGATGGATGAAGCAACCCACTTGTTGCAAACCTCCAAGCAGACAAGAAGAGAGTAGGGAATATAGTTCAGACAAAGACTCTACATGCCAGTTCTGTCATCTGTATTATTAATGTGCTGTGTTTGGTCCCTGTGGAGAGCTTAAACTGAACCAGAGACAGGATGTGCATCCAGTGAACATTTCCTATGGTACGGGATTCATAAAGGTTTTTTTTAACAGTCTTGAAAGTTAACTCCCGTCTCCCCTTTATCTGTCTTCCCTTCCAGAGATGCCCCAAATGTTTGATTTGCCTTGAACTGGTTCCAGCACCAGTCACCGAATGTTTTACTTGTACTGAAAGAAGAAAGAGAAAAGCCAGGCTCACGAGGAAAAGGTAGAGGCAAATGTGAATTATCAGAGCTATTGTTGGCTAAAGATTTGTGAATAGTTTGGGAGATTGTTTTGAAGAAAGAAAGGGAAAATGTAGGCTTAATGGGACGGGACTCAGGAGTGAGTCCTCCTAAATTCTCTGCTTGGTGTTTTATTTTGTAATCTTGTTTCCAACTTTGCAATCCACCTTCAGTATTCAACCTTCTTTTGCTAGGATAAGCTTCTAATATTTCCAGCCTTGAACTGATGTTTAAATGAACTTACTTAATGCTGACAAACCCAGGGTGCTGTCTTGTTTGGAATAATAACGTTGTGGGTGTTGCGACATTTTGGAAAACTTGAGTGGATCTGAGCCACTGGCCACTTGACAAGCTGAAAGTGAAATTCCAAATTGCTATGAAGTTTGATGTTGGATGCCAAATTCTGGAGAGGCAGGGAAAGATCAGCCCTACTCCAGCCAGGAAAAGCAGAAAAGTGACAACTCTTTTCCTCTCTGGTTTGTCACACCCCACCAACACTTATACCTCTCAATTGTACTCAGGAGCACAGTCTTTTCTAAGATCCTGTAGCCAGGATTATTCAGTTTGTAGTCCAGAAAACTGATTAGGAGTTGGGTGCCACTTCACTCTTTGAAAATGTGGACTAGATGTTAGAGAACAGGGTAGCTACTTGCACTGCATCCCTACTGTATACTGGACTTTGTGTTTGGATCTTGTCTTTTTTTTTTTTTTTTTTTCTTGTTGCTGCTCACTTTTGACAATCACTTCCCTTCCCTCCTTACTAGTATTTTTTTCTAGTGATAATAGGATATGACAACAGTGGAAAACTTCAGTTCAACCAAAAAAATATGCTAGGGGTATAAAAGGTTTTTGAAAGGCCTCTGTTTGATAAAGTCAGATTTCTTCAAACAGTACTTTGATCTTCTAGGCTTATGTTTCAGTATTTCTGTGCCCTTATGTGTGGCTAGGTTATCTCTGTATAAATTCCATCATACGAACTCTGCTTTATGACAAGAGATAGGATCTTTCCAGTTTAATGCCAGAGCATCCTGCTTTATATGTTTTTGGCTAAAGACAAGCGTTACTGTAGACATAGATCCTTCTTTGGCTGCAGATAAGCTGGAAGAAGAGACCAGCCTCCAGGTGGCTTTGTCCCCCTGGAAGAATACACTGTCCTCTGGCACCTAGCAGCTGAGCTGCTTGTGGCATTTTCCCTAACCCAGTTCCAGTCAACGTGGACTGGATTAGTGTTAGCAAAGGCCTGTTATTAAGCTGTTTATGCTAATCAGATTTACTTTGGCTGAAACAAGCACTCAGAGAAGTAGCTTAGCTGGGAGGTCTGAGAGAGCAGTAGCCAGAGGGTGGAGGAAGCTGTGATGGGGACACAGGCCAATGAGACCTCTTCTGCTGACACAGCTGAAGTTGAGAAAGAACTTGTAGCCACAGCCCCGAGTTAAAGATATTCAAAGTCTGATGAGAATATGGCTCCACAACTGCAAACACAGTCTGTGTTTTTATACGGAACTCTTTCCCCTCCTAGGTTGGAACATTCTCTTACTGAGAGAGGTGTAATGTATTGTTTCAAATTTGCTCTTCCTAGCTTTGGCTCATCACTTATGTTTATTCAGCACTTTTAATTGAGGAGCAACTCAAGTAGGCGGGATGCTGTCTCCCCAGCCAGCCTGACCCTGGGGAGGTAAGGCTTGTTCTGCAGCCATCCTCAGACAAGAACATGGTAGTCATTCTTTATCATCAGCACTAGGCAATGTTTTATAACTGGGGAAATGAGTAATTTATTAAAATGAAATTAAAGAGTGGAGAGAAATAGAGAGTGTTTAGGGTAGAGAGGATGTAGTTATCCAAGCTGGAACATAGCCAAGATACTTAGATTAATTTCCGCATTCTTTCACAATATTCCTTGGGATCAGTAATGAGAACAAATGGCCATTTATGTCTAGGTTGTCTCTTTCAGCCTGTACAGGAGGTGAACAAAGAATTCATATTGTGCGGGGGCTCCAGAGTTTTACTGTATTTGGAACATTTCAGCTCAGCTCTCAAAACAAAGATCTGGCTATTCAAAAGTGTTTGCAGCACTGATAAAACTATTACTACTAACTGGTAAAAGTTAGTAATGGAGCAGCTCATTAGTCAACACTACCTCTCTCTGTATATTAAATGAAGAATGTTTTTCAAGTAACAGGAAGCACCTAACAGTATCTAATTATAGAGAGTAGTTAGTAACTATGTCACTTTTATTTTAATGGCACAATCAATTTTATAGATGAAAGTTTGAATTAAAACTTAAGGAAACTGTAGTTTTAGGCAGACAGCCAAAGCTTGAATTACTGTASTTAGTAACTTGAGAAAAAAAAATAATTTATAGAAGTTTACACATGTCTGTATTTTTTAAAAGGAGCTCTTGATTGCTTTTGTTTCATGTCTCTTTTGAAATATTGACTAGAAATCAGATGAGAAATAACAATAAACTAGATGGCTCAAACTCAAGTGGCCAACACTGGGAACATATGTGTATGGTCTCAGAATATATGTTAATCGAGACTGTGGCTGGATTTTGGAATGAAGCTATCATGGTTTCACATGATCGAAACCATTCAGACCTGCCTCTTATCAAAAATGATGTTTAGGTTTTTCTCTCATTTATTCTGAAGCTGTTTACATTTTTCTCCTATTTATTCTGAAGTTATACTTTTCCCTAGCTATAGAGTTAATTTAGACAGAACAGAGTTTTGAAAAAGCTATGTGATCTCCCTTGAAATTTTAGACACAAAACCCCCTTAACTAATACTGAGGTGTAGAACTCAAATCTCTCTGAACTTAGAATTTTGTAAATGGTAAAAAACRGGTCCTTCACTAGTTCTTTGTGTGGGGAGTGGTAAAGGTATATCTGAGGGGTTTTATGTCAAATAGTGCTTGAGCTGGTGATGGACCAAAATATTAGAACAATTTTCCATATGCTAAAATCTGTCTCTTCTCAAAAAGTCTCATAATTCAGAATTGGCTTATCCAGTTGACCTAAACATTTTTTTGTTTTTGCGTTTTGGTTTGTTTTTTAGAGGAAATTTATCTTCAAACAAGCTAAATATCAGGGTACTCTACAAAGATTTGATTTTGGAGAATGTTGAACCATATTTAAAATAAAACCTGTTGAGGAATAACTCGTATAATGGGTACTGTAGGAAACAGGGTAAACATTCTGAATTGTATTTTTCTAGAAAATAGATAATTAATGCAGTACATGGAGGAATGGATGGAGATGATTCTCTCCTCTTCTATGCATTAGTTCTTCTAGCTGCATACCTAAATAAAGGACCAAGGTTGTCTCTCCCAGGCTCCACAAAATTATTTTCAATCAGTCAAAACAAAAATCAGGGATTTTCAGTTTTGACCAGTGGTCAAACCAGGGAAATACAATACTGAGCTAGTGGCACTTGAATTAGACTGTGCTTAAATGCATCACACAGACTCAAAGGTCTGCATGTATATTCTATAATATACATATGCTACAATTGTAGTGACTAAGGGGTTAATACACCTTTAAATGTACGCTATTCCATCCCTGGTAGTTTAATATATTTTAGGATTGCTAGTAGTGATTTTTAAATGTGTTCAAAGCTTGCAAGCTGTGCATTCCAGGCTTTTTGGTAACAGCTGGAAATCCCTAATTATAGTTCACAGGTTACATATTCATCTGGCAAAAATCTGTAAAAAAACTCTGAAAGGCAAGAATTCCACTTCCATAGTTAAATTCTGAATTCTGCAGACTCAATCAGCAGGGAATGGGCAAATAACTCTGCAATAATATTACCTTTCAGTATGCCTAAGGATGAAAACATCCACCCCTTGCCAGATTAAGACGGGATTATGATGCTGGTATTTATGAAATGCACAGGAGCTTGTTGGTTGCTTGTGAAGTGAAAATATTTTAGGTACTTTGATAAACTCTACCTAGTTGCTTGCTGATTTAATGACATGGATAAAAGATAAATGAAACTAAGTCAAGCTTCCACCTAACAGCAGATCTGTCTCTAAACCTATCTGTCTTTTTTGCACTTATTTCATGAGGGCTGAAATCCTGTTCGTCCAAAAGACGAGGCAGTGGATCCAGAGCGATTGTAGACTGTGGTCTCTTTGTCCCACAGTACAGCGGATGACATACTCTTAATTTGAGCTTAAAGGTGGTCTGGGAGCTGAGCAGTTGCCCAATTTCTCGCTCAGGCTTGCCAGAGGACTGGTATCACTAAGGTTCTTTAGAATCCAAGCACTTAGGCTGGAAAACGTGATTAGGGAATCACATTTTAGTGAGAGGCAATAATTCAGCGTCCCATTTGTTGAGTCCTTGACCTGGACTAGAGGTAAACCAATAGCTGATTATCAGTCTCTTGAGCTATCTACTCTCCCAAACCACACTTAATTAAAGTAATGAGAATGGTTACAATTTTAAGGGTTAGGAATAATTTCCCAAAGCAATTATATTTCTTCTTAGGGTTTTCAGTTTATTCAGTTAAAGGAGGTTTGCTCAGATTTCTCAGTAGTTTTCAGAGGTAGATATATAAATATATAGAGCCAAGTGACATAATTGTACCACTCAGTGACAGTTAAAATGGCTTAACTTGCAAGCTTCCATGGAGATACACCCACCTGTTAGAGGACTCCATGACTGTCAGTATTTTTGCTTTTGTAGGAGAACTTCTCTATTTCTTTGGATAGAATACATTTAAGCTATTTATTTATACACTTAACACAATTTAAATAAAATAAACCAACCAGAAAAAATGTAATTTGCCTATGATTGTCACACATCAGCTTTACCGGCATTAGTCAGTCTGAGTGTCCTGAGGCACTAGCAGATGTAGTATCTGATAGAGAACTGTTTTACTGATTTCCTGTTCCAGAAAATATAAGTCTTATTACTGTGTAACACACGTCATTTAGTTGGATATAAAGATAATATGAGGATCTTAGCATTTATAAAAGCGTGATTTAAACTGCATCAATTTCTTTCTTTTTCTCTTGCATTTTTGAAAAGACTGTTCTCTCTTGCCTTCAGAATTTATCCTCGCTTAGAGAATCTGAAAAAATCATATGTTTTCTCTGTATTTCAGATCTCTCCTATGCCGTTGTAAACCCACTGATTACAAGGGGTGGGGAAGGTGTGGGGGTGTTATGTACTTAGAACTTCTGAAACTGAGACAGTACCTATGCCTCTAAAATAGTGCATCCAACAATTAAAACACCCCAAATTAAAACTGCTTATGGAAATACATTTCCCTTTTCTGGGTAAACTCACTTCTGTGCAGAGGACTGGACAATGTCTGTGCACCGCTGATGTCTTTCACATGCTTGCTCAAGTGTGAATGCATTAGTCTACCTATTTCAAAAAACAATATCCATATTTATGAATGTCCTTTTGTCTCCTGTCGTTAATGGGGTTGTGTCTTCAAAGACAGCCTGCTTTGCTTTTGTGCAAAAGTTGCATGTGCCCTTAGCAATCGTTGATTACAGGAGGGAACATGGGTGGCTGGCTTGGCTAAGTTGGGGCCAGCAGTAAGGCAAAAATGCCCATGTTCCCAGATCCTGATATGGAGCATAACTGTGTGGCCTAGGAAACTCGGCTGGCTGCAGAGATGTCTTCTCCACCAATTGGGATGTACTGGCAGAAATTTCTGGTGTATATCATGACCTAAGAGCCCTATAAACTGGACAGGCTTCTTAAAGTTTAATTTCCTCTCCATAGCTTTGAGGTTTATTTTTTTAATACAGCACTCTGATGTTGTGTTTGTTCGGCACAGCATCCTAACCAGACACAATGAAGAACAACAGAGTTCAGGTGAACATGAGAGGAGAACAGTATATTCATAGAATCATAGAATCACTAAGGTTGGAAAAGACCTCTAAGATCGAGTCCAACCATCAACCCAGTACAAATGCCCACTAAACCATGTCCTGAAGCACCTCATCCACACGTTTTTTGAACACCTCCAGGGATGGTGACTCCACCACTTCCCTGAGCAGCCTGTTCCAATGCTTGACTACCCTTTCAGTGAAGAAATTTTTCCTAATATCCAATCTAAACCTCCCCTGGTGCAACTTGAGGCCATTTCCTCTCGTCCTATCGCTTGTTACTTGGGAGAAGAGACCAGCACCCATCTCTCTACAGCCTCCTTTCAGATAGTTGTAGAGAGCGATAAGGTCTCCCCTCAGCCTCCTCTTCTCCAGGCTAAACAACCCCAGCTCCCTCAGCCACTCCTCATAAGACCTGTTCTCTAGACCCTTCACCAGCCTCGTCGCCCGTCTCTGGACACGCTCCAGCACCTCAATGTCCTTCTTGTAGTGAGGGACCCAAAACTGAATGCAGTATTCGAGGTGCGGCCTCACCAGTGCCGAGTACAGGGGCACGATCACCTCCCTATTCCTGCTGGYCACACTATTCCTGATACACGCCAGGATGCCGTTGGCCTTCTTGGCCACCTGGGCACACTGCCGGCTCATGTTCAGCCGGCCGTCGACCAGCACCCCAAGGTCCTTTTCCGCCGGGCAGCTTTCCAGCCACTCTTTCCCAAGCCTGTAGCGTTGTTTGGGGTTGTCGTGACCGAAGTGCAGGACCCGGCACTTGGCCTTGTTGAAGCTCATGCAATTGGCCTCGGCCCATCGATCCAGCCTGTCCAGATCCCTCTGCAGAGCCTTCCTACCCTCAGGCAGTTCACAGCACCTAACCTTGTTAGTGCCTGGTTTAGGGGTTGGTTGATCTCCCTACACTCCTCACAGTGAATGGGAATGTGATTCAGATCTAGTGTAGGCAATATAATTCCTGAAGCTAATAAATATGGTCCGCTCTGTATCTATCTGCCTATTCTTTGGGACGTTTTCTGCTTGTATAGTCTCCACATGGATCCAGTTGGCCGAACCTCTGGTTATCCTTCTTACAACTACCAACGATAGACTGCAAACCTTAGTCTGTCTGTTAAAATAGTCTAATGAAATCCCTCCAAGGATGGATGAAGGGGTATTCACAGCACAGAACTCCTGGGGACAGCTCTGTGCTGTGATGGTGCCCACCTCGCCTCACAGCCACGGACCACGCTGCAGTCATCTTTTTCCCAGTTAAACCCACAGCCCTGGTGGATTAAGAGGTCATCCTAAAACTGAATAATCTTTTTCTGAAAGGGTGGAATGGAGCTTACTGCTGCCTTGAGCTGTACATAAGAGAAATATTATAATAGAGAATGAGGAGCTATTGTTTTAGAAAACAAAGGGTTTACTGCATTCTGTCAATCACCTTCATGCATTTGCCACTTACTCGTACAGGAATACATCCTGCTGCTATATTAGCCTTACGCAACTGAACAAAAGCCAACATCTTCAGCTGATGGAAGCTTTCATCATTTCTTGTTTCTAAGGCTGTGCCCTGGTTACAAACCAGTTTATGTAACCATTCCAGTGTACTGAACAACATTCAGTGCTTCAAATGTATGTGTTTTTAACTATTTTTAATGCACATCATATAATATGCGTTACACAAAATTAGGAAAAGTGTAAACTTATTTTTGTTACAGATATAGTGTTTCTTACTTATGCATATTCATACTGAATGGAAATTTCTTAATTTGTTGTGGTCAGATATTGTTCGGAATATTGAAGTGTGCCTTACTGTGTGCAATCCATTTGCTGCAATTAGTTTTGTTGCTACAAGGGATTTACTGAGTAATCAAGAGGAATGAGAGAAACATGACATTTAATTATTCTATGATGAAGGAGTGCTTTATCACAGGACAAAGGTATATGCCCACGTAATGAGAACAGGTGTATCATGTGAAAGCATATGGGAAAGTTCTGTAAGGAAGAGGAAAAATGATTTTGTGAATGGAATTTATTAGCATCTGCACAAAAGACTTTAAATCCCTTTAATTTACAGCTGTAAAACTAGTTTACAAGTGGAGGTACTGAAGACTTACAGTTTTAGTGCATGCCACTTTATGTTTTTATGTTTGAGCCAAACATTTTCACACACTCATAGAAAATCAAAGCAGTATGGTTTGTAGCACATGCTCTGGTGTGCAGTAAGCTGTGGAGGCCTTTCTAGCTGGCACTTGATAAGAGTCGTTCCTGTGAAACAGGCATATTCTCTTAATTATTTATAGAGTTACAGGAAGGAGTAATGGATTGGGAAATGGTACTTGCTTTAGGAAAGCAACCCACCTGTGTATCCTAGGTAATAAGCCTGATGCTGATTTTATGTTGCTCATGCATGTGCATGTTCAAAAATATTAAACAGAGAGTTGCATAGAATACTGAAACCTCCAAACAAAAAATTACGCTTCTACTGGATAACTACCTTTAAAGCAAATTGTTTTTTGCTGTTTTTTTCACCCCATATTCAAGTTTCAACAACCTCTGATGACATTAGCAAAGCAAATTGCAATGAGGACAGCTGGGGAGCACAATGTCTGAGCAAATACTTGTGAAAATGACCTTAAATATCAAGGTTAATGGAACAAATTTTACGCTTTGTTATATTGGTAGGAAAAAAAACCAACAAAACACACCAAACTGATTTTAGTGCAGTGCCTACCTTTGTGCAGGGTTTTAAACAATGTTGTTATTCTTTGGGGAGGGGGGAGTGTGTGTTAAAAAGCATTAAGACCCTTGGATATTGCTATATATAGTCTGTAATCTCTTAAATAATTCATTTTAATACTTGATTCTTACATGGCTGTGCCCAACTGAACTGAGAATGTGAAGAATTGCTGTGCTATAGAGATAGCAATTTCTCTTCTATTCAGGAGTGCAAAAGTGCTGAAAGAAGCAGAGAGGGAATGGGGGGCATAGATACATTTAATTTTTGTTCCTGTCCTAGTGAGAAATCCTGTCTTGAGCTAAATTGCTTTAATCTAAACGTAGTTTAAACTGGGAGGAAGGGTAATGCGCTCTAAACTTAAGAGCTCACATACTTATGGTTTTATAATTTATTCTCTGAAATAGAGGTGCACATGAATCCAGCCTCTGCCATTGTCCAGGCTTTCCTCTGCTGCTGTGGGATATCCTTATTTTTGTTCAACTGCAAAATTGCCACCTCTGGAGAGACATAGATGTGTCTTGCCTGTTAATATCACTGCTCTAGGGGGAAAGGAGAATGGGTCTATCAATGTCTACCTGCAGCATTATTGGGGGAAAAAAAACATTTACATGTACACTCATAGGCACATACATGTGTGTAGCTGCAGCATTACAAATGGAAGATATCTGCTGTCGAAAGGGAAATCCTCAAAGTGCCACGGGGGTATAAACATTCACTTGGGCAGAAAAGGAGAAGAAAGGAAAATTTCACTGCTTCAGCTTAGATCCTGCAAATAACTGATTTTTGTGCATGGAGGTGATTTATTCCTGTCAGCTTTCCTACCCAAACACCCCTTGCTGCAGGCAAGAAATGGGCCTCTTTGTTACAATGATGCACTTTTAAACCTTAAAACTGAGACCTGGCAGGGGTTTTGTTTGTTTTTGTTTTTTTCTGAAAACAAAACAAAGCATAATAATTCCTAGCCTGTATGTTGAACTTGCATGTTGTAAATGATAAGCCATTAAAAAAGCCATTGGATTACCTGCTGTTCTATGGTGAGGTAGGGCCAGTGACTAATGAAAGCCCTGATGTCCTCAGATACCAATGGCTGTTTAGTTCCCCATCTAGCATACTTCTGGAGGTGCTGGTTGTATCAGAAATGGCAGAATACCCTGGGTAACATAGGCATGATTATATTTATTTTCAGCACCCAATATACGCTCATTAATACAGTGGAATGTCCACAAGGAAATAAGTGAACAATTTTTAAAATATATATATATTCACATGATATTTCTAGTAAATCCTCCTGGATTTCTGCATTTTTATTCGTCTTTTGCTATGTGGCATCTTCTGAATCAAAGTATTGTCACATCAATGAGGTAATGTGGTACCATCTCCAGAGACAGCATAGCAGTCTGGGTCAATGAATCTCCACAGCTTTGAAATTTTAAATTCATCTCACATATAAATGAGGCAAATTTGTAAAATTTTAAGGTCTGTTTCCTCCTCTTTTTTTGATGTGGAAAACTGGAGGTTAGAAGACTTGTTTGTTAAATAGATAAGCTCAGGGACTGTCCCCTTATTGTGACCCATACATATGCTAACTTACCAGGTGCTTCATAGAGATGGGCACTTCTAGGAGGTGATTCAGCCCACTGCAATCTGACTCTTCTTCCATAGGTTTCTCCTGAAAGTGCTGAAGATTATTAGACTCCTAAATTAACTTTCAGTTAGTTTTGGATTCATCCCTCCTCGTTTTAGGCACCTGTGTGTTTGTTTGTACAGCACCTAATGCCATGAAGTCTTGCTGTCATTTATACAGTCTTTCAAGTTCTTCTGTAATACAAACAATAAACTTGCATGGTGCAACTCTAAGACATAGAGCAGAGTTTCTCCTGGTCTACTGTACAGTATTTGAGTTCAAAACCAAACACCTGGAATTTGGGCTAAGACTGCTGACAAGCTACCAATTGTGCTAGCAGCTTTAGTTGTGTAAACACCTGTGTTTCTAAGTAACTGTTAGGAAATTCGTTCATTTTATATAGGCTACCAAGCAACCTTTAAATAGGAATTATTTTTAGCCAGACTGGTCTTGCCAGGTTTTGATATGGCTTTGTGCCATGTATTTGATTTAAACTGGTAATTTAAGTACCCGTATCTCATTTCCAAACACCTGAGCTATGCAAAAAGCTGGTTTTACTTTAAACTTAAATCGTTTTGCAAAGCTCTGTAACAGAGTATCCACACATCAGAAATGATGTAACCTGACAGACATAAAGTGGAATTAAAGTGAAATACATGTACTGGTTAAAACAAATTCATCTATGTCATGAATGAGAAAAACAAAACAGATGGAACTATGTCCTTGGTCATGCATCAGAGGATTTTCAGACTCTTCTAATATAGTGTAATTTAATAAAGGGGAAACCCCTTCAATATTCAAAATGTAATAAAGTGAAAAATGTGATTTTGTAATCATGTTGGAATTTAGTATCAATAACTGCAAAATAAGGAGTGCATTGATGAAATGACATTAGAGCTTAGGAAGAATACACACATTGATTTATGAATGATAGAACTGATATATACTTCAATTGTGGTGTCATCAGCATGCTGACAAAGTGGCTTCGTATTAGCATACTCCATGGTAAAAGGAAGATTGTATTGCTTAGTGAGTAGAGTTGTCGTTAAAAGAAAGAGAAATGTCACAAGGACTTTGAACAGCCTGCTAGGCCCATCTGCAAAACTGCTCAGTGCTCAGAAATGGTTCCAAGCATGCAATTCTTCACACACACTTTATCCTCCAACACTGTGAAAGATGAAGCAGTTTGGTATAATGATATTACTAGAGTGAGTTGGAGCCACAGAGAAGTCAGCATTCTTCATGCTTGGAACGCAAAAGCTTGAGGTCACCAGGAAAGCCTCATCCTGCCAGAGGCAGGGAGAGGTGCACGTGTACAATGGTACTGCTTGGCAACTGGATGTGGAGAATGTACATAAGAATTTATTCACTGTGAGGCAGATTAAGCAAGGTAAGGTTATAGACTTTACAGTTATGTGTAACAAACGATGCTGAGTTTCAGATAGTTTGCACAGAGAGCTGATTGTGTCAGACAGCACCTACTTAAGGATGATTATAGAATCTGACTTATTTCTGTGCTCTGTATAGTCTGCCTTATTCCATTACTTTGCTGGGTAGTCAAAGCCTATACTGTGTGTAGTATACCAGTACCTCTCTCAGATCAGAGTAACAAAGCAACACATAGAGGATAAAAGCCGTTGAACTTAAACAAGGCTTGCAGAGTCACTTCAGATGCATCAGTGACAATATTATCCAGCATTTAATATACAAATTTTTTTTGCTCTTTTCCTCTTACAATAATAAATACAAACAATAACAATATTTTCTATAATAGACAGTTTAATCAGAGTAATGTGGTCAGGATCCAGGAAGAGAAGGTCTTAGGTACCAGAAGTCCTTGGGGACTTTTATTACTGGAAATGGGATCTTTGCCAGAATCTGCGAACTATCTTTATAGAAAAGGCAAGATAAATAGACTCTTACTACAGGATTGTGCCAGACTTTTAATTTTCAGGAATCTATTTTTTTTTTCAACCTAGCAGAGGGTCAACTTAATTTGTGAATCAGTTGAAAAAGGAAGAAAGAAAGAGGGGGATGGGTAAAACAGCTGACATTTTAAGCTATAGAAACCTCTGCAGAAAACAAATTTCTCTTGGCAATCAAGATAACTTTAGAACCATAAACACGTTGTCAGAGGGAAAAATTACATTTTGCTGTAACACAGATCATATACAGATGACTGATTTCTCTTTCAAGTTCAAGCACAAAAGGGCTGTTTATATATATTCAACATCTCACCTAGCTCTTGAAGAGCTGAGGAATGGTGGCTAAAGGGCTCTCAAAATGCTTCTTGGCAAGGAGTACAGGATAACAATCAGTGTAAGTATAAATAGCTCAGAATGTTGATAGCAAGAGTAAAGTTGTTGCTTCAGATAATTTGCAATGCTTGCCCACTTACATAGATGCAATCAGAAAGTTTTGTTACAGTACATTATATATCAGTTGTGAAGCTGCTTTGGGTACCTGCTACTTTTCCATTGCTTGGGATGTGCTAGAAGTACCTGTGTCTACAGAAAGCTACAGAGTGCGTGTTTGTGTAAATAAGGAATGTCCTGCAGTGTGGGCTTGGTTTCTTTAATGCATGGGATCCTTGTGCAGATAACTGTCCTCTGTAGGTGGTGCTGGAAATCATGCTGATATAAATAAAAGTTTCAGAGTGTGACGTATTAGTTTAGATAGCTTCTTCCGAATCTAGAGACCATAAGCAGAAAGTATCTCCTCTTATTCTTCTATTAGTATAGGTAAGACCAAAGGGACTCTTTCAGCATACTCAGTTTCAGTGGTCTAGTGCTCAGCTGTGGCAGCTTGGTTTGTACTTGCAATACTTACCGTTTCCAGGAGGTTCGTATCCTGTACCGCATTCACCTAGGATTGTTTAACTTTCAAGATCATGCAAAAATCTCGATGTGTTCAACGTAGTATAATTTGTACTAAGAGGAAGGTAACTATGTGAAAAGAAATGTTTAAGAAGATCCTCCTACCATTATTTTCCCCAGGGCTTTGCACTTTCAGTGGTGCTACACTGACAGGGTGTTTCCCTAGCTTTGACTTTCCTTTTGAGTCTCCTTTTAGTTGTGTCATTTGCTAAACGGATGTAATGTGCTGCCTTAAATGGACTTTCCCACTTAATTTTCATATGAGTAGAAAAGAGGCAGTCGTCCTTGATCTGTCCTGCTGCTGTACATATACCTCGCTTTGCAGGATTGTGGGTTTCTTGGAAAGTCATATATAGACGAACCCCATAATAGCACAGAAAATGGAGGTTGTGTGAATTCGACCCTTCTCCTACAGAAGGGTCTAACCGATGGGTTCTTCAGCTCTAGAAACAGTATTGCAATATCACTCTAACCGTATTATAACCCTACTGATTTGATACAAACGTTATGGACAGTGTGGATGTATGACTGCTAATATTACTCAACTGCATGCAAATAAATGTATAATTAGAAATTTAACACAACACCTTCATTTAAACTTTTTTTTTTTTTAAATTGAGAAACCTGAATTCTACCTTCTGATATTTCTCTCTAGCTTTTAAAATAGCATCATTTAGCAATCTAGTTTTACTGGTTACTGAATGTTTCATTCCTATTACAGAGCTAAAAAGGAAGGTGACAGACCGATACTTTGAAAACTGTAGCATGGTCTGGAAATTCACTGTATTATCCAAGTGGGATGAACAGACATGCACCAGTTAAGGAACTTGCAGGACTGTAAACATAATTCTTTTTCTTAACTGAGGAAGCTTATGTCAAAGGGAATCTTCATTTCACTGTTTTTTTTGTGCGTTTTATGTTATGTGATTAAGGAGCCTAGGTCTTACTTGGTTGACACCAAGACTTTTAAAGCAAGCTTGTGATTTGCTGGTGCCTTGATCAAATTATGTGGCTTTATGTGTTTCTGTCTGTCAGCTACACTCCCCCACCCCTTCGGATTGGTTTTACCATTAGTTTAATACCATGTCTATTACAGATTTAATAATGGAGACAGAAGTGAGCAACACCTCAAAAACTGGAGAAGTTTGTCACAGCTTATCAAGACACTGTAGTAAATAATTTTTTTTGTGAATATGCATTTTCTCTTCTTCATCAGTACATATTTAGAAGTCCAAGTTTTATTGTGTACCACAGTTTTAAAAATTTCTTATTTTTTAAAGAATCTCATGACTTCAAAGTGATCATATCTGAAAAAAAATCTCAAGCCTGTGGTATGAGAAATGGTACATAGACATTAGAAATCTTAGAACACGTTAAGATGCTTGATCTGTTTTTTCTGTCAGTGCAGGATTTCTTCATTTACAATTTGGCCAGTGTAGTGCTAGATGAGTCAGCTACAGGTTTCCAATGAATAAAAAGTAAAGGAATGCATTTTATCGATAAGACAAAGAATTAAACCCACCAGCAATAGAGGCTGAGAGAACTTAAAAGCAAGTGTGAGTTAAATGAATATGTAGTGTAGTCTTGCTGATGAGACATAAAACCAAGGGCCTGATTGCTTATGGTTATTAACAGTCCAATGGTTCTTTTTGTAGGATAGGACGTAGTAGCCCCAGTGTCCTGGCCTAATTCCAAATATGCATTCATTCTCCTTCAAATCTCCCTGAAGTATCAATTGGATATGGTATTCTCTTCTCTATTTCCTCTCATAAACCGACATGTACTGGGGCTACTGCTTCCCAGCCCAGGAGCAGAACTAAGGGATTCTCCATAAGAAAACCTGTCATATAAATGTTAAAAGTTGTTGTTGTTATTAAAATGCAAGTTAAATTTTTTTCAGAGAAGAACGTGGCCAATTCAGCCCTTCCCAACCTACCTTTTCCTTGCATCTATGTGAAGAAATGTAATCACTTCAGAGCTCATCCCATATGTTCTCAATATACTAGAGAAGGTTGATTTGTTCTGAATCACACCTTTTTGTTTGTTCCTCCTTCCCTTTCCTGGCAGCTAGACTTATGAACTTGTTATGACCATCCTTCAATTCGGCATAAAATACCCTGTTTGTGTGTGGCGATATCCCTCCCTTCCATTGATGAAAACCCTTGGACCTCTCTTTTAAACCTAGAGATGGGTGTGTATACTTTTAGGGTCTATCTCGTGTCTTGAGATGCAAGRCAAGTGTCTGTCTTGGTGTCTATCTCTTCCTTGAGATGCAAAGCAAGTTTTCTCTGTTTGTATCGGGCCAGTCACTTTTATATCAGCTATCAGCAAGTGCTATGAGGAGGGAGAAAGCAGGGGAAATTTTTCAAGGAATAAATGAAATCGGAAAGAGAAAGAAAATGGGAAGTTGAGAATAGGAGCAAACAGCTCTACAACAATAGTGTCAATGACTTTCTATGGGAATGCCTACATTGCAGAGGGCAACATAAAGTAACTGCTAGGTTGCTCTGCATAGGCCTGACCCACCACGTAACTCAGCTCTGATGTTTAGGCACACTGGGTCTGCACAGACATTTGCTTTGGGTGAGGATGTCTGCTGTTGAATTTGGTCAGAGATATAAGGAGAACATGGTGCATTCTCTTTTGTCCAATAATGATGGAGTGGCCTCTTCAGTTTGCGGATAAGAGGAGGAAAGTTGTGCAGCATAAAGACAACTGTAGTAAACAGATAACCTGGTTCAGTATCTTTAAATATACCTAATCTCAAGAAGACTTGTGTACTGCTTTCAGAAACTTAAATGCTGTGTTTTTCTACCAAAGTGGTGAAGCTTCTACTTGTACCAAGATCTAAAACAGTCTTCCTGAAATGAATGACCTCTAAGTCAACACGAGTTAATGCCCTATGAACTATTCAGGAAGTACTGTATAACTATTCTATTTACTGACTTGTTACAAAGAGCTGTTTTTAAATTTAATTTTAGAATTAAGATTATACGTGATATAAGCATTACTCTTAACTTTTTGGAAAAAAAACTGTTTTTGAGTTCATTCAAACAAACTTAGGCTTGCTTTATTTTTTATAATTCCAGCTTTTTAGCACTGTTGCAATTTCAAATGTCGTCATCCTGGATAGCAAGCATTAATTGACTCTGGAAGACTGTTGCACCATTATTCCTAAACTGAGCTTCCTCCCTGATAATGAGATTATTTTCTTGATTAATTTCCCCAGAAAATGCAATACAGCCATCATTTCTAGCACAAACTGAAAAATAGATTTAGTCTGATTTCTAGACATGCAGAGAACTCAGATTCCCTTAACATGTGAGAAATCTGGAAAAGTATCCCACTCTGGTAAAAGTGAACAACCACATCTCTTTCACAAGCTAACAATGACATAAGACTTCATAAGAATTTCTGCTCATTACTTTCTTTAGAAGCAAATGTTATTCTCAGGAAGGTACAGAACTTCCAAAAGAGAACCGTGCTTTCTGCAACCTGATCCTTCAAGAAATTTACCCTGTAAAATGCTTTGGAAAAGAGATTTGTAAAATTTTTACCTGAATAGTATGGATGTGATCTTTGTTACGTAGTCTTTGTGAGACTTGACAGCATAGCTGAATGGAAAGGATGATTCCGTTTAAATGTGCATCTTTATTAAAAATATTTGTGTATAAAGATATATAAGTTATATATAAATATCTTAATGCATATTTTTCTGTTAGGTATGCCATCAGATCTGTTAGGCTGGGGTTGTCAGCAGACATGTACAACAGTATCTGTGTAAGGCACCGACAATCTGGGATGTCCAATGGGAGATATCTTGGGCTCAGTTCAGTGATCTAAAAGTAGTGCTTAGTGTTATTTGAGGTGTCCCAGTCATCCAAGGATTCCCCATAAGGCTGTCAGGYACAGTAACAGGACCTACAGGAAACTCAAGCACTGCTAGACTGTCAGATGAAGCCAGGTGGAGTCCCCCAGGGCATCTCACATGGCACTAACAGCTTTGCTTAGGCAATGGGTTGAATCTTCTATTTTGCTCATGTCAGAGGCAACATTTTATTGACTTTCCTGGGATGCTGTTTTTAGTTTATAATGAGAATTAAATAGTACCAAATTAAATCTCACAATTTTTGCATAGTCTGAAAACTCATCCTGGATTATTCCTAGGTACTGCTGACTAGAGTTGAATTAGAAGAGGTACATGAGAAACCCCCTGAACCTTTCAGTATTTTCATTATTTGTTTGGTTGGGTTTTTTTAGTGTAATAACCTAACTTCAACTTTTTATCAAAAAATAAGTAAAAAAATCTCTGAGTAATGAAGATGATACAACACTCACATGGTTCTTGTTTCTAATGGCTGGGAAAATGTATTACTGGACTCTGTGAATCACTATACTTAGTAAGCAGCAAACACAATTAAAGCCAGAATATACTGCATCACAACATGTACTAAATTAATTTATCTTGACAAGTTTAATTTAGTTTAAATAATTCACAGTGTACTTTTATTAAAATCTGAAAGGAAAAGTAATGAATTCTTGGTTGCATGGTATCTTACTGTAAAACTCTTGCATTATTAAAATTATAAACGTAATCACTCGAAACTATTGCTTTTTTTGCAAAAAAGCTGTTTGAGGTACCTTTTTGTAGAGAATGATGGCATGAGAAGAGCTGGAATTAGAAGGATGTGCTTAAATGTGATATTGCTAGTTATTTATTAATCATACTTTTGATCTTCATAGATCTCAATGCAATTTGCAAGGGCAGTTAGTATTGTCTCTACTGTGCACAAACCAGGGAGTAGAGAAGTGTAGAGGGGTGAAAGAACCTGAACACAGCCATCCAGGAAACCAGTGGTACAAGTGGAAACAAGACTTCAAAAACTCTGTTCAAAGGCAAATTCTTTCTTTCTTCCCCACTCCCCTACATTTCAGTAAAGTGATTTTGTCAGTACATTATATTTTTTTCCCATTATGATTTCTTCATAGCTTTGTCTCCAGTGGCTTTTTTGACCACCATTGTTCATATCTGTGATGAATGTCTTAATCCTGCTTTTTAATCTAGTTCTAGTCTATAGTTCTTGGAAAAAATAGGTATTTTCAGTGAGAAGAGATTTGAACTCTCTTGCTGCATGAAAACTTTACCCCCTCCTCTATACAGTCTCCTGAGCATAATGATGTGAACAGAAGATCATAACCTCCGGTGCAATAAAAAGCAGCTGGAGAAGATGATCCCTAACAGAGAAAGATTTGGGTTTGTGCAAATTGTAAAAAAGAGAGATACAATATAAACTGAAAACATGTCTTACAGCAACAAAACAACATCTGAAGGGTATGTTTGACAGCCATCCTTGAGCTTAGATTTCCTGAAAAAGGCATTCTTTCTTCTTAGAAGTTCTCTTTTCTTATTTAAAGAGTGTGATAATGAAAAAGGTGAACCATAATAACAATAATGTAAAATATTTTTCTCTACTTAACCAGTTCTAAGAACTATGTTTTTGGTAAGCAAGTTCTGAATGGGAGGGCAGACTTTACATTCGCTCTGGACTCCTCATGCTGTAGCTCTGCTCCTTCCCAAGGCCTTTCTCAGTAGTTTAACATGAGTTTTTTGCTATTTACTGTGACAGCACGCTCTGTCACAAGATGTTTTGGATAAGTGAGGATAGATAAATGAGGTTGTGCAGTGTACTGAGACCGTAGCATTCAGTGAGTGAAACTTCAGCTTCTAATAGTGTGCAATAGAGTAAAACTGTTCATTGTTTGTATTCTTCCACAGTTTAGGACTTTGGACATGCTGAAGCTAAGCACTTTTTTTTAAACCAAAAAGAATGCTTCATGCTACTGTTGATTTGTGCAAGCTGCAGAGCAGGACAGTGCCATCAGACCATTTCTCTTCTACCTGCTGATTGTGAGTTCTCACAAAAGTGACACAAGTGTGCACTTGACACGGCACTGAGCGCCAGGGAGGGAAAGGGGGAAAAAAAAAATTGTACGTTACTCTGTTTATACCATACAGTTCTCTCATTCTTCCTTCTATTTTTTCTAGTCTCCTTCCTTTTTTTTTCTCTTCTGACCTTCTAAATAACTTTACCCTCACCGTATTTCCTCTCACCATGTCCCAGTTGCATTTTCTTTGTCTTCTTCCCATTTAGTTTAGAGGTGTCGATTTTAGACTCGTTACAAAACCATTACAGGATCCAGTGTCATTGGCAGGAATTCAAGAAAGGCTCCTTAATGCAATAGTTTTTCATTTGCAGAGGAGGAGTGTCATAAAGGGACATTTCCCCAAAGACCAGTGTGTTCTAGCCTTTTTAATAGTCTGTTCATTTTCATGAACACCAAATTCACATACATTTATGTTGTGCTAAAACTATAATAATAATGTACGTATAAAACATTACTAAAAGATATGTACACTGTAAAATGTTGCAGACTCTACATTTAACAATGTGAGCAAGCTGTGCTGTAGCTGTCCACTAAAATATAGAATGTAGTTTAAGTATTTTACCCTAATACAGAAGACTTTTTTGTAGGATTGGCCTATAAGTAAGTGAGAGATTTTTCTTTCTCTCAGGTCTCCCCCCTCAGAGGTTGACATCCATAGAACCCCTAAAAATTAGCCGGTATGTCTGCTGCTGCCAGTATCAGGACATTCTGGTGAGGCAAAACCTCACTAAGGAGGTCACATCTGCAAGAAGTGACAAGCAATTACAGACCCTGCAGATTTCAGGTAAGTGGCAAAGCTCTTCTCTTCAGCTTTTGCTCTTATTAAGAAAGCAAATCAACTAAAAAAACCTTTGTCTATCCTTAGGTGCTTGGTCGCATGCACACATACGGAAACACAAACTCGTTTGTTATGCAAGTGTTACTTCAAGAAGCAATTAAAGAAAAGGGATTCAGGTTGTTACTCTTGCTGTCGTTACTGCTTTAATACTGTAGTGCTGAGGATGTAGACTTTAGCTAGATCAGGAGGCTGGCAGAAATGTGGTGGTAATATCATTGGGGAAGGCAAAAAATTGAACAAATCAAGAATAGGAGAATTTTCTTTTTCCTACTTTTTTTTTTACTAAACATATTTCAGGATTCAGTATTTAATATTTGCTTTTCTTACTGACCCCGATGAGTTATAATATTTCTACTGTATGCTACCAGTAGTGAAATGACTGACCTCTGATCTTCCAAGTGTTTCACCACTGACATAGACAACCCCAGRAGAGACAACCAGAGGTTGTTGTTTAGGTCCTACAGATATAGCGCTGTAGCAGCTGACAGGCTAGACAGTTTCTTTTTGAGGGCCTGTATTGATGATATTATGTCCAGTCTGGGAACTTCCATTAGATTTGTGTGATGCTGGCTCATGTCTGACTACTAATCAGAATCTTATCAACTTGCTAATGTGTTTCTTTGGGTGTTTAGATACAGTGCACTTCTTCCAAGTTTGGGGTTTGTTTTTTCCTTAAACTCTCCATTAATTTTCTTACATACAGTTTTAGAAATGTTCAAATCATACCACGACTGTGCCTTTGAATGAGTTATAGCCCCTCCTTGAGAGACATCTACTGTTTTAAATCACAGCAAGTCCAGGTGGCCTCAGAAATGTCCATATGGTTTGCAACATGTGGACTAGATAATGATTTTCCTCTGAGAATGTAGACCCCATCATTCTTTGGGATGCATGTTTCTTAAATTTGCCACTAATATCCTCGTTCTCTTTTTAACTCTGTGCAGAAGCAAAGGAATGAAGAATCGATTTATTCACTGTGGACAGAAACATGTTTTTGTTAAAGCTGTATTCATATTGCTTTCTTGGTTGGTCTGAAAACTACCTAAATCCCCATTATATCAGTCAGCATGCTGCATTTGACCTTAAGCGTTTCACACAAGAAAAATCACTGAATCAGTGAAATATTTGAGTCAATCATGTATCAGTATTTTAACTGTAGACAAAATTTTCCACTGGAAAGTAGTCATGGCTTGGGCAAGTTAATCAATACTGAATTACAGCTAATTTGGTAATTTCAGTTTGTAATCCCATATGCTAAATATCTGAATGAAGTAGCAGAGTGGGGATAGATCATCTAAAATGATCTTGTCGGCCTGTTGGTTGAACTATTGTAGTTCACTTTTCCAGATAGCATGCTTTTACTAACCTAGGTTTGTCTTAAGCTAGCTTTTCAACATGTGAAATATTACATATTTATTTATGAAATCTCTTTTTTATTTTATCCCTAATGGATTTTCTAAAGTGTATCACCATTGTGTAGGGATTTGATCTTCTCTTACAAGTGGAATTAATTCTCATCTGCAAGCAGGAACACCTAGCAATAATATCAGCCTCATAACTGCCAATTTTTTAGGGTGTTTGAGAACATTATTAGAAAATCTGGTTAAATGTGAAAATAAATGAAAGCACTTTACTCGACCTTATAGAGTAAATATATTTTCCTACTGTAATGTGATCTGGAAACTAATTCAGAACAAATAACTTGTTCAAACGTTTGCCCAACTGCAGGTTCTTCATGGCTGTGAATCACGCTATATGTAAGGCTGATAAAGGCAGTAGAGTGAGCAGGAGTTTTTTCAAAAAATCCTTTGGCTTTTATTCAACACTTTTATGAACAGTTTCTTCCATTCAAACCTTCCTGGTTCTGATTAGCTTCTTCCCACATATTTTCCAGCAACATCTTGTTAGTTAAAAATAAATGATGCGTTTTGATAAGCTGTTACATGATTTTGAAGTACCTGTCTCTGACAAGGAGGCTATAAACTAATATACAGGTCTTCTGTTTCAGTAGCAAATTAAATGCATTTTGTAGTATAGATTGGTTTTTCCAGAAATAATGTGAAGAGAAATCTACTATGTTACCCAATATACCTATTAAGGAGTATCTATCTAAAGTATCCATTACTTTTTCAAAAGCAACTATGACCTCTTGATATGTGTGTATTAGAAAAGCTAAACTGAAACTTAATCCACTGGAATTTAATGTGGATTGCTTAAATGACATCAGTTCCTTCTCCCAACCCTTATTCAAAATTAAAATGGCTTTAATTTAGGTTAGACATGGAAGTAAATTAAAATATATTTGGTTTAATTTATATTAATTCTAAAGGAGAGCTTCCTCATAGTAGTTTAATCTAACTAATTTTGAAAATTCTTTCAAAAATGAAAACATGACATAATCCAAAGAATTTGAGTGACTCTACTTCATGATTTAACAAAGCACATGTGTGTACCCTTAGTTTTCTGCTAGAAAAATAAAACAAGCAAGCTTGAACAACATCCATGCTTCACCTAGCTCAAAAAGTGGGTTTTTTTCAAAAAGCATCTGATTTTTGTTGCTGATGATCTAAACAGAAGATAAATTTGACAGCCCTCTTTGCAGATAAAACTGGAAAGGTGATGCTATGAAAAAGAATTATGGCAACATCTGCTACTGCAAAAATTAAGAGAGTGAGCTGAGAGCCAAGCATCGCCTGAGCTATCATTTCCGATAGTAAATATGGCACCAATGTGTAGGCATGTAGATAGCTGTTTCGGAGAAGGAAAATAATCTACATGATAACATATGGAAAACTGGTATATTGCATTGGTACACATTATTCATATGCTATCCTTGATCTATATATTTTTTTCATATTAAAGAATCACTTCTCCGAATAGGAGTGAATCCCGTCCTCAGTGGTAATGGTTATTATCTTGCCTGCGTCACATAATGGTGCTTATTCATATGCAAGAGTTAGAAGCAGTACAGATCCATCCCTGACATTATATCAGCATGTATCTTGCAACTCAATATCAAAGTAATAACTAACTGCAGGGGACAAGCATTTTTTTTTCTTGAGGTCAGAGTATGTACATGGCCTGTTTATAGTTAAATTGAGATAGAAATGTTTAACAGGTATTTTTAATAAGCCATGATCATCCAAATATTGTCTAATTTGAAAAGAACAGACTATGCAGTTGCAAATTGGGATGCATTTGCCTTGATGACGTAGACACAAAAAAGCAGCTAGAAAAGCCAACTTAGAAACTTTTGCTATACGTTGTCAAAAGTCTTACATAAAGAAAATGGCACTTACAGGTAGACTTTTTTACATTTTCACTAGAGGTAGTGAATAGGAAAAAGAAGCTTGCCAGATAGGCTTAGCTGAAGGTCAGCTAGGCCAATAACCTCTGTTGGTACCCTCTAGCAGAATTGTGTGGTTTTGGTTTTGTGCTTTTTTTTTTTTTTTTTTTTTTCTGGGCAGGGGAGAGTGGGGTTAAGTCAGGAGTGGAATGACACTTCCCTCTATTTACTCTGCCAAATTCCAGTATTCTGTGGTTTTGGGAATTCCAGAGCTGCAGATTATATTTACCCTATTTATATAATAGGCCTTGGTGAAACTCTGCTCTCTAAATTATGCTTTTTTTCTTTAACTGGCCTATGACTTTGGCACACAAAACATCCTGTGGCAAGGAATTCAAGCATTAAATTATGCATTGTGTGAAAAAGTACTTCCTTTTGTTTGTTTTAAACCTGCTGCCTGATAATTTCATTTGGTGCCTGCTGGTGTTTTTATGCTTAAAGAATTAGTGAATAAGAAGCCTGAAACGTCACAGAAATCTAGCATAAAACAAGACACTAAAGATTATTGATATGACCTGTGCATAGCTGGCTTCCAAATTCACTGTCAATGACTTAGTCTTGCAATAAAAAGCATATGATATATTATTCTCATTTTTATAGGAGTCTGTTGTGCTTGATACTGTCCAAAGTAGTAAGGTAATATCTGTATTCAAGGTCATTGCTGTGGAGCCTTTTTTATGTCCTTTTTTTTTTTTTTTTTTTTTTTTTTTTTTTTTTTTAGCTTATATTTGAGTTGCACATTCTCTGCGTCTTAAGAGAAAGAACATATCTACGTTTTCTTCTGGATGATTACAAAACATCTATGGTATCATGTTTGTAGTTTTAGAAGAATACAAATGGCAAACTTAAAAACAATTTATTTGAAAATTCTAAAGTTGTATAAGTTTATTTGCATTTCTAGTAGTTATCAGGATTCAGGAACCCAACTTGTATAGTTAGGTTTTGCAGTGGTCTGAAAATTTCCATCCTTCTTGGCTTCCTATTATGCTTCTCTGCCTGTGCGTATGTATATGGATATATTTGAATGAGTGAAGCAGGAGATTATTTCTGAGTCCTGTGCTGACCTTTGCTCTGCAAAATTTATTGACTGGAGTTATGCCAAGATACTGTCCAAGTGCAGCATGTTTCTGCATCATGGACAATTTGTTATAGAGGAGTAAAACTCTGGATTTATTGTTTTACTTTAAAAGAGGCAGGCCTYAAAATGGACATCCAGCCATTAATTGCAAATTATCTCCATAATTGTTTGTTTTCTTAACAAATCACTTCTCGCTATAGAGACGTATTTCATTCAGAGCTTTCAACCAAAGATTGTCATCAGTAGCTAAGGCCCAAATACAGTAATGTGCCTCTGTCTGTATTTGCAGTTTTGATAAGTATATTACTAGATGGAGCTGAGCGTGACGTGAACAGATTATGACACTTCAACTAACATAATACTCAGTTTGGTTAATTAATCAAAGCAGCTTAACGATGGGTAGTTTCTGAATATAAACTAGAACTGAATATAAACTACATAGCCAAAGGTAACGAGCTAAAGAAAGTGCTGTGTTTAAAAGGCTCATAGCAAGCTTTCATTTAGTATTGCATGCAGTGCTAATATTATTTCAATTCCAAGAATTAAGAGATGCATACAATTTCCATTAACTTTCATTTGTCATGGGAGTCCTGCCTACAATATTTAGACACACAAATATATGTTTGTGGAAATTAACTAACAAATGACAGGCTTTGGTTTAAGAATGCTGCTTCTAATGTTACTTTGTCATAAATCTACAGCTGGAAAGCAGGAATTGCTCCCCACTTGTGAGTATGATAAATAGGGGTTATTATTACTCGGTTAAATATTTTGGTAAAACATAGTAACAATTGACAAGGTTTGCCAACATGCTTCCTGAGATGCAAAGCCTCTCCCATGATGGTTTTAATGTGCAAAAAGCAGTAGTTAAGAGCAACTTATAAGTTCTGTAGTTTGTCCTTTCATTATATTGCTGCGTTCTTATCGGAAACAGAGCAGTGGCTTGGCAGACAGAGCACATAGTAGTAACACATAATTGATACTGGAATTTTTGTGTCCATAAAACATGAGATGCATGTTCCCTACCATTATAGATCCAGTGGACGGTTTAGTTTTTTTCCTCTCCTCTTTTGTGAGGAAATGCAAGCAATGGTGTTTGAGTAGAGCTCTTCTGAAGTGCTGAGCTGGAAATCATGTCAGTGGCTCATGGCTAGCACAGCAGGCTTGTCTTCAGGGAAGCATGTAGTAATGTTTCTTTGCATGCAACCAGATGGTGTTGATATGTACACCTTTGCCAAAGAACTGGAAAACTTGTAAAAGGAAGTGCAGTAAGGTTCAAGGGGAGAGAAGATCAAAGAAATAAATAATAATGAGTAAAAGGCCTGCTGGCTCCCTATGAGCAGGGTGGAAATATGAGGAATTGTTATTTTAGTGGCATGGATTGCCCAGATAGGAAGTGTTTTGTTGCCGCAGTGCTTAACTCTTTATTGGCTGGAGCTTTCTCAAAAAACTATGTAAGGTAGAGTTTGTGTTTCATCATTTTAGGAGTAATTGCAGACGACCCTATAATGTTAGTTGCTAACTATAATTTTGGGTTAGGATTGGATTTTGTAGGAAATTTGTATATTTCGAGACATTTTTAGTTTCTCGGCTCAAGATTAGGGAATAGCAGATTTTGGGGTGATTAAGGCCACAAACCATCTATTCAACTTTGTTTTCTTAGTACAAAAGCATTTCTAGACTGCAGCATCTATCAGCCGTATCCAGAAAGATAGTGAAGAAATGCATTGTGTTTCAGCCACAGTAAAACAAATATTTTTCTTAATGTTAGAAGTGCGAAATTTCCTTTAAAAATACGGAAGTAGTTTTGGGTGAGAGTATTTTATTTTCTTCAAACTATTTCACCTTCTGCCATAAAAATGACTGATAAAGTTGACACAGTGTCATGGTTTAACCCCAGCCGGCAACTCAATCCCACCCAGCCGCTTGCTCACTCCCCCCTGGTGGGATGGGGGAGAGAATCAGAAGGGTAAAAGAGAAAACTCGTGGGTTGAGATAAAGACAGTTTCATAGGGAAAGCAAAAGCCGCGCACACAAGCAAAGCAAAACAAGGAATTCCTTCACTGCTTCCCACCGGCAGGCAGGTGTTCAGCCATCCCCAGGACAGCAGGGCTCCATCACGCGTAACGGTTACTGGGGAAGACAAATGCCATCACTCCGAACATCCCCCTTTACTTCTTCTTCCCCCAGCTTTATGTGCTGAGCATGACGCCATACGGTGTGGGATGTCCCTTGGGTCAGTTGGGGTCAGCTGTCCCAGCCGGGTCCCCTCCCAGGTTCTTGTGCACCCCCAGCCTGCTCACTGGTGGGGTGGGGTGAGGAGCAGAAAAGGCCTCGACTCTGTGTAAGCACTGCTCAGCGGTAATGAAAACATCCCTGTGTTATCAACACTGTTTCCAGCACAAATCCAAAACATAGCCCCATACTAGCTGCTATGAAGAAAATTAACTCTATCCCAGCCAATACCAGCACACATAGGAAAAAACTTGCGGTGAATAAGGAGTTTGAATTATGAGGATAACTTCAACATGTTTAAAGATGTCGCTGGAAGCATGATAGAAAACCTCTTTCAGTCTCTTCAGTATTATAGAAATTGTTCCTTCAGAGTAGTAAAAAAATGCCTCATATGAGTGTTAAAACTACTCCTATATAACTGAGAATAAAATTTGGCACATAACTTTGTATTTCTTACAGAGTTCAGAAAAATTCTCTTAATTGTGGAAAGTGCAGCCACGGCTTGCTAAGTACAATCAAACTTATAATGTGCATTCACAAAATGTGCCATGTTGATGCTGGAAGGCTAGAGCAGGACTGACTGACAGCAACTGCCTCTATTCTTTCATGAGCCCCAGTATTACCCAGATAATACCGGTGGAGTATTCAACAGACACAAATTCTTATGTGAGAGGCATATTTGCGACTGAAGGGAGTTCTTAGAAAAGTGTAATCCTGGAGCATGAACAGCTTTTTGTAATAATTTCTGAGGGCTTTGCAACATTTTATTCTTCATGGAAAATGCCTGCAGAGTTGAAAAGAGTATCATAACCACTCTCTGAGATTTCCGAGTCATCTTAGGGAATCGTGGTTTCAATTCCAATAACAGGAGCTTTGTTATCATCTTTTAATGGGCCCGCATTCCTTCTATAGAATAGTTCCTTAAATTTAATAATACTAGAATAAAATGAAATAAATCATTCTCAATTGAATTCTTCTATATTGGAGGGTAATTTTTATAGATCCCTATTAAATTCTAGGCAACATTTTAATGGTGGAGGGTTATCTTGTCTTTCAATAATATTAAACATAAAAGATCTCAGGGGGTGTCTCAGATGAGTAACGCTTACTCTCTTCTAGTTCCATAAGAAGGAGGAGCAGAGCAGAAAAACATGTAATTAGCTTGGGTGCAATATCACACTACTGCTGCCGTACTGCTTCTGTCAGTAGAGATAATGTGTCTTTTTTGGTGCTGCGTTGAACTGTGTAGACAATCCAGCTCATACAGAACTAGGTGAGGCGTTTCTAGGATCATGTCGGATTGTGCAATATAGAAATGTCCTGAGATCTTACCAGTAGCTCTTTTTATGGAATCCTACTGGAAAGAAAGGAGGATGCTATAGTAAGAATGCTAGTTCTAAAGTACTGTTGTTTTAATAGGATTACTACTGAATCACCAGCCTGTTTAATTAGACCTATAAAAGTTGTTTAGCAAGGTGTGGATTGGGGCTTGGGGGGAGGAATATCAGGAGCACAGCATGTCTGGAAAAGTGTCTATAAAAATCCGTCTAAAAAAGTCTCTTACTATGTGGTCTAATTAAGGTCTGGATAGAGCACATACATTACTTTAAAAAACAAACAGATTAGTTTCTGTTTGCCGCACTTTATTTTTATAACCTGATTACAAACTGAAAGAGTTTGTTAATTTAGTCTTAGTTTAGGTATACAGCATAAAGCAGTGCTTGTCACTGGTTTAGATCAACCATACTCAAGGCATTCTTTGGAAATAAACGTAACTGAATCAAGTTGTATCAAATAGCTGCTTTTTCAAATCGTTAATTTGCTTTTTCTTGTTGGTAGAAGGTTAGATTATAAACACATCAATGATATCATGTTTTTGCCTAAGGGAAGTTAGCATACGCCCATGTCTGGAAGAGGGAAAATAATTTCTAAAGTGTGGAAAACTGAACTGTAGAAGCTTGATGGTGAAACTATCACAAGAATATTTTGAGTTGCATCTGCATTGAAGAGAAGTGTGGGATGGTCTGGCTGAGAATGGGAGGATGGTGACACCACATTAGTGCTGTAGCAATGTACGTTTCAGCATAAGCTTTCCACAACTATCAGGTTTGTGTTCAGTTACAGCAGGGCAAACATAAAGTATCCCTGAAGCCATGCTACTGCCACCATTACAAGCAGAGTCTTTGCCATATATAATGACATTTTTCAAACTTTTTAATATGGTTTGTTGCCTCTCTTTTAGGTCTTGCTGTCACTAGGATATTTCTTAAGAATGACCATAAGAAATGTTTGTTTTTCACAATGAGGGTGGTCAAACACTGAAACAGGGCCCTGAGAGGCTGTTGAATCACCATCCTTGGAGCCATTCAGAACTCACATGGGCAAGACCCTGAGCAATCTAACTTTGAAGTTAGTTCCGCTTTGAGGAGAATGTTGGACTTCAGGGCCCCTTCCAACTTAAATTATTGTATTATTCTATATTATAGGGCCAATGTACATGGCTAGCCTAACAGACGTAAGATGGGTCACTTAGCATGACTGATAAAAAGACATAGTACAGAGCAGCACTGATTTCTTCTATGTACAGGTGGTGACTGCAGTCAATTCCAAATAGAAGAGGCAGTCTCTGGAGCTATTTTGTCATTGCAGTCCTTGTTCAGTAATCTTTAAGGGTCATAAGGTGGTAGTGCCCACACCATCACACCTTGGCTTCCCAAATGAGTAACCAGCTGCTTGTATTGAAGGTAAACTGTCTGGTGTRTGTTTAGCATACAGAGTGTAAATAACATCTCAAATACCATGAAATGTCAATATTAATGCCTGATGGTATTGCAGAAATTAATTTTAAGTCAAGCGAGTCTAAATCTAACCCAACTGATTTGTTTATATTCTCCAGCACTGAGGAACAGGTTATACCTCAGACCTTCTCTAGACTTGTTTTAGTGAGATCTTTGCTTTATCTCCTATATGCACCTCCTTTGCTGCACTGTTCTTATCTGCTAGAGAAAAGCCTAAAATAAACATCTCCGTGAGATACCAGCTGTCTCAGTAGCTTCTCAGAGAGAATGAGCAATGCAGGTATGATATAGTACTTCTGCTTCATGGAATAGAAAAAAAAAAGAAAGAATTGTAACTAAATCTATCTGTAACAAGCTTCGGAAATAATGGGGGTCAGCTGGTGGTAGGTTACTGGGTGAGAACAAATTTATGGCCTAGGAAAAAATAATCTTGGTGGGATATAGTAGGATTATTGAAAATGACAAGATACAAGGTTCTGCTGGATATTTTTTCACTATGGTAAATGTTGGCTCTGGTTAAAAAGATTGTCTATCTGGCTCTAGATCAAAAACCTGAGCTTTGCCGGTTGCAAACTTGTAAAATTCAAAGACGAAGAAGAAAAATCAAGTCTGTTTATTCTGTTTGCCTATCTTCCCTCACTCTTCCAGCTTCCCGCACAAACATAATAGTTTGCAGAGGTCTGTTCTTTAGAGCAGAACAACTGTTTTACACCAATCAAGTTTCTAAATCCAAGTATATGAAATTTTCATCAGTCTTTCACAGCAGTTGCCATGTCACTTTTCTCCTTGTGCTGGAGAAATAGCTGGAGAAGCTTAGTAAGAGTGAACTAATGTTGTTGCCACATGATGTCCTGAATGCCTGAGTGGGCTATGGAAGATAAGTGTAACTTACGTGCTGACTGATGTTGGTGCTGGCATTTGGAATTGTTAAAGGGGAGTTTAATGGAGCTATGCTGATTTATATACGTGGAGTACAGGGCCTTTCATATACCTAGTTTCTACTGTTTTATAGCTACTTTTTATTTTATTGCTGACCAGCAACCAAAGTGATTTCCTTTCATCTTTCTTTGGCCAAAGTCTGAGCCCAGTGCCACAGGTCGTTGGAGAGGAACATGCACGCTAYCACATGATGAACAAAGCCCTGAAGGCCATTGCAGGGTCTTGTGTAATTTCTAGTAAAGGTGTACGCAGGCAGTGATCGGCTCTCTGGGCACCGTACCGCAGCCCTTGCTCAGAGAGCCTGTCTGTCGGGGTGATGAACAGCAGAGCAGGCTGAGCAGCTGTGTGTGGTACAGATGTTGTGGGTCGTGGGGAGAGGTTGCAGCACTCAGCTTAGACCGGGTTTCGCAGGGGTGGTAATGCTCACCCTGGATGCTGTGGGAGGCTTCCCAGGTCTGCTGATCCGCTTCTCTGTCACTCTGGTTTAAACCTATCTTAACTCTCTTGGCTCCCACAGAGCCTATTTCTGCCGCTGAGAGAAGTGGCTGAAAAATTGGGACCCTTCTGGCTCCAATACTTTCAGTCCTATTTTCTCTTGTTATTTTTCCAGACTTCTGCTTAACCCTCCTTGCCAAAAGCACTCTTTGGTGACTAGCAAACTAACTGGCCGGAGGAGGTGTCATCAAAAATTCATCTCGGATAATTAGACACTGAGCTATCATTATCCTCGAGGTTCAGATCATTTTTGTTTTCATTAGCTGTGTAGTTCCCTGTGGTAGATATTTCTGATAATTTCTTCACACTGAGGGGGTCGTGAGTCCTGGCATTCTCTCAGAGGTGCTTCTTTTACATGTCCTTGCTTACCTAGCAGGAGTTGGGGGGGAAGAGGTGTATTAGTCATGCTGCATATTCACAATTTTATTTATTATATAGGGCATTTTATGTAAGAAACAGAGGTTTCACTAGACTTTGCTAGGTATCTGGCAAATTCAGTGCCACACAGTTTGCGAAGGAGCATTTCTGTTTTTCCAAGGTTTTCAGATAAATGTCATTTCAAACAGCTGTTGGTAGCATTAAGAAATCCCATTTGCATTTTAAGTAATTCTAATTAGATAGTAATTAATTTCTGATACAATGGCAGATTAATATTAGAATTAGGTCCTTGAAATTTTATTGCTTTATGTGAAGCAGCACTCTCTCTATTATAAGCCCTTACACATGAAAAGAATATAACCAGATTTCTGCCAGCAGAGCCTTAGCTCTGCTCTTCTTAATGCAACCGTGAAATTTGAAAAAAAAAAAAATAAATTAAAAAAATGGGTAATCCCATGGTGAGGAATAATCTGCCTTTGTCTATGATACAAAGAAAAGCTTTACTTTTTTTTTTTTTTTAAGGTGCTGTTCTATATGTTACAGTAATAAATAATTCTGAGCATTGGAGCCAGCAAAACATGGAATTTGTATTTTTTGAAAATCCTGATATTTGGGAATTTCTCTTCATTCTTAATGAAAATCCAGACACAAGAAAATATTTCCCAAAAATATATACCTAAAAAAACTTTCTTACATCAACTGAAATAGTCATTGGAAAGCCATTTTGAAAGGAAAGCTGAAAATACTTCGTATAGTTGGAAGGAAGTTAATTCAGGAACAATATGCTCTTACAGAAAATACAGATGTTGCTGAAAATGAATATTTTAATTGAAGGAGTTTTCATTATAAATATTTGTTATATTTTATTATACACATTATATCCTGGAAGTGTAATGTTGTTGGGCTGCATTTACATACTTAAAATGTAAAAATATTTTTAATGCATTTTAAAAATGTATTCATATTTGCTAAACACTTGCACATTCAGCCTTTTATAAGACACAAAAAATGATATCACCTGTCTTTAGAAACTTAGAATAAGCAGTCAATAGTAATTACTTGCCCTGATGCTATTGATTAAAATGTTTCATGGCTTTTCTCTCTGGCTGTTTATTGCTTCCTGCTAAGAGAGGAACAGGGATGCTGTTCATACCTTAGAGATGTGGAAATGGCTTGCAGAGAACAGTTGATTCACAGCTCTTGTCTGTACTGTATATGTATCTCTTATAAATTCAACATTGTATTCAAAATGCAATGGTATACAAGTAAGTTATGATCAGGTTTCACCCTCTGCTTGTCATGAATATCTCACGTTTTGAATTCACTAGGAAGGCTGCATGATGGCTTGTAAGAAAACGTGGACCGAAGCAAAGTTAAGTAAACAAAACCCTGCAATAACTCTAGAGTTCCTGTTTGCTTTTAATCAAAGCTGGTTTAGTTTCTTGGGTAGAGATCTGCAATTTAGTTTTATACAAACATTTTGATGAACAGAGAGCTGGTAGGAAAGATAGGTGGGATCATTAAAAACAAACCAAGCTCAGTGTTACACATTTCAAGTTCATCCTACCTTTAGCTAATCTCCATTGAGCTTAGTGTACTAGCTTTCTGCTGGCACACTTGTTGCCTTTGACTTCAGTGGAGCTCTGCTGATGTGCACCAGCTGGAAATGTGGCTGAGGAAGCTGGTAGCTTTCTAAAGCTGTCTTTATTAAGATTACTTATCTTCCTGTTGTCTCTGGCTTTCACTTCTGAGTTATGAACAACAAACCCATACACTGTGTAGGCACCTAGATTTCCCAGTGGTTTTATGTCATGTTTTTCAAGGATATCTCATTTTTTTTTCTAAAACTTGTAGGCTCTCTTCTCCATGATGTGCTGCTTTATCACATCCCCCACTGGGGGCAAGTATGCTCTTCTGTACAGTAAAACTGGATGGAAAGATGAGTGAGGGTCACTATATTTCTCCCCTTGGCTAAGGAAGCAGCGTTCCCCTTTTACTAGTGACTTGAACGTAGTTAAAATTTCATTCTAGTGTATTAGCAGGTAGGCTGATAATCTGAAATGCCAAATTCCTTCATCAGTATTAGCATATACATTTGCAAGCCAACTAATGATGTGAAAATATTTTAAGCAACAACAAAGTGAACTAGTTGTGAATGTTGTATATTTTCATTCTCATTTTGAAACCTGGATGAAATTAATAAAAATAAATAAAAATCACCACATATGTAACACCTCTATTTTAAAATGTGGTATCTGCTTTGTACCTTGTGAGCAATGCAGTCATTAGAGTGAAACAGTGTTGACGAATTCATGGGTATATTCAGTGTGAAATAACATGGCAGAAGGACATTGAGACCTTCATCCTTCTTTGATAAAGTATTTTTGAAATGAACATCTTATCAGATCAGGAAGGCTGGTAATATTGGCAGATCAGCACAACTCAGCCATGTCAATCTGACTTTTGATCATAAGTAATGTACTTTTGGTAAGAGAAAAAGTCAAAGTGAAGGACAACACAACTTTCATATGCAGTATTCCAAACTCAGAAAGATGGTATTTAAAAAAAAAAAAAATTCTCTTCCCATTTCAAGTACCAATCCTACTCTTAGATCTTCATAAAAGGAATTTTGTACYTGCCTCAACCTGTTTCCTAGATCTAGACATTTGACTCTGAACCTGTTAGCTCAGGAATATATAGCACAAGAGAAGTTTGTTTTTTTTTTCAGGACATTGCTGTAAAGAATGTTCTGTCTAAGCTGTTGAGTTGACTGCAAAACTTTTACTAATTCATTATCTTGGTCAACTGCAATTTAATTCTTTTGAAGGAACACTTCTCTTTGAGTGTCTCATCATCACTAGTTAAATTATCATGTCTGATATCAATACACTTTGATTGATTAGATGAGTGAACCCCTTCCCCAATATTAATTTCACTATTGTTTTCTTACATTACAACCAGGTTTCCTAACCTGGTACTCCCTGCAGCTTGCTAGACAATTATCCTTGTAAGGGTGTTATCTATGTGAAATGTTCAGCATATTGCTTTTTCTGTCCCTACTTATATCCTGTGGGACATGAGTCAGCTCCAGACCAAGTATTTCTAGAGTGGGAATAGATTAGACATAAGTTAATATACTAGGCAAAGCAGTTGGGCTTTACTAATTGAATCTAATCAATGGCTAAAATTTACAACTTCTGGCTTTTGGTTGGCTTGCAGCATAGATGAGGCAAGCTTGCATTTGCCCACAGTATACATTGTAGACCTACCTTAATTACCATGCATCACTGCAGGTGAATTCAGTATAATTTCTTATTTCATAGAGATTTCTACTGAAAAGGTAGTATTTTATCAGAAAACATGAACCCCTGCCCTTTAACTAGGGACCAGTTTATATATATGCTGCATCCACAGGTATTTATAATGAGCTCATTTATCAATATACCTTGAATACAAAGAGTATCTACATGATTTTATAAATTATAAATAAAATGTACAGGTATCTTATGGTAAGACCAATCCATTAGCTAACATTCTTGCTTCAATGACAATGACTTGATCACCTTTTAAAACAGTTTATATTCATAAATCTCGAGATTTTGAGTAGCACTCAGACACAGTCTAGAAGCCCTGTGAAATTAAGTCCCTTGTGAGGTTTTTGCTTCTATTTGGGAAAAATGGTCTTTTTCTCATATTTGTTTCAGGCTGAAATCAACAAGAACAGAAAGATGGAGTCACATTATTTTCAACTTTAAAAGGATATTGTTACTTTTATTGTGTTTATTTTTTAGGTGTGCTGTATTAAGGTGAATGCATAGGTATACTGAGCCTTTGAAAATGAGAATAACAGCAAGCCACACAGCAGCTAGACTTTATAAATTCTCATGTTTCTGTAGTCAGCATCTACAGCACCTACAGCATCTCTGCATCTTTAAGAGATCATCCATTCGTGAAGTGGACGAGTGTTTCCTTTGGTCATTTCTCAAGTCCTGTAGGGCCAATACATGGATTGCCCTTGGTGGCATATGAGATCCATCATTACTTTCTGCTGTGCTCTGGTACCCGAAGAGAAATACAGAAGCCCTCATGACTGACTTCTAAGTTACATGCTTGAGCATTTTGCTGAGCTGGCTTAGGATGATCTGAAAGTTGCAGGTTCTTCCCAAGATCACCAAGTATCTTGTTTTAAATGGACTATTAAAAAGCAAAAGCAGAAAGTATTGTGGAAAGAATAAGTACTTGTCTTTCTGCCAGAATACATAGGGGTCGAGATGAAAATGGTAGTAACTACCTGTGAATGTTTCTAAATACTGTTGTGTACCATCTCAAGGAAGAAAAGATATGGTGCTTGATTGGATAGAAGAAAAGTTGTTTATTAGTAATGAGTCATAGGCACTGAAAAATCAGGATAAAGCGTGAGAAATGTCTGAATAATTATATTTGCTTCAGTGTTCCAATTACCTAATGTATTTATTTTAGAAATGCAGAGAAATGAGTATGGGATCAATTATTTGTGACATGCAGTGATGGCATGGTGTAGGGCAGGATGGGCTTCAATTAGTCTCATCAGGACACTTTCTGAAGGCTGTTGGGAACCTTTAGCCCAAAATCTGGTGCTACTTCTTAATAAGCTGGAAGTACACACAGAAAAAAACATAAAACCTAAAATTTGGGATTTTTTTTTCTTCTTTAAAAAAAGGAATAATCTGACCTTTGCAGTAGAGCTAAAATATTTCCTTGGTTGTTGCTTGACCATCTGGTATGAGGTAGTAACACAGATCAGCTTTTCCAAATATTGATGTTGAAACCAAAGGAGTAATTTTTCAAGGATTAGGCCATTGTCATCAGAGTTTACCATGTCAGCAGAAAAACAGGGCAATATTTATTATTAGGAGCAATTCTACTGCTATCTGCTAATCCAGCCAATATTTTAAGGTGTATTATATCATTCTTGCCAACAGTTTTTATTACATGCTAATTATTTCATATTTATACCTACCTTAGAAATTGTATTCTTCTAAATAAAGATCCCTGGGGTCTTTATCCTGGTTGCCATTTTTAGCAATACAAGTATGGTCATATTTTGTTTTCTTGGCTGATATTTGGGTTTTCTGCTGTTAACTCCTCCTTTCTCTGTCTTCTAGGCACAGCCTGCTGCTTCTCTGCAGTTAGCACTTACTTCCCTTCTTTTCAGTCAGATGGTCTGGAGACACAGGAAGGCAGTGCCTTTCCCCATGACCATGGTGGGAAGGGGGAAGTCGGTTAACCATAACTGTGAAGAGGTGGAAAGATTTGTTTTCCTTAGTGGTACTAGGGGAAGAGATAAACTTTGCCACCAACCTCTCTTCCTTTAAGAGAGATTAAACTGTCTGAATTGACTGGAATGAAAACTCACAGCCAGTTTGGTCCTGCCAGATAAATACCCGTAAGTCCTCAAGCAGCAAAAGAAAACTTATGCAAAAAGTAGGCCAGTAAGCAGACTGGATGGAAACAGGGTTAAGGTGTGAGAGAGGGTAAGTAGTAGACATAAAATAATATTTGGAGTCTAGCTACATGGATGTCTTAGTTTAGGCATATCAGAAGCTTTTGATCTAAAAGTCAGGAGCTAACATATTTAGTGTAACTGGGAGCTTGTTATACCTACTGCAGATCAAAATCAAAATTACATTTGTTTTGTGAATATATTTACTGTATTTGCTAGAATGACAAATATTTAGTTCCAGAATAGGTTTTAAAATGGAGAAAAAATGAAAATTATATCCCTCTCCCTGAGAAAAGTGGTATCTGATAGTTCCAATATATCTTTTTTAATTGAACCAGTGAGGTTCTTGTATATGAAACAAATGCTCTTGTGGCCATAATTATACCACCATTGAATTCAATTTTTTGGGCCCATGTAATTTAGTAAATTTACTGTCTCACTATTACTGTTCATCAAGACATGTGCTTGTCCTGAGCTAGATCACACTAATCTGCCAGACCTTTGTCCACAGTTGCACGTTTGCAGTTCCCTTTTTGCAGTTCTAAAATGTGTTTGTGCTGTTTTTCAGTGTCCTGGCATTAGAACATGTCCTCAGAGATACAATGATTCCCTAAAATATTGTATTCTACTTCTCTCTTTCTGTATCTTCCAATTATTTTTAAGATAAAATAAAATGGGATCGGCAAGAAATTATTTGTCTTGTTTCTACTTCTAAATTTTTTTGTTTTGGATGGGTTCTCTTAAGGAACAGATGGAGTCATTTGATAAATAACATGGAGGACTGAGAAAGGAGATTATTTCTAAAATGAAAGGCAATCTTTTTTTTTTATAATAAAGGCTGGCCTGGATGTAAAATGAGTCAGACACTTGAAATTATAAAAAGGAAATGTGAAAATAAAGGTCACATGCAATTAGTGAGATAAACAATTTGGGAGTTATTTTTATTTATCATTGCATCTTTCAAATGACCACTGGATAATGATTCTTATAAACTGTTATTCAAAAATGAAAGAATGAATCCAAGGTAGGTGTTAAAATGTTTTTAAAAGCAGCACTTAAGATCTACTGTGGGGAAAGAAGGTGGCAGTTATGTTTTTTTTTTTTGTCCAGTCTGATCATAAATACAAATACTACACTTAAAGAAGGCTGGAATCATTCCTATTCAGTAGAATAGCATTGTTTCCAATTTTGTATCTTCCGTCAGCCTACATTTGCTATTTACGAGGCATATTTAAGAGTAGTCTTCCTAGGAAATGTTAAACCTGTCTATTACAAAGGACTTTTGCTAGAATAAACAGAATTCAGAGACACTAACTTTTTCTAGACCATGTGCAGCCCAGAAATCCCATCCTACAAAACAACTCCTGTCTTACTCTGCAGCCCCGTGTTGCAAAATGCAGAGATGGTCCTGCAAGGAGCTCCTGCAGATCTCAGCAGGAAGTGAAGTTGCTCAGCACCCGGAGTGATGGTGAGATCTCCGTTGTTGCAGTCCCCAGCTTACAGCACACGAAGCTGTAAATAGTGCCAGTGCTTTGAAAGTGCCTATTCCATTGTTTGCAGTACAGCAGAGCTGTTTCTTTTGGATGGCTATGAGTATTTGATTTGGCCCTGGAAGTCTTAACTCATTGTTGCTTTGGATTTCAGATTATTATGAGGAGAAAATATATCCTGCAGAGCAAGCAGCTACAAGAGAGGGATAGTTGAGTGTAATGCCTTGGTCTACAGGCATGGCAATGCTTTCAATTGAAATGATCAAATATATTGTGTGTGGTGAGGATTTTTTTAGCTGATTAAAAGCTAATGAGGAATATGAATACAAAATATTACTTGTCACTTGCATCAGTAATTAATTTAATAATCACAGACTGAGCTGTCTTCAAATAGCTAGTTCTAAATAAACTGGGTTCATATGATGTCAACTTGAAAAACCAGCCAGATTTGAAATGGATATCAAGGATGCTTTCAGAAAGTCTATTGCAGTAGTAACTGTGTAAGATAGAACTAGGTGGATGCATTAATATTTGAGCTGTCAGATTTACTATACAATTTACATGTCAAGTGTCAACCTGATGGGCTATCTTGATAAATGCCTACAAACTATACTGCTACTTAGTGCAAAAACTTTCTCGTTTGACAGTTCAAATTTAGAGACTTCTAGCTAGCTCTTTTTCCTTTGAAACTAAATGCAAGGTAACATCTTAGGACATTAAAAAGTACTCCTTGCACTTACAGATGGACTCTGGCAGTCAACAGCTGAACTGTAATATACGATAATACGGCACCAGTCAGGGATCTGGGCCAAGGGAGGAAGTGCAATGGCACTGAGTATCCTGTGGTATGAACCCCTTGCTCCTGTTAAGGAGGTTATTATCTCTTTTGTTGCATGCACTGGCTTTAATGGGAGTTTTTTCCATCAGCTTCAATAATTGCACTGGGCCCTAGCAAAGTAGATGAATGTGGGTTTTAAGATATTTTACCTAGCAAGGGATTATTATTTAACTTTTTAATCATCAAGTATAAGTGTCTATGGGGTACTTTCTCTTTGCAGAGAAGATTCTGTCCAAATTCTTGTACTGTTGCATAGAAGTAAAATTGCTGTTGTCATATTGAATAAAATCCTAAGAGGAAGCTAGATCTGTCTCTCCATTGGTTGAAGCTGCAGGTGCATTAGTAATATTTTTCTATGATTTAGTTAATACTACCAGCAATATGAAGGGCAACTATTCGTCCTAAATCAAAAGATGATGGCTGTACTTTGTATTTCTTTTATGTCATAGGGTGTGGCTCTGTCAGACTGTAAAATCTGAAATACTGCATCTTGCATTTACAAAAATATTCTCTTTTTAATCTTAAGGTGACACCCTTGTTAAATATTCAACTTCAGATATCAACATCTCTTTCTCCTAAATATTTCTGCTGTGATGGGTCAAAGAGGTAAAAAAAAAAAAAAAAAAAAAAGCGCCTATGGTTTAATGTTTAGTATGGGTTCTTAGTCTTTTATATTTTTGACTGATATTTTAGAATATCAAGTAAAAGACTATGGTAGGTTTATTATTTTATGCAGGAATTTATATAATAAATTTCTGCTTTACACGTCAATATGTAGATGCATACATGGCACCATTGTTAACATACCTTGTGAATTTATGGTTGCCTTTTTTATGCATCCACTTGAACCCCACGTACGCTTTCTAAACTAAAGAGATTAATTATTATTACCAAACATTATTATCAGCAGGGATAAAAAGAGAAGGTGTAGCTCATGTCCTTTTGGAAAGAGAGGTAGGTTTTGTTTGATAATAGTGGCAAGTTTAGTTCCCTGTTTTATCAGAGAATTCCTAATAGACTAAATCAGAAAAGGAAATAAAGGGAAAGAAAAGGAAAAGCAGAAAGAAAGCAAAAAGGAAGGAAAAAAGAAGAGAAAATGGGAAAAATTATCTAGGCACTGAAAGTGGAACTTGACATCTTAATCCTGACTAAGTCCAGAAGTTAGTTTAACTCCCCCTATCCCCCATACATGCCTCTAGCCATGAAAATGATTCTGCTTCACTGAAAATCCTCAGGCTCCTACAATTCCTGCTTTTGTGCATGACCATGACTGCCTTGCTCTTGCCAGAGCTTAGCACCTTGGAAACGTCCTGGAATTAAGGCAGATCGGGAGCTTCATTCTAAGCATTTCTCTATCTGTTTCCCCTAAGGAGCTTGTTGTGTTTGCAACGTGTAACAAATAGTCCAGTGTGGGGACCACACAACAGATGGTGACAGTGATCCCTTCCATACAAAGGTATTGCCAGAGCATGAGTTAGATGTAACTTTTAGGTATTTCACCTAGTATACATAAAACAGAAACTGTTTTCAGACTAAAAATCAGCACCCAGGTTTTTCAGTACTAGGTGAATGCCCCTATGGTCTCAGCTGCAGAAGCAATGCTCACTGTGCTTTATAATGCAAAGTGGCGTGACTTTAGAAAGGAGTGTGGAGACAGGAGACAGTATGGTGTTCTGGCTTACTCTTCTTCAAAGGAAAAGAAGATAGGGATTGGAGCTCTTTTGGGAGGACAGAACTGAACTGGAGTCTGTAATGCTCAGGTGAGTGCTATAACTCCTAAAGCTCTGCTGTGACTGACCTCTTGGTGATGTTTTCTGATGATAATGGATTATGTGATAGATGATTGCATGATAGGGACTCTGCCTGCAGTTATATCTAGAGAAAAATTATACCCGCAAACACAGAGACAAGTGGGACTGTGGAACTGTTTTAACTTTAGTTTCTACTGTACCAAGTTGGGCACAGACTGTTCCTCTACAGGGGAAAGGGTAGCACATCAACCACACTATTACTCTGGTGTCTCCATCTGCCAGCTGGTTTTATGAACTATGAGAGGTGATGGCATATCCTTAATATTCTTTGACAGTACAATATTTTTACTTAGACTGTCTATTCCAGAATGATGCTTCTCTGATAGAATGGCCAGTCAATCTCACAGCGTGATAGAAAACAGATGTAAGATTAGGATGCAAAGTAGTTTTCCAGATACTTGGTCCCAGCATGCTGTACAACCCAGCCCTAGAGTTAACCAGCCAAGTGCTGACACATGTCTTATAGCAAAATATCACTCACAGCCACAGTTCAAAGGCCTTGCTACCCTCCAGGGCAATTAATACAGCATCACGTTCAATGGTGCTTGAACCAAATCCATTGAACTCTCAGGGGAGGAATAACGAAGCAATCTCAGAGCTCAGACATGAGCAGCATGCTGCTGCAGCTAAAGTTTCAGTCCTAAGAATGCAATCCTTCCTTAAGAATGCTTGTGTGACAATGCATTATAAAAAGTATGCCATTAAAATTTGTGACCATACTCTAGTTAGCGTCACTAAATAAAAGTTCAGACTCTAGATATCCGCTTTCAAACTATTTGTCACAAAGGTAGCTCCAAATGTCTTTCCCTAAGTATTTGTATGTTGGCTTTTCAATGATAATTTTAAAGACAGTTTAGAACAAATAAATGAAACATTTGTACTGTACATATACTTTTTTTTGTATGAAGTTGTGTGTATATATTCAGTGATTGTGTTAGTAATGTTAATAGCTAACCATAATACCTTTTGCTTCAAGTAAGTACTCAAAGTGATCACATTTCATTCTAGAAATTATGGGCAGATTTGAATACTAATGCTTGTATTATGCAGCATTTATTCAACTAATGGTGTTATTGAAAGTACTTAGGCGTCTGATAGTATAATTTAGTACTTGGTGTGAACATGAGTTCATAGCCACCTTTTACCTGGGACATCTGATACTAACTATGTCTATTATATAATTGCGTTGCGCTATAGAGTGCAGGGAATAACAAGAAGTGGCTTTTAACTTTCATTTCAGCAGTTCCCACTTCGATTTCTATTTATTAGTGTATGTATGATATGCTCCCACTTATCTTTCTATTGTGGTTATGATAGTTCAGAAACAAATAAAAGTTATGTGTAGATGTGCTTTACATTCTGCTGAATATAATTTGAATATTAAATTGAATATTTTTATTCAGTCAATTCTTGGGAATTCCCAGACTGGTCATATCCAACAGAAACCAACAAGTAGTCCAAGTTCTATTGTAATTAAAAGTAGCATATGAAAATGAATAAATAAAACAGTAAAATTTCAGTGCTTTTATTGTTTAAGAAAATTAATATTTTAGTGGTGGCTTCATGCTCCGTATATTTTTATTTAAGGAGAAGCTGTGCAATTCTTAGGAAGGCATGTTTACATTCTGTCCTACAGATAAGTGCTTATGGCAGTCAGTTTATTACCAATCTGCATGCCTGCATTTATTTTATTTTATTTTATTTTATTTTATTTTATTTTAAATGGATAAAACACTTATAGATTAGAAAGATTATTCTCACCAACCCTTTTTTTTCTTGTTTCAGATCTGCATGGTCTGTTCCACCTCAGATTCTCCATACCTGTTTTCCTCCTCTATTAATTCCTCTCTGGTATGTAAGTTTCAAAATTCTCTTGTAACCATGCTTGATTTCTTACACTGGCATGTAGATAGATGTGGACAAAGATGGCTATTTCAGACCTCTTCTTACAACATAGATGCTGGGATTTCAAAAACCAAATTCGATAATACATATAACATTACTTAGCTAGCCTTGATAGGAAGGGAATGATGGTGATGTGAAATCATAGCTAAAGAAGACAGGGTTTTTTTGGACCAATTTAATTAGCCCCTTGAATACATACCAGTATTAGGAAGATCTGTCTTTATATTTGCAGATTATATGATTCCATAAAGCTCGGAGTATTGCATATAAATAATTGTTTTGGTTGCTCTGAATATTGTAAGGTGTCTTGTCTAGTGAATGTAGCCAAGCTTGTTGGATAAAAATCCTTCTAAATAAACTATATTTTCTTCCATTTTTACTCGAACATACTTTTTTTTTCCAGTAGGATATTTTCTGGGTGGTGGTTTTTTTTATTTTTTTTTTTTTTTCTTCCCCCAAAGACCCCAGCTCGTCTAAAAGATACTGATGCTTGCCAAAATTCTGTCCTGATAGAAATATTGTATAAAAATGTATGAAGATGCAACCAAAACAATGTAAACCTACTTGGGATCATTATTAAAAATTTGTTTTCAACTATCTTTTTACTTCAAACTTCAGAAATAATACAAGTGAAAAGAAAAATCAAAACAAGTCAAAATGCAGCAGAAAATGTTGAAACAGATGGCTTCAATATTTTGAAACTTTGCTGTAAATTTCAAAACAGAATTTTCCTATTTTAAAATGGAAAAGTGTTTGAAACAAAATAATCTCTTATGAAGTGAGTAAACACAATATTCCTGGGTGGTTTTAAGACTTCCTTTTTGGCCTGTTGCTACCTCAGCTTAATAGTGGCAGAAACGGCATTTGTCCCATGTGAGGGGAGGTGAACTTTGCATATTTTCTAGCTCTTTCATCAAAAAGCCTATACATTGCTTTGTTTGTCTCATCTCTCACAGTACTTCCTCCAGATCAGAGTGGGAGTACAGTGGAGAAGCAGTTTGAGAGAGATAAGGTGCTGTGGTTGCCATCTGTAGTGCATCTTTCCTATAAATGATTATTTTGATCATTTGTGCTGTGAGTTAAGCAAATACAGCCCTGCCTGATCACTCTAAAATAATATTTTGAGGATCTGTACTCAAGTACTTACTTATTTATCTTTCACTATCAGAAGTTAAATGCAAAGCAAGGCAAAAAGATTTTTTGTAATGACTAACTTAGAACAAATAGTTGATGGGCTAGAAACTGCTTGGTAAAAGTCTTTGTGCAGTACTAAAGCATATTGAGATAGAATGTATAGCAAGGTCTATAGATGGCCAAAACGATTCTAGGAAACCACAGTTGTTCTAAAGAAATTAGCCTGAAATTATTAAAAAAAAAAAAAAAGGTCATGATTAAAAACCTAAAATTGCACTTTTTTTTCTTTGCTCGTGTATTCTCCTTCATTCCCTGTAACTGATTGTGTTTAATGGGCCTCCAATGCCTCCCTTTTATATGATTTTCCTTTCATAGCTCATATTACTTTTATTGCTTCTCTCTAGATCAAAGGCATAGGAAGAATAAAAGAAAAATGGTGACTGAGAATGATGTCTGCAATCTTCCACATTTTAGCGTTATTTTTCTAAATGTTCTTACCTTGATTTAATGCAGGTTTTGCTCATTATAATTCTAGGAGTCACTGTAGATAATTCTTCACCATCCTGGGTATCCCAACCTTTCATACGTTTATAGAAGTTAGTGCTTTGCCAGCCCTAGTGACAAAAATTCAAGCCCAATATAATTAGAGTCTAAATACATTTCAGTTGCTTTCTTTAAATTTTATTTGCCATCTGGCTATACAGGCTAGTATAACTTATATATTTTTTTTAATTTTCTTTTCAAACTTTGAAAGCTAGAGGCATGACTGTTTTTCTAAAAGAATGCCAAGTTATCACATGGCTACAGGCACTGATGATTTTAGAAAACCACCAAACATTGTGAGGAAATAGCAGCCCACTTCCATATATTCATACGTTGAATTTCAAAAGACTAGTGCTTGGTGTCTCTTTGCCTGGGATGAAATGTAACTCCTGGGCAGTGTGGGGATTTGTATCTTGTAAGCACTTAAAACTATTCTCTGAATTTCGTTCGCTATTCTTGGGAAAAGTTTATTGCCCTTAGGTACAGAGTTGTAGAGGTAGGCAACACATGTATATTTGCACGAAGTGATCTCTCAGATTGTACAATTTTTGCCAGGGTGCATTAACTCTGAGGGAAACTGAGAGAGCTCCTGCCTTCTATATGAATTTCCACAGCCTGAAAGTTGTGGTAGTTGTAGCTGCACTTCTCACAAGGACTGACTTTGTTTTGTTGTAGGTATTAGCATGAACTTCTCCACGGTGCTGTGATGTCTTTGTCTTTCCTTTCATTCCCATGCCAAGCCTCTCCCTCATCCACAGTTTTGGCCTCTTTCAATAGCGACATCCTTACTAATGCCACGTAAGTAAGACTTTTGATGGTATAATTCTTTTTGGTAATGACTATATAGCTGAATATCATCTTCCATTAATCTGCCAGTAATTATCCTTGTGTTTAGAAATAATAATAATAAAAGGATATTTAAAAGTTGGATGGGCCTGGAAGATGAAATTTTAAAGTTAAATTGTATATCATCTAGATTCTGTTTGAAGGTACAAAATCTATAGACCAAAGGAAAAAAAAAGTCAATGGGGGACTTGGTTTAGATGTTGTAAAATCTTGAAAAACATGACTGTTGTGTTTTCCTCTAATTTTCAGCATACAAGCACTTGTAGCAGCAAAAAATGGATAAATTTATGTAATTCTACAGTGCTGCATCTTTTTCAAAGAAACGTGAAAAGCTTTCAGAAGCACTATTTCAATGGAGCAGTTGATTTCTGTAATTGGTTAGACCTATGAAAAGTCATGGATTTTGATGTCTAGTAGCAGTCTGAGTTATCTTCTAACTAAATAAAGCAACCTAAAGCAACCTGTTTCAGGCTTGACCTCATTTTCATACCTACATTAGGAAAGCCAGTGATTGCAAACACAGATGGTCTAACACATCATGTCATATTGCTGCCTTTGTGTTGGAACAGGGCTAAATCTTGCATTGAGAATGAGGATTTTTTTGTCAAACAAAGCACTTAATTAAGAACAGAGATCAATATTTAATGACTACATAATAGCTTATTAAAATGTTTGCATTAGTGTTTATGACGTTTGGTGGATTAAATACCAATATATTTGTTAACTGTAGAACACCTTGCATTGCTATTGCATCAAACCCAAGCCTTACCCCTGTGATGCTACAGAGGCTCCCTAACCTAGAAAAACAGATTTAATCTTTATGCATCTGGGACAATGTCTGGAGAACTCAGCATGATTTGGGAAGCAAATTACAGTCGGAAGGTACAAGGAGAATCTGAATGGACAATTTGGTAATCTTTCTTGTAGGACTGTTACACCCCTACATCAGAAACAACTGAGTAAAATGTCTCTGCTTCCAGCCTAGCAAAGCACCTTCTTCACTATTTAGCATTTGGAGGGTTAAAGGCGTCTGTAGAGATTCCTACAACCACCCTAGGATGTACATATTTTCACAATCTACCCCAATTTCTTCCCTGAAATCATAGATTGAAGCCATGGGTGGTTCCTTTTCCTCAGTTTAAGGTATGAAGCTTATGAAGTTCGTTACATTTCAAACTAGAAGTGCACACTTGCAATTTAAATAGATGTACTTGCAATCTAAATAGATGGCCTTTTAACTTAGACCCTTGAAGAACTGACCAACTCTCTCCTTCTTTTAAACTGTGGGCAAGAGAGTCATTTCCCTCTCCTGCAACACATACCTTGTCTTGGGGTATGTGAAGATCCCTTGCTGTTTTYATGCCATTGGCTTGTTAAGTGATAAAAATAGAAGACCACAATGTCTCTCCTCTTTCCTGGATGAAAATGTTTCAACATTTCTCTTCTTTCCTAGCAGCTCATTTAAAAATGATAAACAAACATCTCATCGCTCTTTTCCTTTGGGACCTTTTCCTCCAGATGAAAGAAGAAATTTCACCATTCAGTTCCCTAAACGATGCTTCTCCTGAGGAAGTCATTGTGGCTGCAAACTCTTACATATGGTATTGTACATACATACTTAATGTTATGGTCCTGTGAGAGATGTTAGCAATTTATACCTCCATCTGCAATAAGTTATGACCACCTGCATCAGCTCAACCATGCTGCTAATGTGCGAGCCCTTCTCTATTCCTGCTGCCTTCCCAGATTATCATTTATGGAGGGAGTCTAGTGCCTTTAGAGATGGAAGTCAGGCTGTTACTCATGACCTTCCATGAGAAATGTGATTAATCAAAGGCACCATCCACCCCAGCAGAATGGGTGGGTTAACCTTTAGGGAAAAAATGTGATCTGTTGGTGATTAATTTGAAAACAAGGAAGCATCAATGTTCGTAGTCTGAATGACTTCTTACAGRCTATTCAGAGAGCTCTGCACAACATCATGGTTCCTCTTGTACTGTAGGGTTTTGCATGCTCTGATGGTAGAGCTGCTGGATGGGGCCTCTGTCAACAAGCAATTTCTGTTTTCTGGAGTTAGATCTGGCTCTGTATAATTGATTCTTCCCTCTGTTTCATATTCAAAGGAGTAAAAGACATATTTGCTGCTTAGTGCAAAAATCTTATTTTTTGCATTTCCATTATGTCTTCCATACAGGAATCTCAAAAACCTTTGATATTAGTGATGCAGCTTTGCAGCACCCTTAGAGAAAGGCAGCATCATGAYCAGTGTCTGAACAATAAGAGGAGTCAGGCAAAGAGAATTTGAATAACTTAACTAAGCAGACAAACAAGCTTGTGGCATAGACAGGAAGAGAATGTAGAGCTGTTCTTTCCAGAGGAGATCTGTTAATTTTTTATTTTATTTTTTCCCCAGCAAATAATTCCCCAAGCAATGTAATTTCAGTCATTCTGAAATGATTTATGATTTTGACTAGAATTTATGCAACAGTTTTAGATAAAAGTTGAAAAAAAAAGATGGGCTTGTTTCTTAACTGCTGAAATGATCTTTTTAACTTTTTTATTTAGAATTATTTTTCAGTGTGCCCACCCTGGAGAAGGTAAGGCCTCTCCCTCCTCTTCGTGTAAGCAGGAGGGAAGGAGGGCTGTGGAACCTAGTGTGCAGCATGCTGCAGGCGGGAGAAGGGCGCATGACTGCAGGGCTGCAAGCGGGGTTCCTGGCCTCTCAGGCAGGTAGCGCAAATGGATCTTGCTAGTCCACACTTGTACTATTAAGTAAAACTACGACAACAGATTTTTTTTGGTTTAGTTCTTTGCTGCTTTCATTTTCCAAAAAGACTTTAGGTCTGAATAGCCTGGCTTTGAACTATCCCTAATGAAGTAGTTAGACTAAGTGTTAGAAAGCTGGAGAGAAGTGTTTAAACTCTACCAAGCAGAGAAGAAAAAGAAATATAGCTTTTTGGTTGACCAAAAAATGACATTAATTTTGTTAACTGAATGCAATTTTCAGTTTGTTCGTTTAAAAAAAATTGTTTACACAGTTTTGCTCCTAGGCTTTAGTCATATGTATTTTCCTCTTTGAAAATGCTGGATTTCCTTACAGCTTCACCTGGCTGCATTATCCTTAGGAGCATATGCCGGGGTGCAGTGAGTTGTTTTTGTTATTATTTCTAAAAAAAAATAGCAATAAAATTTTTACTTATGTCACCTCATTGGGCCAGATTATTCTGCAAAAGTATAAGTCACTGCTGTTTCTGGGTATATCTGGAAGGATGAGCCAGGTCTTAAACTTCACCTGCAGCTGGGCTGATACTTCTTCACCTTCTTGGAATCTTGAATCATTTTTAAAAAGCAGAGTTGTGGATAATGCTTTGTGGATAACCTAAGCCAAGACATTTGGGAAATTGATATGAGTTTAACTCAAATGAGAGAAAAGCATGTTTGTCTGTTGTCCTGTAGATATTTGGTATATGATATAAGTTGTTGCACAACTGGAAGCAAATTCATAAAGTAATGTCCATTTATCCCTAACGGTATAGCTAATCATTATAGCCGTTAAATATTTTCCCTATTTATACCAGTCCTGTCATGAGATCTCAGCTTGATTTTCAGAACTTGCAGATTAGTACAAGGTTACTGAGGTATGTATGAATTACTTTGGAAGTCTAATTATTTTTTCTGCTCAAATAATAGAACATACTGCAGTGCTGAAATTGGGGAGCAATTCACAGCGGATAATTTAGCAGATTTTTACCCCTTTCTCTGTGCAAATATTTTAAGCATATTTTTCTGCCATTTGCTTGCATTCTTTTTCATATTATGTAGTTATTTCTGTGTGAACAAGTTCAGGCCAGCTGATTTTTAACAATCTGCTCCATGTAGATCACTTTCATATTGTTTTTTTTACAAGACTGTCTGGCAATCTGCTCTTTCTTAATTCTAATGTAGCGTTGTAAATGCTTTAGTACAGGGGCTTTGTTCTCTCAGGCTAAGTGACAAAGAATGATAGAAAGAAAAAGTAGAAGAGTTCATCTTGGAAGTTTGACATTAAGATTTCTCATTGGACATACGGACCCAGTGTTCAAAATTTCCTGATCCTTTTCTGGCCCATGGAGGAAGATACAATTTATGTGTACTAGCTTTCAGGAAACTTGAGATCCCTTTCGCTGCTATCATATTTATGTCATCTGATTGCATGTGTGTTCATTCACATGATCCTGTTTGGAAAGATTTGTCAGATCTTTTTCTGGTTTATTTAATTATCTTGGGTGCCTGAGCTCTGAATGTGGGTATAATTTTGTTAATCGCTGTAGCCCCGGATCAGCAGCACAAGCTATTTATATAGATGCCTTTTTGAATGCTGCCTTCTTGAGAACAGCTACATATTTTTAAGTGTCTTTTTCCCATCTCAAACTGAATAAAACTGCTTTCTTGGGCCTATGAGCAACCTGAAATGAATTCTCTGACCTTCCTATTTGTGTTGTAGTGCTTGTATTTGGCATAGTAGTTCCTTCTTCAATGCTTATGAGAATATTTGCACTCTCCTTTTTTTGTGGGGACAGTTCTTATGAAAGTTAAAAATGACCAGAGCTAAAGGGGCATAGTGGCAATAAAATCATAAGGTTCAGAATGACTGACAGTATTATTTTGGCTAAGGAATTTTGAGAGAATCTAAACTTTAAATTATGCCTGAGAGCTACATCTTTTTTTAGTTGAAATCTTGGAGCTGAAAAGAAAACAGGTAGTCGAACAAGTAAGCTGAAGAGTATGAACAGAGAAAAGAAATAACATAAGTTGTGAAGGGTCGTGGAAGGAGCTTAGACGTTAGGTGGAAGGGCTTAGGACAGTGGTGAAGGAGATTTAGCAGATGTCAAAAGGTAGTGGGCTATATTTATTGAACAGGTGTTCAACATGTTCTACAGTATGGTCATGTTAGTAACTGCTCGAGGTGCTACCTGACAAGGAAACACTGGGGAAAACACAAATGTCTTCATTTCCATGCTGTGATTCTGAAGTCTTTTGTGGTTCAGAGGTTCATAGGTTGGGAAGTAATTTGGGGAAAGTTTTTTGGACAGTTTTACTAGGAATCTCTTTCGGTGAGGACAGAATCCCAGTGTGAATCACAGAGTTTTTTTGGACTAGCCCACAGAGACCAGATCAGTAGTTAGAGGAAAAAATGGATGAGTAATATGTTGCTACAACTTTGATAACAATGATTGTTTATCTTACCTCAAATGGCTTACAATTTAAATACACTATCCAGAAAAGTTTTGTTTCAATTTTGTAGAACAGAAATAGATGTTCTGAATGCGGGGATTTGCATTTAAAGTTCATGCAGAAAAGTGGTGACACAGCTGGGAACTAAACTCTGAGCTCCTTGTTCCTAGACTAGAGTCTTAACTGCAAGACTATTCTCTCTCTATTTACAGATCCTTCACTGATGCAGATAAATGTTATGGTATGAAATACAATTCAGCTGATTTACATCAATAGGGAACTGACCTTTTATAAGAAGAAGACAAAACTTCAGAGTTTGATTATCCACTTGAAATCTATTTTGATTTCTCAATGCAAGGACTATAACCCAGAAGAGGGCATGTCTATTGCAGATTAAAATTCATCTTGCTTCATTCTATATCCGTTCTATCTTGTAATAAGCTTATATAGAGAGAAGGTTACCTTTTGATTTTTTTTTTTTTTTGGTAATCATATAACAGTCTGTTAGGTATTTGGATTCCATGCCTTTGCTGTATAATACTGGCACCCTGTTAAGCTTGTTTCTTACAGAAATACACACTATATATGATTATGGGCTGGGGGAAGAAAATGAACAAAACCACTGCAAAATTAATTGCAGAACAGAATTGATAATGAAAAACATGACATGGAAAGAAAATTTAATGAAGAGAAGGATGATAACAGAATGACATTTAAGAAGAGGTGAGATTTGGATTTGATCTTTGTGGTTAAAAGTCAGTTGCTGTTACTTTTTATGATTCAACAATATTGAGGTTCAACTATACGGGAGGTTCCTCAGTTGTCCGCATCTTTGAAAACGCTGTAAATAAACCTGAACTAGATGGAGTACCATATGTATTTTGAAATCTTTTGTAATGTATATAATTTATTCATTTTAGAGTGGTAGCCAGGAAAGGATCTGACTGAATTGTGGGCTGGGAGAAGACCTTTTTTTTTTTCTTTCTTTTTTCTTTTTTTTTTTTTTNTTTTTTTTTTTCTTTTTTGGTTGTTAATAATGATCATCAGCCATATGCCATTTCTGGTGAACTCTTGATTCTTTCTCTTCTGGGAGCAATATTTTCTGCGGCATTTTGACATGTTTAGCTGATTCTTCACCTGACATTTCATTAACTCATTGGTCTTGATTTTTCCCTTACAGGGATGAAAATTGAGAGCAGCATATTGGTGTGCAGCTAGTGTGAGTGAGACCAGGTTTGAATTCAGTGACAGAATCCTCTCTCCCACAAACTTACTGCTCAGAACATGCTAATGTGTCTTTTGGGATCCTGAGACTGCAGCTAGAGGTTGGCTAATAATACAACCCATGTAGTCTTCACCCTTGTATTAACGACTGCTATTCTATCACAAGCTCCTACACAAGAAAGTGGTGAACCTGATTGGGGAATTGATTTGGCTTAAAAAGAAACTGGCAAACACTCCTACTTTATTTTTCAGCTAAATCATTTTCAGTTCTGGCTTGTTGGATGGCTGCCAAATGCTTATAATGCTCTGGTACAATGGGTAAGAGCTGGCAGCAGGGATGCGAGATTGTCATTATTTTACCCTAGCACTGCTGTGAAAAAGTTATTGTGAAAAAGGAGGAGATGCCTTGAGATGTTTTGCCTGTATTGCTACTGCTAGGTGCCAGGACAAGCCTGCAGTTCTTCTTTAAACTAAGTGGAAACTACTTCCCTGGTCTAGAAACCTCAGAAATCTTCCTCCTTCCTGGTTTTGAAATTATTTAAAAAAAAAAAAAATATTGAATTTTTGTCTAATGTTGAGCACTTTTGTAATTATATCATAAGTGTATTTTTCCTCTGGATTTCTGTGTTTGCCTTCTCTGAGATTTTGCAGATGCCTTTTAGCACACAATACACTCAGGGAACATGAAGAGATTCTTTGTGGTAGAGGAAAATAATGCACCTGGCAATAATGTTATATATCTCATGGACTATCTAAGTAGGTCAATCCTGACTGGGGTGGGGAGAACGAACTCAGTTTCCGGTGAGGGAACAAAAAGAATCCTATGTCCTTCTCAAGGCTGAATAGGGTGGAAAATAGCAAAGATGTTTTGCTGTCCTTGATAGATATTGATAGGAAATGTCGTTAAACCTTTCTTTAAAGGTTTCTGGAAGCCTATACCTGTGTGATCCTCTTTTTCTCCAGTGTTACTCTAGGGTAGTTGAACTGCTGATTAATGCAACTACATTAACATAAAATTGGAATAACCTAATGGACAAGGAACACTCTGTGATTTTTGATTTTTTTAATTTTTTTATTTTTAATTAGAGATTCTTTTTCACTGTGTGCTGCTGACCAGCGCCATGGTCAATTGCATCTATCTACAGTTTGAGCTGTGGGTGATTTCCTGTTGTGCACTCAATCTCTATTGCAAAGTGCAGAGTTCCCATTTTGACTTATATTAGCAACAGACTAGTACTTTCATTTTTGATTGTCACAGTAATTCCTATAAATATACGTATTTTTTTAAACCCCTCCATAAAGACTACTGCCTTTGGCCTTGATTCTGACATTATCTTAAAAGGGACATTACACATTTAGGAAGGGGCCACCAGTGTTTAGTAATACCACAAAATTGAAAGCACTTAAATACAACTGAACGTTATCAAGTTTTCTGGCTCCATTCAGAATAAGGCAGAATTTTCCTCACTGCAAATTGCTTCACACTTAGACACTCTGCCAGCAGACAAAATTGGATTTTTTTACAGCAGCCAAAGTATTGTATTTACATTATCTGAGTGCACAATTAAGCCATTAAGCTGAAAGTTTCCGGGTTTAAGCATACAAGGAGAACATTTGAAAAGAGTTAGAAAGATTGTATAGTGCTAAGACACTGCAGACTGTCTGATGGGTGCCATCAGAAGGGGCTGAGCTCATCCAGAAGGCTTTTACAGGGGATGTAAGAATATCAGATACTGCTATTTATACTGTTTTATTTTGACCTGCAAGAGACAGTATAAGACGTCATGATCACAGGTGTGGCTTGCTTTCTGTGCAGGACCAGTTAGACATGTAAATTTCACACTTTTAAAACTCCAGGAAAATGGCAAACAAGGTGTGATAGCTGCCTTATACAGAGTTCCACTTTTGAATCACAGTTCTCTATCCTATTATCTTTTTGTTGCTTCTTTTGGCCTTTACCACTACTAAATGACATGTCTGACTGCTGGGCTGGCTGAAGCCTGCTTTCTCCTCTCATTCTTTGCCTGCTCTCTGCAGATGCCCGAGGGAGGGAGGAAGGAAATGGAATTGAAATGAGGAGGAAGGAGGTTAGGAGAGAAGTTTAGGAAATAACAGCTTCCTCCTACTTACACAACTCTGTAGTTCTGGTCAATATTTTCATTAATGACTCAAGTGGTGGAATAGAGGGATTGCTAGACTTATGAAGGACTTACAAGTTTGTTAGATTTAAATTAGAAGTCAAAATAATCTGGAGAGTTGAAGATGTGACTTGGAAAAGTCAGGATATTGTCCAGAAAGGAGAAGTGGAGGTTCAACATTTAGGCAGAACTAATCAACTGCTTCAGTATTTGGTGTAGCTATATAGGCTAATACCAATTCTGAAGGAAAATATCTAGCTTAGAGTTATAGCTGATTATGAGTTGGGTTCAAGCCAAGGGCCTCATGATACTGTGAATAAAGCAGACATGACTGTATGTGGAGCACAGCCTGCAAGATACTTGGGAGTCAATTTTCTACTCTGTTCCCTGCATCAGTCTCAGCTGGAGTAGGCCGTCCAGTTCTGGGCACTGCATGTTGTGAAGGATATTGGCCAATTGCAGAGGGTGCAGAGGAGGGCAAGGGGAATGGTCAGTGCCGTGAAACACAGGGAAAGTTTGAATAAATATTGGGGTTGTTCAGATTAGATAAAAGATTGAGATTCATTTAAAAATGCAGAACAAGATGCTGCAAAGAGGAAGGGAATAATCTGCCCTCCATGTCTAACAGCTGGGACAAGAAATTATAGAATTACACTGCAGCAAAACAGATTTAGATACTGAGTTAGGATAAACCTTCCTGAGAAGGATAGTGTCGTACCAGGATAAATTACTAGCAGAGGCTGTTGAGTCTCCATTACTCCGCAGAGGAAATCTTAAGGAATGTAAACTATAGATCTGTCAGGAATGGTATCGATATCATGGTTCTCCCTTGTGGAAGGGGTATGGACTAAAGGATTTCTCAAGTCCGCTAGAGACAGACATTTTTTTTATTTTAACCTAAGTAACTGTGTGTGATTTCTGTGTGTGTGTGTGTCAGCTGGGGGATAGAGATTAAGAAGTGGGGGCAGTAAAAAGCATAGGATCACAAGATAATTCAGGTGGGAAGGGATCTCAGGGAGCCTCTTGACCAACCCTGCTCGAAGCAGGGTCAGCTATGAGATCATACGTGGTTACTCAGGGCTTTATCCATTTGGGTCTTGAAAATCTCTAAGGATGAAGACACACAAGTGCTTTTACCACTGACCTGCTAGTGCCTCCCTCTCCCAGCTAATGCCCACCTGGCGAATGTTCCTCCTCTTCTCTGGCCCACTGCAATCGAACCCCCTGCCTCCTTGATTTCCCTTTCTAACTCCTGAGTATGAAAGAGCCTTCAGTCCTTGCTCAGAATAGCCATGTAGGCACCTTTTACCATGAAACTGAGCAGAGACCCTCTGACTGTGCGTTCACTGAGTCCTAGCTAGTGTCCCCACAGAGACACCACCCTTGACTTAGATGTGAGATTTTTTCAAAGGAATTCAGGAGAGTTCAGCTCTATAATCCACTGCCCTCCTTTAGATAACCCCACACCCAGACGAATACAAGATTTTTAAGACAGATGTTTTTCTTTTAATCTCCTTCTTGTGGATGTTTTAGGAGGCACTGGGTTGAAAATGCTGCTTGTGTTACATGAAACAGTTGAGAGAGCAATTCCATGGAGAAGACCGAAGTAGACGAAAACAAGGTAAACAGGTACCTTGGGAACCATTGATCAGTTGAATGAGTGGAAGAAATGAATGTGAAATAGGACATCATGGGTGTCTTTTGTATCAAAGGGAGAATGATGCATATTTTAAAATAGTTTTYTTATTATTTCTTAACCATAGTGCTTATTCTTCAGTTTGTTCTCCAGTTTCTTATATTTTTTTAATTGTGCTATAATAGTATTGTTATGAGCAGATCTCTTGCTACTAAATGGCTTAATCTAGCTTCCTCTAAAGATGAGACATTTCTATTGATTTCAGCAGAAAATGAATTAAGTCCATTTTCTTCAAACTTGGCACCAGTTGTCATCACTTAGAGCTATTGTTCAGGAATGGTAATAGAAAAGATGGGACTTAGTGTCTGATCGTGTCACCCAAAATGTGCTCTGGGCTAGGTCTAAATTAAATTCATGTTTGTATAAACTGTCCAACATAGTAAATTGTCCTTGTCCAGCAGTTTCTCCTCTTTGTTTGCTACCATTTGGAACGATTTTATTTGCTTTACCTTCCCATCTGGGCCTTCAAGCTCTATTGGCCCTCACTTAACAGTTTGTGGCCCTCAACTTGGGGATGGAGTTCTCACTGTGCAATGGGTTTAATAAGTAACATGTGTCCTCATGATGTTTCCCTGTCCAGACCAATCCTGTTCTTTTGTTGGTTGGGTGACCTAGTTTCCTTCTTTAGCAGACTGCTCAGTTGAAAATATCCATGCAAATGGTCTCATTCCAGTGATGGAGGCCTATTTCTTCTAACAGCTGGCCGTACGTCATTGTAAAATTGTAAATGCTCAAAACTTTTGCTCCCGTTCCCAGGGGTTCCCCCATTAAAATGATTTTGCATTCACTACCTGCCAACAGGGCCTGTAAGTGAGCCAGAAAAGCAGCAGATTAGGCATAACTATGAATTCTGAGTGGAACATAGGGGTTGGAGATTGAATTTTTAGCTGAAAAAAAAAATGGGCCTTTCATGAGAAACAAAAAACTGAGTACCAAGTGCTCTGTGGGGCCTTTATATTGAACTGTAGCTCACAATTAACACCTCTGCTGTTTTCTTACCATGGGAATAGAAAACCTYCAAAAAGTTGATTGTGTTAAGATTTGCCTTCCATGTTTTGGAGATCTTCTTCCAGCCAGATCCTCTTATTTTTTATTTCTGTAGGCAGAATAAGTCATTGTGACTTTCTCTTTAAAAAGAAGCTGGGTATTAACTGCACCATTCCAGTCTTTTCCCTAGGCTTGTAATAAATGGATCTAAAGTTTTAATCCTTTCAGTTTTACAGACCTGCAGAAATAAGTAATGAGAGAAAAGCCTCTTGCATATTTTCACCTTTAAGTGCCCAACTTTTTCAGTGTTATGAACAGACCAATTGTGTAGTACAACAGATGCTGTGGTCTTTCATCCTTTGTAACAAGGAAGAAAAAAAAAAGTCAATTACACATTTACAACCTGGAAATGTTTTTTAAGGAGTGAAGCTATCTTTCTATAATGAATATTTATAATATGATTGTTTCAGTTCTTAATTATCATTAAGAACATATCTCTTCCATTTTGCTTCTATAACCTATGCTTGTGAGCATGTCAGTTTGATCTTTTTCTTGTGATACTATTTGTTGGAGCATATGAGCTTGTGTTTCTAGTTACAGGCCATTTCTTTTAAACAGTTTAACTGTTTTCCTTTCTCCTATGATAACTTGGCCTACATGCTAATGATTGCCTGCTGATGTTGAAATGTAGTGTCACTGTTTATGTTTTGCTGAATCAGAATAATTATACTTTACTGATAGTGTTTTATGTAACAGATATAGCGTGGTTTTGTTTGACAGGTGGAGAGGGAGAGGACTTGCCATCTTTTATTTACTATTAAAATTCAATTAATGTTGTACTGTGTTGTCTTTGGAGCTGTACTTACTTAGGTGCTTGATACTGGAGAGCTGTGAGGCAACAGATAAATACTACTTCACTGTTGTGTAGCTTTATGAGACCTGACACCAGTATATAAATATGGAAAGAATATTTTGGTGGTTGACATAATGAAAGAATGAAAATAGTTAAAAAAAGGAAGACAAAGGCCACTAGTAACCTGTCAGTTTAGCCTTAACAAATGCTCTTCAGAGACGTTTTCAGTGGGAGTCTATAGAACAGAACCTGAAAAGAAAACAATGCAAACTAAGCAAAGGCGGGGGAACAATGTCCTTATTTGTGCTGGTTTTGTTCTGCTTTCATTTTTGAAGGGACAGAAGCCAAAAAAAAAGCCCAAATCCTATTCCCTTTCTGATAATCAGCCTATAAAACTAGTAGCTAGTGCCATAAATAACAGCTGTATAACTGCTGAAAGGTCTGGAAACTGAAATGTTTGGTGATGTATGATCAAACATTAAGTGATAGCTTTAAAATATTATTGGTGATACATTTTCTCTTTCTCAACATAAGTCAGGAAGAAAATATGAAGCATTTTCAAAAATAATTAAAATGGGCTTTAAATGTGCTTGGCTTTTTCTTAAAGTGGAATTAAAATAGGAGCTTTATATATATGTGTATATATGTATTTTTCATTATATTTGACAGCATAAACTTCTTGAGTTTAAAATTCTGTATTGTGAGTAGTCTAATATTGTTCTTTAAGCAAGTGAAGGAAAACACGCCAATATGGTCACACTGAAATATTAAAAACCCGCATATTTCAACCAAATACAGATAGCAAGATAGATGAAAGTATTTTAGGCTTTTTAGTTGACATATTTCACTTTTTGTCCTTCCTACTTCACAATGCTTGACTTGAGCTATATTCTAAACTGTGACATAACCCATTGTTGAGATTTGGAGATCTTGAAAAGAACTAGACCATGTTACAGAAACAAAAGAAAATAATTTTTGTAACATTTCTCCGGGGTAATTCTTAGATCTGAGCAACCTTAAAGGACGAGGAATGCACACCTATATTGGAATACTTGTCAAAAAAACCCAACCCTTGAAAAAAAAGAGAAATTTCAGAAAAAATCTCCAAATGATTAAATTCAGAAATACAGAAAAACTGCAGAATAAAACCAGTACTTGTTCAGAAATATCACTTCACAAATTGTACTTCACGATTGAATGGATAAAAGACAAAAAAAAAGATCCAGTCTTTGTCTTCTGCCTGGTTGTTATTGAAAATTTTGTTTGATGAGACATTCAGAATTATTGCCATGTTTTGGGACAGGTGACTATTCAATGACTTTTGAATAGCTCCTGACACATCACTTATAGTGATTGTGGTCTCAGTTCTTGAGCTGTACATGCATTAATTTGTTTTTTATTTTGTTGACTTCTGAAAGTTTAGCTTTCCACTTGAGGCAGAAAGGATGATTGATCGCAAACAGTAATACAGCTGCTCCAGGTACATGATCATGTACTTGACATGTTTCATGTTCCCTGGGGGAAGAAACGAAAATTCTGGCAAACGTGACCTTCCTCATGTCATCACGGTGCTATTGATGACAGACATGTTTCTTTTATTTGCTTACTTCTACCTTTATAGAATGAAGGTTAATCTGTTGGTGTTGCAAATCTTTCCCCTGCCCATTTCATGATATTTCACATTTTTATTGTGTCTTAAGAAGCTAAGCTTTTTGCTTAGACACTAGCCTTTCATAAAAAAACGCATACCATGCATTGTTTATCAAATAGCAATAATATAGGAAGCTCTGATATTTCTCATGTTTGTACTAATCACTGAAAAAAAATTGATATAAAGTTCATTTTATTTTGGATTTCAGTGCAGCTTTTTTTTGGACTACATCTTATGGAAGTAATTTCAAAATATAAACCTATTCTTATAAATCACAAAGATTTACACATTCTTTCTACTTTTTTTTTCCTGTTCTATATAAATCTTAAAATTACATTCACATTTTTATTTTGGGAAAACATAGATGCTCTTTATAAGTTATAGTCAGGCTGGCATTAAATATAAATAAACCTGGCAAGTACAGGTACCAAGACCAGTGTGACCTTTCACAGCTTAAAATGCAGTTTTGTCCTTAAGTTTGATCTACTACACTGATGTAGTGTTATTAATAATAAACATGAGATTGTCTTTGCCTTCAAGAGAGGTTTTAAAACAATATGTTATTATAGCATCTTATTTGGTGGTTGCTGTACTTTTGATAGGGTTCAGCTGCCTCATGCTATCAAGCTTCGCTTCAAAAGAGAGGTAAGAAACTATTTTGAAATCTGACCTGCAGATAAAGTCACATGACCCTTGCAGTTGGGATTTTGAAGAAAAACACCCAATACAGTGAAAATTTTGATAAAATTGTGGGCGCTGACAACGTTATACTGTCTGATCAGTCCATGCATTTTTTTAATACACTAGCAGTTAATAATATGGAAGTCTTGTACAGCAGTAGTGCTTAGACACCTGATTTGAATAGCCATTTTGAAATGGACGGAGCCTATCTAGTTGTTTCATATGAGATTACAAAGCTCAGTCATAATTATGCGCCTTAACTGGGTTTGAAACACTGACTKGGAGATGAACTGAATCACATCTCATATGATTTTTTTTTTCCACTCAAAAAAACATGGAATGCCAGATATGTCCTTTTTTGCAAACTATTTCACTGAGTCAGTGGTATGATTTTCTGCAAAAATTCCCAGATGATGACATGATTTTTTTTTAAATGAAGTAGTTAGCATCTCCCAGGTTTTTATAACCTAAAAGTGGTTTGTAACTTGTAGAAAGTAAGGGGTAATTCAAGAAAATATTGATATATTTTCCTTGTCATGGATCTTTTCATCATCCCTACCATCAGTTGCTGTCATATGATACCTGGATGAAGGCTTCCCCTCAGCAGACAGAAGAACTCTCCACCTATCTGTGTGGAAGTCACTCACATAGCTTACCTGGGAATGAATAATGCAGCTGTGAAAAGAATAACATCCTAATACCTGCAAATAAGATGTTTGGGCACAGTTTGGGCACAGTGACATTCCAGTGATCATCAAGTATAGCTGAACTCTGAACATATTTATTGCTGGATTGGTCCTTGAGGGGAAAAAAACATCAGAAAAGTGGATAATGTGGTACTGACAGAAGGGATGAGTTATGAGCTATCATTCGTAACATTTCATTTCTAAGAGCTCTACTTTTCCAGTGGTGGCAAGCATTTGTTTTTTATACTTTAAAAACACCCAACAACCCAAAATTCCCAACCATAACCACAACAACAACAACAAGAATATCAACAACAACACAAAACAAAACAGAAAACCAAAACCCACAGAGAAGACAGTTTTAACTTTCACTATTACCTAAAAACTCTGCTCTGGCTCTACCTTGCACCTCCCTCTCTCATAAGGTCTCTGCGCCCCCACACTAACAGGCTTTGAAAGGTGGGCAGACAAAAAGTTCAGTCCACAGACTCCCTTGATTGATATCGTGTGCCTCAGTGACACCATGGCTGCTTTAATTCACCTTAGAAGCCCTGTATTTCCCAGAAGAAAAAAGGAAGGTCTTGATTCCCTTATTGGCAGACCAATGTAGGCCTGAACAGATTTTTACCCTATGTTATAGCTGTCCTTAAAGCCCTTAAGCAAAATTTATATAGTGCACTAGCAGTTTTGTTTACTTTGTTGCCCTGAAAGAGATTTAGATCACACAATAACTCTGTCATATGAATAAGACATAAATTTGAAACGCTGATGTTTTGTGAAGATTGGAAAAAAAATGTAGAACATCTATGGAACAGTAAGTGATGGCTTTAGAAGCACTGCTTTTTGAAGTATCACAGTAGTTTTCATTCTTTTTCTTACATATTTCCTGTAGTTTCTATTCCTTTACTTTAGTGAGACTGTGGCCTTTCCTATTTTCTACAACAACAACAATAATAATACTTCAAATGGACTTTTCACCTAGGAATTGCTAAACATTTTACAAATACCTAATAAATCTCATAGCATTGCTTGTCAGATTCAGGCTATGGAGCTTGCACACTAAAAGCATCATCTTTGTCCCTAGTGTGCCATCAATAATTACATTATTTCATACTTGTTTCTTTCCTTCCAAGCAGGACAGACACTTTATTCATTGTTCAAGATGGACAAACATATTGAAGATGAGACTTTCTTCAGTTTTATTTGTGAGTAATTTCTAAACTGAGAAGATTCTTCTCAATTTCAGTCAGCTGCTTCTCTGGCTTCCAGAGGCCCAGGAAGAAATCAGATTAAGGTATTTCATTTGGGGAATGTCACATTTTGGAAAACATCTTGGAGAAAGTTGTTTCGGGATTTTAATTCTGCAGAAATTTTCAGCTTTAACTTTTTGGATGAGGCATGTGAACAGTTTTCATGGAGTTAAAATCTAGTGTCCAGTCAGGTCTTATTTCTGTCCCAGGTTCTCATGGAGTCTTTCAGTATGATTGTGAGACTCATCAGAATGTATGTGTCTAAAAAGGTTAAGATTCCTCTGATAGCCTTAAATCTGGCATTGCTTGACTTTTTAAAGCATGACTTTACAAAATTCCTCTGGTATTGTTACTTTATCTGTAATTATATAAAGAGGTTGATTATGTTTGAGGAACTCCTTGGTTTCTGGAATTCATACTCCACTTCCACTTCTCCAGAGCTTGCTGTTCCCTGCAGAGTTCCCATATACCTTCCCTCAGCAGATTGCACCACTCCTCCAGTTGGGAGGCAAAGGTGAGTCAGCCACTGGCATAATTGTATTTTCAGGGGGGCGGGGGGGGGTGAGTAGAATTGGAGCTTCTGTCCGCTGTTGCTGTTGGGAAGGGTTGGGTGGGAAGACTTGTGAGTGAGTGACAAACTGGCTGGTGTGAGGCAAAGCAGAACACCTTTTTCCTGGCCAACTTCATTATTATGACCCTTCTCCCTTACCAGTAGCATATTTCAGGGAGACATGAGACGCAGCTAGGCTGACCAGATCATGGCAATTTGAGGAGATGCAGTAGATGTCAGGTTATCTTCAGTGTTATTTTCAGCAGAACTTTGAAACCTGAGGGTGAGGATCATGTGAGATCTGTAAAGAATCTGTCCATTGCAAGCACCCATGAGTTAGAGCATCTCTGTCCCAGCAGATACCTGCCAGATGACATCCAGAACTGAGTAAGTGTGTGATGTGTGCTCTATGTGTGAGCCACTTTGTGGGTATATGTAGACAGACTTTTTGTATTGTAAAACTGATTAAATCAAAACATTACAAGTTCCTAAATAACCTCAAACAATAATAGCTATATATATATATATATAGTCCTAAAATCCAGGACATTAATCAGATGGATTTTCAACACATGCTAACAGTCTTACTGATACTTTCTCCTCTTCAGCCCTGAGGTCATATTTTGTCTGTATGTTTTGCTGAGTGCCTTACAAGAACTCTATAAATAAAAAGTTATAACTGTGCGTTTGCATTTTCCTTGATTAAAATGCCATGTAAATGTATTTAAAATGATATGCAAATGATGTGAAGGCTCCAGGCATATTTTTTCCAGTAAGACCCTCTGCATTGCAAAGGTTGCTAACAGAGCAAGGAATAATAATAATAAAAAAAATWAAAAAAATCAAGTCATTACTGGAAGCAAGAGGACAATGAAGGAGACCTCTTACCATTACAAAATGGATTTAGAAAGAGGAGGGAAGACATGTTGGTACAGAATTCACTCTTTCCTAGTGACTAACATGAGGAATTAACATCCTTGGGTCTTTTACTAAGGCTTGCTTCAGGAGTGCATGTTGTAACCCACATTATATTCTCTACTAGTTAGAGTTTATGTATTAGGATGGAATTAGCTGAACTATCTTTCTGAGACATCAGACTTAGTAACTTTCATTGAAGGAATTTATGGTTTCAGTGGTTTCTTGTCTGGATTTTGACATATCACAATTTGGTGGTACATTAAATTGTGATAGGAGCCTTTATGCTACAATTTTAACACTCAGGGTTATGAAGGAAGAGCCAGGAATGTGTCTTAAAAATGTTGTACATTATTCATGGAGCTGTATTCACAAAGGGGTGGGTACAAACACTCTCTTAGCATGGGGTTTAGCATTTCAAAGCTCTGCACTTTCTGCTTTGTTGATTTCATACCTAGGTTCTTTTTCAATCCATGTTTTCTTGTTTTCTCTGTTATATGTGTGTGTGCATGCACATATAAGGATGTGTGTATACATATGTACGTCAGTGTGAACAAGATGAGAGGTGATGACTGTTCTCTTGAATCTGTTAAGTAATAGAAAAAACAGACATTGCTGAATTACAGCATTTAGACAATTTCTTACTGGATTTATATCTCCATATTAAAAACATAGTAGAATGAGATTCTCTGGTTCATTCTGCATGCTCTACACCTGTTCTTTTAGTTTAACTGGCTTTAGAGCTGCTTTTGGTCACTAACTTGGCATAAAGCATCAGGATCATACTACTCAGCCAGTTTTGCAGTAGTTTGCTAGAGGGAGGCATGGGGGCTTGGACTGAAATTGTCTAAAGGCAGTTCATTGTTAACAGAGAAGTCAAAACTTGCTTAAGCTTTCCTAGCTAGCACAGAAAATTCTCATCAATGTAATAGCTGCTGAAAGATTGTAACTCTAAGTCAATTATGAATAAGACAGCTGAAGGTCAGAATAAAATACTTCATCAGGTTTTTTTATTTAAGCACAAACAGAACTGTGATCCTGATTTTAACTTTTACATATTCATTCATCTATCTCACCACTGAGCTAAATCTCATTGCAGCAGTAAGAAAAGGAACACATTTCTTTCCTGCGTCTGGAAGATTTAGAAGGGTAGATGTGACCTTTACGATATCTTTCTTTTTGTCCACAGAAAAAGGCTCAGCAGATCTGGGATGCAACAGGATAAGTCAGATGCAACGTGCTACGGAGCTGATCAAATTCTGTGGCAACTGGATGCACAAGTTAAGAGCTGACTTGGCAGGTACTGTTCCCAAGGCAGCTAATTGTTTCTCAGCAGCTTTTCTTTTATTTGCTCTTTTTTAAGAACAGTTTTCCTGGGTGACACAGAAGCCAATGCAAATATGCATAGTAAGTATTGCTTTAGGTTTCATGCAGGACACAGGGCTTTCCTAACAGTATGTGAAAACTCAAGAGATTTCCCACAGCTCAGACTGAACTGGAATCAGAGCTGTGGTAAGATTTGGCTTTAGATAAGAATAAATGAACCCCCATGAGAAAAAAACAGGTTATCTGGCAGGTACCTTCTTAGGTCAGCCACCACTAACGTGACAGAGATTAGGAGAAATTCCTTTTATGATTTAGTTAGGTATTCCTTTTTCTTCCCTGAATGCTATCTCCATTAAATTTACTGTGGAAAAACTGCCAAGGTCTTTAAGATGTATAAAATAAGGCACGCCAATAAAGTCAAAAGGTATGTTAGTAAAGTTCAACATGTTTGTACTAATAAAATCAGTGATTCAAGAAACTCACACTTCTGTAGTCTTTGAATGGGAGAACTTGTTCACTAGGTGTGAGTGAGTCACACTGCATGCACGTCCAGACATTTCAGTGTTTTATGTGCATGAGGCTAATGTTGTTAGAGTTCCACTGAGCTCATAAGGAACACAGAGAGGAAAAAAAGCAAATCCTTACCAAGCTTCACATATTTTTGGGAGGGAAGGAAATCTGTAGAGGAATTCATCAAATATGACTAGTATATTTAAATTGCCTGCAGTGATAACAGAACGAGACATTAATAACAGATAAAGGGGTTCTTAGTTACACACTTAAAAGCTTATTTAAAGAGCCTAGATTAGATCATAGATCAACAGAGCCTCACTGGAAAGAGCAGCCTTGTCTTGCACATAGGGCTCCATACTGCAGCACTTAACTGAGACTTTGGTGAGATAAAGCTGTTTGGCTTTTAAGTCAACCTTGAGATGACTTTCCCTTTAAAAAACCCACTTTGATTATGTATTTGGTTTGCATGTTAAATAAGCTGCTCTGCTAAAAATATACCCCTGCAAGGAGCTTATGTCATCTCCCCCCAAACGTGTGACAGATAGTGAAAGACAGGGAAGACAGAAGAGGCAATATAAGAGCCCAAGTCTGAATTAGGGACAGGATGAATTGGAAAGTTTGTATTAAATTATCTAACAACTAGAAGACGAAGACATTAGCTTTTAGTTGATAGTTAGCAAATCTATGACAGCCAGAGGCCAGATCTACAGGTAGCTTAATTATGCACAGGCTAGTGGACTTTGTTCATTCTGTGCTATTTTACACCAGCTCCCAGTGCTCCTGTGTAAGCCTTATGAGCTTTCTACTTATTCTAAAAAATACAGCAAAGTCAGATAGAAAACCTACCGCAACAGAGGTTGACTCCTTCACCCCACTGCTACTGTGCACCTTCAAAACCAGGTGCAGTCTTGGCTGTCCTGGGTAAAGAGTTGGATCTTCAAAGATCCAATGTGCAGTAGAGTTGCTGGACAATCCTGTGTCCACGGACGGCACACATTGTGGAGTGACAAGTGCAATAGATGTATACTTCTTCCCGCCCTGTTTTAAAAGGATATGTCCTCCAGATAAATTCAAGCACTGTTAGAACTGACACCTTTCTCAGGCATTAACAGGAGGCAAAGCTCTGAAATGCCAGATTCCCAGTAAATTCTCTCAGTTTTTCATTATTTCTTGGGTTGCAGATACTGACCCCAGGAGACCTTAAAGGGACTTTTTATTGTTATAAGGAACTTGTTGGAGTAATTTAAATAGATAGGAACATTGTGTCCTCTGGATGGGAGGTGAAGGAGTCATGATAGGATTATTATTTTACTAGAAGGTAAAGGATGAAAAATAGGGAGTATTTACATTTAGAATTCTCCACCAATGATCAAAACTCCAGCTCTGCTCAAGGGCTGTGGAGAGGAGGGCAGTTTTCAAAAGCCTATTCTTTTTGGTTTACTGCATTGTGACTTTTTTTTTTTTTTTTGTAATCTCCTCAACAAAACAAGGATCAGAAATGGAAAAGGAAACCTCAACAATGCAGCCCAGCCCCTGGGGAAGAAAGGCTGATTAATGGACAATTTTATGGCTCATTTGTAAAAAGGGAAACTCTAACAGAGTACTCTGTTTAGTTTGTCCATACGATTCATATCAGCATTTCCGGAAGGGGGGGGTGGGAGGGGAGGGAAGTTTGAATGTCTTGAATAGCTTGGGAAAATAAGCAAATAGCTTATGGACATCTGCAATGAAGAGTACAAACTACTGCAGGATTTATTACAAACATTGCGTGTACAAGAATGATCAGACTCCAGTAGATTTTCCTTTAAACTCATATTCTTCCTGTCAATTTAATCCTAAATGATACTGTGGAGATTAGGGATGAATTTCCCTTCTCTAAAAATAGCAAGGTTTACAGACCTACAGACATGCAGCTGGTTTTGGGGGTTTAATGATTCTTTGGAGTATTTTTTTGTCTGTATCTCTTTGTGTGCTTGAGGTACTACGGTTTGATTTGCAGCACTAGAACAGCAGCAACAGGCAATTCTGCATTTTTGGACATCAGTAAATAAGTTTAAGAGGGTCTGGCTTCTTTTTTCCAGAGTATTGATTCATCCTTACCCATTCCAAATCCCCTATCCCCCTGCCCCTCCCTCAAAAAACAAACAAACAAACAAACAAACAACACAAACAAAAACCACCAAAAAAACCCCACAACCCCACAGATGGAAAGAGTTAGATTAGCCTTTGCCAAATTGTACACAGAGTGGCTGTCTTTGGCACTGAACTGACAGGCCTGTGACTTTTGGATTGTTTTCAGACGTGTTACGGCTATCATGAGGTGTCACCTGACTGGGAATCACACACTGGGAAGAGTAAAAGGTGAAAGAGAAAAATCAGAAACAAAGAAAGAGGTATTGTACAAGGAGGGGTGAGCTGGGAGAATATTGGTAGAAATGAATAGAAGTATCAAATACCTCCTAGATTTTGCCAAAAATAGCAAGCAAATGATCTAAAACACAGAGAAGGATAGTGTCTTTAAAGTACACAAAGATCTTTATGTGAATGTACACAAACATACATTACATACATTTGGTGAGGCTCGAGACAGTGGAAGTGCGTGGGAGTGAAAAGCTGCACTGAAACTTTTCTGCTTAACACCGTCACCTCCTGCATCATGGACGTTAAAGTTAGTTTAATGTTACAGTTATCAGTCATGAGATTTGCTTCTCTTTTGATATATGCACCTAAGTTACATTTACTTTGGTGAGAAGTTGGAGAGAGCCTCAAAGTAAATGTGAAACCTGTAGTAAATACACTCTTAGTAAATATACACAGAAACTTGCCACTTTACAGATGCCTTTATTTTTCATAGATACTAACTGTGACTGACATGTTTTCACAGAACAGTTGAGGTTGGAAGGGATGTCCAGAGATTGTCTAGGACAACTGCCCTGCTCAAAGCAGGTTGCCCATACCCAGTCAAGGTTTTCATTATCTCCAGGGATTGAGACTTCACAACCTCTCTGGGCAGGCTGTTCCACTGTTTGGCCACCCTCGCAGAAAAAGTGTTCCTTTATGTTTGAATGGAATTTTCTGTATTTCAATTTGTGCCTGTTGCCTCCTGTCCTGTCACCTGTCATTGAATATTACTGAGAAGAGCCTGGCTCCATCTTCTTAATCCCTCCCATCAGATATTTATGCACATTGATAAGATCCCCCCCAAGCCTTGTCTTCTCCAGATTGAACAACCCCAACCCTCTCAGCCTCTCCTCATCTGTCAGACGCTGCAAGCCCTTATAATCATCTTTGTGGTCCTTTGCTGGACCTGCTCCTGTGTGTCCCTGTCTCTCCTGTCCTGGGGAGCTCAGCACCGGGCACAGTGCTCCAGATTTGTGCTGGCAGCTGCTTATCCTAATGCAGCCTAGGAGGCTGCTGCCTTCTTTGCCGTAAAGATGCCGTAATGCTGGCTTGTGGTCAGCTTGGTGTCCATTAGGAGCCCCAGGTCTTTTTCTGCAGACCTGCTTTCCAACCAGTCAGTCCCCAGCCTGTTCTGGCGCAGGGAGTTATTGCTCCCCAGGGGCAGGACTTTGAAATTCATGAGATTCCTGTTGGCCCATTTGTCCAGCCTGTCCTGGTGCCTTTCTATGGCAGCGCAACCAGCTGGTGCATCAGCCACTCTTTCTAGTTGTGTATCATCTGCAAATTTGAGAAGGGTGCACTCTGTCCCACCGTACAGGCCATTTATGAAGATGTTAAACAGTGTGGGCCCCAGCATTGACCCCAGCTRTGGTATACGCCACTAGTGACTGGCCTCCAGCTGGACTTTGTGCCACTGATCTCAACTCTGAGCCAGGCAGTGCAGCTCATTTTCAGTCCATCTCACTGTCCATTTATCTAGCCCATACTTCATTGTTTGTCTGTAAGGATATTATGGGAGACAGTGTCAAAAGCTTTGCAGAAGTCAAGACAACCAACATCCACTGCCCTCCTTTCATCCTCTGAGCTAGTCATGTCATCATAGAATGCTGTCAGGTTGATCAGGTGTGATTTCCCTTTCATAAATCCATTTGATTTCACTAGGGGCTATAGTTACATTTTTAATACTGTTACAAAGCAAACCAGGATGGGGTTAAATCAGGAAGCTTACATCTAATTTTAAATTCTGRCATATGGATTCGCTACCTGAAGCTCAAATTAGTGGTGTCACACATAAAACCTCCTACAATAACATCCTAAGAGGATCTAAGATACGTGTATCTTTGACTTCATACCCAACACAACTGAGAGCTCATACCTGACTGGTGGATTTCTATATTGTGTTTTATTTCAGGGTGCTAAATGAACACCACCACTGAGATGTACTAAATGTCTGTTTCTCCAGCCCTTTCATGACCTATGGTCTCCTTTGCCCCTTGAGTTTTGGGGCTGCCTTACCAACTGATACCTGTGGTATTTGCTTTCTTGTAAGGCCATCCTATCTTGCTAGATCTCTACACTTTCTATTTAGCCTAATTTTGTATATGTTTGAACAGTGAATTCCTTAGTCTCTTGGCAGACAATTTAATTGGCTAATTGAGCTTTGTTACTCTTTCATGCAACAATCATAGTTGCCTTTGAGGGGTTGTCCGTGTCTGTTTTACAGTCTTGTACATTGTGGAGATTTTGGCATTGATAAAATGCTTTTGGCCAGACTGGATGTGTGCTATTTACTCCTATTTCTTCAGAGGCAATTATTCAAAGGTTGACTGTAACATCAAACAGAAATAACCAAACCTACAAATGCTTCTGATCAGCTTGTAGCTGTCTGACAATGCTGGGCTTAGTGGCATGTGCATGTTATTGGGCACAAGCCATTGAGCTCTGGAAGGGATTCAGAGCCAGAAGTCAGCAGCCTAAATGGATTGGCCAGGAAACAGGAACATTTTGAATCTCCATTCAACAGTGTGTGCTGTGAGTGCCTGTGAAAATCTGGCCCTCCATATTTTCATGGGCATTTTAATGCCTTGGGGTGCCATTTCTCAGAACTCAGAACTAGAACTATTCAGAAAATAACAGGAAGTCTGTGCTTCTCATCATCCTTCAGTTGCTAGATATCGGAAGTATCTCGAGGACAAGATCTCCTGTTGTTTCTACCTCATAAGGGACTTTCTGAGGCAAACACTTTCTTGGAAAAACACGGGCCCATACACAAATGCAGCTATTGAAATACTTTGCATTAAGAGGGTTTCTTGTGGGATGTTGTACGCAAGGCTTGTTGAATAAGATCCCTTCTGGGTGGCCTTTGTCCATCTCCCAGTGTTTTCATGACATATCTTTTACCGCAAAGAGGAATTAAAGGCCTTCACCTCAGAGGTTCAGGGAGAGTGGAAGGAGGTCTTGTCTGAACGATGATATGCCCGACACTTTTGTTCCTATCACTTTCCTGATAAGCTCAAGCTGTTAAACTCCAGCTAACCAATCAGTAGAACAATTTACTGCCTCTGTGTCATTTTAAGTGGGCTGTCTGGCTGGAGCAGGATGTATTCAAATGAAAGTTAACAAAGTATGTTTTCTTTGGAGGATTTGCCTGCTATAAAGAGCTTGAAGGGAACCTTTGAACGGGCATTCTCATCCTCTTGCAGCTGAAATATCCATTGTACCTCCCACAGCTTCAATAACTGCAGTTATTTTCATTTCCATCACTTTTGGAAACAAACAATGTTGAATCTATTTTATTTGATGGGAGAGGTTCATAAAGAAATGGCAAAGGGCTTGCATTTTTAAAATATTTGGCCTTCAGATATCCTCTCCTTTCCAGATCCTTTAAGCCATGCTCAGGTGACCCTTACAGGCTGAGCAGCCAAACCCTGCTGGGAGAGAGGGGCCCAGAGCCGCCACAGTCTCCCTTGTGGTCCCTGCCTATCAATGTCTGCTCTTATTCCACAATGAGGCTGGACTGTCTTGGCAGGGAAAGCTTCATGGGATCAGGTATAATCCCCTGAGGAAAACAATTGTATACAATAAGAACTTGAAAGCCTGAAAGGAAAAGATTTTCAACTCCTCTGAGCAGACCTTTATTGATAGAAACTGCATCTGCCAGTTTTCTCTTGTTAGTTTTCTATTATACTAAAAACTGTAGGAAAGCAAGGCTCATGCTACTCCATAAATGGGCTTGTCTGGTAATTGAAAAATAAAATAAAGCTATTTGGCTACAAAACTAATATAAATTTGATGACTGAGTACAGGTTATTTGTTTTCTTGTGCAGACTTCTCTCACATTTTCTCTTCCCTTTACCCCAACCTATCTGCAGAAATGTTTTTTCTCTTGTTACCTCAAAGCCTGAATATTATAGATTCTGGGTGAAAGACTTAATTCAAATTCTTTTCTCCCATTCTTCTGTAGCAATTCGACTTGTTGGTTCAGAGAACATGGGTTCCTCTTGTCTTCTTTTGTTTTCCTTTCAGTATGGTCATGCTGTTGAATTTTAAAACTCAGTGCTAACTAACAGTGAGATGATGTTGAAATATCTATTTACCTTTTGTGTCACCGGAGCAGGTTGTTTTCTTTAATACGGAACGTAGAAGCCAAGCAAGCTACAAGGATATTTTTTCTCTTTGCTGATGAGAGAGCCCTTGAGAATATTCTTAAATGCCACTTTATAGGATAGCCAAACCCTGCAGGTAAATGTTACCCATAAAAAGGGAACACTGCACTTGTGCCATATGTACCTGAAGTGCCTTTCTGTGTGACTGGGATGTCAATAGGAACTTCCCAGACACCATGCAGAACTGCAGCTAAGAACAAAGGCACTAAACTGATCTTTTGTTTGCTGTGACTGCCTTGGAACTAGCTTTATAGACCTTCATTTTCTTTCCCTCACARCCCTTAGGCTGCTGTGCACAAACAGGAGAAAGGCAGCTGCCTGGGCTCCTCTCCCCGATGCAGGGTGATGGGCAGAGCCAAACTGTTGTTCTTGCCTCCGTTCAGTGTGAGCCCTCATATACAGCCTTAGAGTGTACGCTTCAGGCAGCTTCTGAGCTTGGAGGGCCTTAATGTTTGGTCATGTTTCTGCCTGATCTTTATTCAAGCCATCTTTTCTCCCCCTGTGTGCAGAGTCTGCTAGTTAAATTAATGGATTTTTAAATCTCCCTAGAAGATAGAAAATGAAGCTGCATTTCATCTCTCTCTGGCTACCAAAGCTTAAATTTAAGACTACAAGAATGTAGAATAGATGTTAAAATCCTACCTTCTTACTTCTGAAGACACTAAATGAGCACAAGGTGCAATTAGGCTATTCTATTTAATCTCAGCTGTGAAGAGAGAGTTCAGTAAGAATGATGTTTTTGACATCTGTCACTTGCACAATCACTTTCCAGTGTCATCAGAACAAATCCATTACCCTTTCTGATTAAAGAGTGATTTTTAGCTACACAGAGTTATAGGGTGATACTAGCTACAGTGACAGATACACGTCCTGGAATGCTTTCCCAATCCTGCTGTGTTTATAAAAGGGACATATTCAGGATTTTTTATGGCCACATTTCTGGGAGGAATAAAACCCTATGCAAAAACTGATCATTCTTCCCACAAGTAATATTTTGATATGCATGTTCAAATTATGTTGAAATTACACCTACTAACTGCTAGAAGTAACAGATACACATTAGTTTCACAAAAACAACATGTAAGCACTGAAGTAGCGCTGGGAAATGCAACATCATCAATGTATAATTTGTCACACTGGGGTTCTTTTATTCATTATTTGTGATTAAAGAAGTTCCCAACTTTTAAAGGAAATAATATAGAACAGGATAGTGTGCTGTCATGTCAGTGATACCTCTTCAAAATCAGAGACAAATGAAACTCACGCATCCTAAAGTTCTGAAAGTTGGGGGACCGTAAAAAAAAAACGAGCTTCAGTAACCATGGTCAGGTAGTTCTGGCTTTGTGATGAGTCAAACCAAAACCCAAATCCAAACATTCCTGAGCGCTGGAACTTTYAACATAGGAATCTGGCTATGAATCTGTGGCTTGGTTCTGTGTTTCATATAAAGGCAAATCCCCTTTCCCCAAACCAAAAATCACTGGGGAAAAAAGGCAGAAGTTGCAGAAAAGGAAGAAAAGGCAGAAGTCTTCAAGAGCTGTTTATTGTGATACTCCTCCACCATATTACTAGATACGTCATTGCTTACCTTATGATCTAATGTACGTGTCATGTGCATGGATGTGCAACTGGCACATGCCTGAGGTGAATGCAGTGATGTCACCTAACTGGGCTTACATCTTTGTCTTAAAGTACCTAGTGTATGCATATTTTGGCACATGAAGGAGAAAGGTGTGTGGACTGTTGGTAAAGAAGGCAAAAGGGAAGAGACTTTGGTCACTGTAGTGGGAAAATTCCTTATTGGTATGTGGGTATGGGAACTCAGGAAAGGGATGTCCCAAGGGTGTCTGGGGAAATGGACTTCCAGGTGACTTCTGGTCCATGGGTTCTTAATCAGCTATCTTTGGTATTAGCTGGCCATCACCATAAAAATGGCTGACATCTGATCAAAAAACACATCAGGGACTTTAAGCTTTCAAAACAATATCTGATAACTCTATTGTAAGACAGAGAAATTCAGGCTGTTCTGCAACCCAGTCTTTACTGAAGCCTTAAGAAATATGGTATAACTTCCTAGCGCACTCAGATTGCAGAACCTGCGTATGCATACATACTGTCAGATGATCTTTCATGAAACTACTATGAAGATGTTTGATTAGCTTTATATTTTTCAAGTATTATAAGCATGTGTAATTGCTTGCTTCCCTTGATTGTCAGTAGAGTCTTTTCAAGAGGGAAATTTAACAGAAACTTTAGAAGGAAAGCTTTGAAACTTAGTGGAGCAAGGAGGCCAAACTAACCTTTTAATATAGGAATATGCTGTTCTGTTATATTTCCTGCCTCTTCCTAGGCTAAACAACTTCTAAGATCAAATGATTCTTTTCTCGAGTGGTCAGCAACAAAGATAATGAAGATTAGGAGCTTAGAAAATAAAGAATTGGCCTCAGGAGGACAGGGCTGTACAGCACAATTTGTTCCTCCTCAAGTTCTGCTAAAAGTTGGCTAAAACTGGTTTTTGAGTGATTCCTTGATGAATAGTAAAAATATTGTTTTGTAACTGTGACAACTTTTCCTTCCTTACCTCTGCTCTGAAACATGTTGAAGCTAATAGAAGGATTCCTGTTGCCTAAAAGGAGTTTGGGATTGTGCCATATCAGCTGAGTTTGGGAAACAAAGGCAGTCTGAGTCTGGTACTCGGGAATGGGGAAGAGACACCTGTAATGTGGGTCTCGTTCAGTTGTAGTTTTCATATCCTTTTCATACACTCATTCTTTATTTTCATGTAATTCATCGCATATCAGTAAAGACAGCTACAGTCATGCAAATAGTGGCAGGAAAACRGGAGGAATTAGTCCCCCAAACCGGCAAATACGGATTAGGGAAGAGCAGAATCAGAGAAGGTTGGAAACATTGTTTATGCTAAAAAGACCATTTGCTGCTGTAATTTGTGTTTCTCATTGTTAGGTGGCAGGGAGCCCAGTGGCTCACTGACTTTCACTCAAATAAAAGCAGTGCTGTAGAGAAGGCAGATCCTCTCCCTGTTGAATTGAGGGCATGCTATCTGCTGTCTACAGTCAGCGTGGAAATGGCACAAACCTCCAGTGACTGCATTCGATGGGTAACTTCAACATTTATCGGAACCATTTTCCGACTCAGCTGCCGAATTCTGAGTCTGCCTTTATGCTACTTTTAAATAGATTCGCTGCGTTCAGCAAGGTGAATCTCAATATTCCCTTCACCCTCTTTGTTAGTACATGCTCTGTGTTAAATCCACTGCGAGGAGGTTTCCTGTTCACTTGGTAAAACTTGGGCTGTGAACACTGCCTGGCCAATTAATTTTTGTGGTACCCGGGGAGCAACAAAGCCTGAGAAACAAGTTATGTTTTTCTTTCTTCAATTACATTCATTGTGGTAGTGAGGACAAGGTGGGAATCACTAGAATAATTTGATCCAAAGTTGTTTTGGCAGGATTCTTCTGTGATGGACTCCACTGTGTTTAGTACCGATTTGGGATGATGCGGTGCTGCTAAGAGCTACCAATAAACTAGAAGTTTGGGCCAGCAGGAGGAGAACAGGTGAGTCAGGCTTCCTTTATGTGTCATAAGGACAAAGAGGGGCAGTTTCATGCTGAGCATACTTCGTGGAGAATCAGTCTCCCAGAACTCTTGTCATTAAACAGCATTGCCAAGTGAAGTATCGTTTAAAACAGCTGGACAAAGCAGGAGGCAGGCTATGCCAGACAGTCAGCAGGTGCAGAGGACAGCAGGAGGGCAACGGAATTTGTTATAAAGCCTGCCATTAATGATAATTTTTACTAGTAATTTTATTAGAGGAAAGGTTTTTTATTATTATTGTTTTTTCATTAGAAAGAATAGTGCTTGTGTGTGAGGCACATTTATATATTGTACCCTAGGACTAGATTTTCTCACAGTCTAAAAGAGCATATTGTGCATTACCTGACATGTTTCAGGCTTTAAGTTGCATTTTCCTGCCATCTCAGTGAAGTGTTTCTCAGTTGGAAAAACTGACTAACTTGTGTCATTTACCTACACAGTAAATTCTTTGACTTTTATAGATCCAGGGCTGGGTTTTGGGAGGGAAAGAAGAGTGTTGTGTGTGGCTTTTCTTTGTTTGTTTGTTGGTTGGTTGGTTTTGGGTTTTGTGTGTTTGTTTTGGTTTTGTGTTTTTTTTTTTTTTTTTCCCCCCAATGCTGCTTCAGGTGTCATTTTTGCAGAATAGAAGATGCCAAGTTAAGAAAAAATTTATATTCTCTATGCTGAAGTGCTGTGGAGAATTCTTTCAGGATTAAAATGAAGTTAGAAGAGTACCCTTCCTCCTTTTACACTCATGCATATGGCCACACAACCACACATTTCTCTCTGCCAGCACTTACCAGTTTTTGAACAAATCTCCTTTGCTGAAGTTTTGCAAATGGCTGCTGCATTATTTGAAATGGCTGTTCCAAATACAAGTGTTTACCATGTAGGACTTCACCAGCTGGATGGTTAAATGTACTTCTTTTGCTGCAGCAGACAATCTGTTTTACATTGCATGAGAGAAGTCAAGAAGTCAATTAATATGCTGACAAAACCAAAATAGTTCTTTACACCTACAGTCAATCCCAGTGTGGACTCTCTTATGAGTAAATTATTAATGATAAGTATGTTGTATGACTCATGTCATCTCTCTAGGAGATACTTAATCCTACAGGTTGGAAAAAGAATCTCATTTGCTTTTAATCAGACAGGATATAGCTTTGTGTATGAGAAAATACTGCTTAAACTTTTTGCATTTCGATGGGGAGGCTGGGAGTCCAGTATCTATTGTGTGCTGGTTTTGGCTGGGATAGAGTTAATTTTCTTCATAGAAGCTAGTATGGATTTGTGGTGAAAACAATGTTAATAATACAGGGATGTTTTCATTACTGCTGAGCAGTGCTTACACAGAGTCGAGGCCTTTGCTGCCTCTCACCCCACCCCACCAGCGAGGAGGCTGGGGGTGCACAAGAACCTGGGAGGGGACACGGCTGGGACAGCTGACCCCAACTGACCCAAGGGACATCCCACACCGTATGGCGTCATGCTCAGTGTATAAAGCTGGGGGAAGAAGAAGGAAGGGGGGGGATGTTTGGAGTGACGGCGTTTGTCTTCCCCAGTAACCGTTAGGCGTGATGGAGCCCTGCTGTCCTGGGGATGGCTGAACACCTGCCTGCCAAGGGGAAGTGGTGAATGAATCCCTTGTTTTGCTTTGCTTGTGTGCACGTGGCTTTTGCTTTAACTATGAAACTGTCTTTATCTCAACCCACGAGTTTTCTCACTTTTACCCTTCCGATTCTCTCCCCCATCCCACCAGGGGGGAGTGAGTGAGCGGCTGTGTGGGGCTGAGTTGCCGGCTGGGGTTAAACCAAGACACATTGTGATTTGAGGACTCATTCAGTGTTGGTAGAAGTGAATAAATTCTGTATTCCAGGGTTTTAGCATGACTCCTGTGGTTTCCTTTGCCTGTTCTTTTAGAAAGTGTTTCACTTAGACACTCAGAAACAATCTGGGGAGGGCGAGCTGTATGAGGGAGAGTCTTAATGGGTCACAAGCCAGCTGCTATTCCAATTACTGGGCGGTTTTACGTTACAGACTGGCAGCTTAGCAGTACACTGCAGGTGCAATTTAAGGTGTAAAGGCCATTGAACATGCAGTATCTGATGCATGACCATCCCAGACACACCTGTGCCTGCGTATTCCCAAGGCCAGATCCTTAGCTGAAGTCATCTGGTATCTCAGTTGCCATGTAGTGCCAGGACTACGCTGGCGGATGACAGCTAAACTCAGAGGAGTTACAAGGACATCAGAGTGGGCAGGTGAGGTTCGAAGTAAGAGAGGCTTAGCAAGAGGAGGACTTCATGTACGTGACTGCTGCTGATTAACCGAAGTTCAGGCTTGTCCTGAATGTTTCTGTATGCACCTCAGCAACTGTGTTCAGTAAAAGGCAAAAWGAAATGAATTTCAATGTGTGTTCTTCTCTCCAAAGATTAAGATGCCTAGATATAATTTTGCACTAAATACAAGAAAAGCAAACTGGGATAGATTCTGAACCCTGATATCTTGGTATAAAGTAAGAATAGCCCAAACATGATCACTTTGTTTTTAAATCAGTATGAGAACAGGATTTGGCCTGTTAGACTTCATTTGCAACGTGTGGAGGCTGTTAAAATTCTACTTTAAAAAAAGGCTAGCTGCAATCTGTCATTTAATCTGAAGAGTCCCTGCAGCAGTGAGATTCAGGTAAGAACCAATTAATGGTAATGGTATTAATGAACATTTCCAAATGCACTTTTCATTTAGCTATAACAAGATAGTTATCTATGATATACTGAATATCAAATCAGCTACCAAACTGTGGAAGAGAGACTAATGGATCAGATAAATAGCTAAATATATAATTCTTTAGCCTTAATACGCGGGTYGTAAAATAAATACTAACTGGTCATCTTGGGCAGATAATGTTTAAATAAACACTATCTATAGAATTAGGTTAAATATCAATCCAGGATTTTTTTACATCACTTTAACTCTAAAATAGCTAAAGAATCATACTTGGTGACTCCTGTAGGGGACATGCCCAAGTGTAGACTGAAGGAAAATGTTACTTTCCTCTGCCATCAGCAAATGCTGAGCATGTTTGTAAGATAGAGGTTTTTATCAAGATATGTGTGCCGTATCATAAATGTCCCAGCAATATAACAGAAATGACATTGAATTACTAAATAAAAGACAGTATGTTTTATTATTTCACTCATAGCCCAATTTTGTGGAAGTGAATCCTCTGTTTCCTGTCAAATTATTTTTAATGAGCTTAATATAATTCCTTCTCTACATACAGCCATTTGTTCATAACCCTGGCCAGTGGATAAGACAAAATTATGTATTCTTTGAATCTTATGAGGCACAGTTATTTTCTAGCTTCTCAAGGGCATATTTCTATTAATCATAATACCAGCCAGCCAAAGAGCCTGAATGACATAGTAGACTCAAAGTGTCCTTCATGTGGTTAGGACCACTCATCCGTGTAAGCTGGGTCTGGACATGGCACATTGCTCAGGAAAGACTGGTCACCATGGCAAATGTTGTGCCAGCAAGAAGAGGGAATCTCCACAGATAACCTTGGGAAAAGGACAGCAGGRGAGGTGAACAGAGAAAATAGGGCTCTTTAACTCCAAAAAGGTTGACCATTGCAGAGGAAATAGAAGAAGGGGGTGTTATGGAGAGCATGTCATGTATCTCACATAGTAGTTGTGCATCCCTGCCTCTCTGCTGAGGTGTCACACATTCAGCTGGGTTATGGATATGCTGCAGACATCATGAGATGTCTCAGCAGTGCCCGGGAAACACTTTCTCATGCTGCCTCATCTAAAGGATCAAGGCCAAAGAAAACTGTCTGCTGTGGCAATGGCAGTTGAAATGGCAGCACAAGGTGAGGGGCTTATTTCTGTCTTTCTCACTTCCCATTCAGTTCTCAGCAACTCAGCCCTCAGAACCCTCTAAACTTTCTCTCCTGCCAAATGAACTTTTCCCCCCACAAATAGAAGCGGTCTTTACTGCTTTCTGCTGCCAGTGGCCATTTATGTCTTGCTTCTCACAGTTTCTGAATCTTTCTGACACCTCTGACCCTGCTCCACACGCTATCCCAGCTAAGACTTGGGATACCACTAGTCAGTCATAATTTAGATTTATAGAAAAAACAAAAAAGAACTTGGAAACCTGCAAATAATCTTGTTTCTTAACATGAGAAAACTGCAAAGGAAACCTTGATGGCTGATTAGATGATTGGCATAATGCTGTTAATGGAAATCAGCTGTTAAGCAATGGGCAGTGCTGTGAGGCAATTCACACTCTGTTGGTTCCCGAACAAAGTGATGGCCAATGGCTAATGTATGAGCTTGAGTTGATATCTAACTGATATCTAACCCGACCTCTCTATGCCTTGGTTTTCCATACCTAAAATGGKGACAGTAGCTCTTTCCTACATCGTAAGAGAAATGTTGTAAGGAAAGAGTGTGTAGTGCTTCAGCACTGCAATAAGTAAAATTGCAACAGGCACTAAGCAGATTTACCTAATGTAAGAAGTAATCACAGAAGACTTAACAACAGGTTTCATTTTAGAAAATCAGCAGAACAGAACAAATTGAGATTTAACAGATATGGGCTAATAGAAGAATACTTTATTCTCTCTTTCCTACCTTACCCACAGCAAGTCCATTACAGCCTGTTTTCCCTTACAGGCTCAACAGGTACAATTCAAAAAATTCCAGTGACTTGTATGAAGAAAAAAATATGTTAACTGAGACTCTGATTGGTCTTTCAGTATAGATTTTATATGGCTTATATGGTGGAGGAGGCTTGACAAACAGATACATCATTATCTATCAGTTATCTGTTATATTAATTTTGAAATATGTAAGTTGGTGTAAAGTTCATTTATGATATTAATTCAGAGTGGTGACGATATTATTCCTATCCTAAATAATTATTACCAAAATGCAGCAACAAATCACTATGGTTAAACATGATGTTGTAATAAGTGGCTTACTAGCCTTTTAAATGGCCTTTTTGATTAACCTCTGTAGGAGATGTAGTCTACAGGGACAAATAGGAAAAATGTTCTTAGATATTCATTGTGTGACTTATAGGGAAAACATGGTGCTCAGTCCCAAGTTACAGTTTGACGTGGCCCCTTATAATGAGACCTGGAAGAGAGCCCGATTTGCACTTTGTGAAGATACACAGGAAAAAAAGGAGGAAAAAGTGGTTTAGGGAGGTCTACTGTGTGGCTTCTAAGGAATGGTAAAAACTTGTAGAAGCAAGGAAGGGAGTAACAGAGAAGGATCTTGGATAGCCTGAAGCAAGCTAGTGCTTAGAACATCTCAAGAACTGTCTCTGGGGTAGCTTTTTTGAATCCAAGGCTAGAAAAGAGTGAGGCTGGGTTGTCTCTCATGCAGTAGTAAGCAAAAGCCTAAAGCATAGGTGACGTGGAACTGTTTTGCTACTGGAGCAAGGAGGGAAGAAGGAAAGGGCTGAAGGCRAATGACCAGGACTGCCACTTGGAAGACTTCGTAAAGAACAGGTTTTGGTTGCCCAAAATCAGAAGACTATATTTGTGACACGAATGGTGTTGCCACTGTCTTAAAAAGACCCACCTCACATTCCTGTTCAGGATGCCTTATTTTGCACGAGAAAGAAAACATGCAAAGAATACCAGCCAGCACTCTGAGCAAGCAGTTGCAAATCTGACCTGTCAGGAAACAGTTTTGATAAAAGAAGAGTTCTTTATATCAATTTTTGTGGACTTTTAAATCTCATATTCATTCATGATCATTGCATTCATATTTTCTTCACAAATTGCTTTCAAACACTGAGTACAGGAGGCTTATAGAGCGATCAAGGTTTTGCTTTTTTGTCCTTGTTTACTTGCTCTCTCTTGATTATAAATGACCAACTCATTTCCATTCTCTTCTAAATTAAAATTATCTCTGCCAAATGTTTGTGGCAGACAACAATGCTACYTTTTATGCAACAGATGAGCTTTCCTTTCTGTATCAACATAGACTCAATAGGGATCCATGCCTTAAAACAAGGAAGCTCCTTGAAATGTACCTCCAATAGCAAAATACCATCCCATTTTTTTCAGCTAAAATGCCATAATTGTTCTGGTTGCAACTTTAAGACAGCTTTCCTTGGATGAAGATAATTAAAATTCACTGGTTGTTATGAACACTGCTATGCTTTAGTGAGTTTCTGCTGAACAAAATACCTGGGAACAAGTAGAGAACACCTGAAGGGGAAGATAGTTAATGATGGGTTTCAGGTACTAAAGAATGCCTTTCGCACTCAGGAACAAAACCTGAGCAAAATGTCTTGTAATCAGCATCAGTAGAGGTGGGGACAAAGCAAAGAAAAGGAATGGTTCAGTGGACTGGCTACTACCAATTAAATGTTTTTATGTACTATCTACCTCAGGTAATGAAATCTGTCTAAACCTTTAGGCCCTGGGCACCTGGTAGAGAAGACAAATATAGTCTATGTGGGGCAGAGAGCTGGTAGTTAAAAATACAAATTTCATTAGGACATCGTTGAATTAAACTGAATCAAATGGCATGCTGCCACGTCAATGATCTTTCATGGAATGCAAATAGGTCTGTCTAATGTAGAGAAAATGCACATCATTCATTTTAGACTTTAATTAGGTTTTAATTTAATCAAATATTGGTACCAAAGCAGACCTTGGAGAAAGATTCTGATATTAAAGCCTTCAAAGCTTCTTTGGAGAACWCTAAATGGTTTGTGTGGTAGTAAATCAACTTGCAAAGTGGTGACTATACAATGTGCATATCTTAGCTCTATTACGGTTGAAACATGGCCTATTATAAAACTTGAAACAGGGAACAAGTGGAATGCAGTCCTTTTATGAAAGAAAACACTAAGTGAGTCAAACTGTGAGTCACTCTATCTCAGGGAGATGATTTCTTTTGAGCATTGCCTTTTAGGATAGTAGTAAAAAGAACTATCAAGGACAGTATGCAATTAAAGCTACTTAATTTACATTTAGGGGCTAGAATATAAAGTATAGAATTATTAGTAAACAATTAATTGCAAAGCAAGTTAAACAAATATGAAAATAATAATGGATCTGTGAGCTTTCATTATTATGGTCCTGCCTACGTGAGCAGATTCAGATAGTCTTATGTTCCACTCTGGCCGGTCTTTGGAAGAGGAAGAGATACCTTCAGGTTATGCAGTATGTGGGATAAGCTCCAAAATTATTTTCATCCCTGGGCAATGACCTGCCTCATTCCTCAGGTACTCTAGCCCTGTTAAGCAGGCTATATCTGAACACAATTGATCTGGAAGTTCACAGTTTCTGTGAAGAACAGTAATCACTTGTGGATCTGTTTTCCATTTTTAGAGTATGAAAAAAGTAGAGGAGAAGAGGTGGCGAGGCCCCAGACTTGAGAAGAATGACAAATATGCTTTAATAGGAAACCCCCTCCTATTTTCTTTGATTTTTTTTTAATATTAAATCAAAATATTTGTCAGGGTCCCAAGTGCACCAATGGGCCTTGATTGCCATGACCAGCCTCACCTGGGACCTCCACCCACACCCACAGAGGCCCACTGCTCCAGGAGCCCTGTTTAAGCTTAGGCCTTCAGTTTACTTCCTTGCTGTTCCTGAACTGTTGTTTGGATTTCCTTGTTTGACCTCGGATGTGACTTGTTACCTTGTCTTTCCCTGATGATTGTTGGTCTGTTGATGAGACCTATTGTTGCCACCACCCTGCTCTGCTTSCCCAGCTTGGGCATGGTGGGACTGTCTCCCGCTGGGGATGACACAGCTCTGCTGGTGCCATGGTCTTCCTCAGCCCCTGGCTCCTGGAGCAGCCCTGCTCTTGCTATTCCCCGACATTACTAAAACTGGTAATACCTATGTTTCTGCACGTATTTCGGCTAGTATAGTACAATTCAAGTTGCTTTAAGCTCTATGGGAATTTAACATGTCTTCTAGAAGTCTGTAAAACTTCTGAAAATGAACTAATACACATCAGCTATTTTTTTTTTCTGAGAGAAGTGCAGGGATGCACTCAGACTGCTTATTCTTGGTTTGCTACCAGTGTGTCTCTGGACAGGAAGACGCTTGTTTTGATGCACTTTCGCTCTCCATAAGAGCTGCTAACTGCACTGAAATGGTGGACATGACTGTGAACTTTAGGCTTCCAGCAGGTGGCTACAAAAGSTATTGTGGGAAGTGTGAAAATGCTCTAAAACTACCATTGATTGTTCTAAGCACCAGTGACATAGCCACAGCGTGCTTCCCCACCAGAGAATGCTGCTGTACCCTGCAGTCCCACAAAGGACCTGACAGTGGTAGAAGAGGGAGCAGCCTGCCTACTTCTGGATCAATTCCTAAAGGTAAGTGTGGGAATGGAAATTGGGAGGGAAACTGAGGCAAAATCCTTAAGAAAAACAGAGCTACCCTGAAGCTCTGGTTTTGGCTTCATGTATGTTGTCATGTTTGTATCACCAAATCCCTACAGGTGAAAATAACTTGGTGGCTTTTGGGATATTTACAAACCAGTAAATTTTGATCAGTAGTAAATGTTTCTAGAGAACTCCAGATCACTGAGGTGTTTACAAGAACCTTAAGTGGAAAAAGCATCTTGCTTCCCAGGATGGTGTCTGTGAACAGAGAATTTGGACATGGCGCTTGTGAGAAATGTTTGAATGTTTTGGTTTGTTGAGTAAGATTATGAAGTCTTGTTTTGGATTGTTTTGTGGCTGAACTATATCCCCCTGAACTGATACATAGTCTCATGGGAGGTATCATTCTATTGCCTTGTGCTTTTAAAGCCTGGGCTTCCTGGCCAGATTTTGTCTCYCATCTCTATTAGAAGCTGGTGTGTAAAGAACTCAGTGTTTTCTGATAGCTGCTTGATCGTGAAACGTAGGGATTTGGTCCTGAGCTCACTGCAATAAATGAGAAAACTTGAATTAGCTGCACTGGATCTTCAACAGGGCTGTGAGATAGCAGATATTGTAAGTTTAGAACATGGAAAAAGTCGGTGTATTCACTTCATGCCTAATTCTCAATTTAACATCCAAACTATAACTGGTATTTACTCAACTGTATTACTTGATTTTGCAGTTAGTATTAAAAATGTACGTAGTCAGCTATGCATCTTCCTTAAATAATTCAAACTCACTTTAAATACATTAATTTTTTTATGGTGGGCAGATAAATCTGTTTTAGGTTGAGCTTAAGGAAGGAAGGTGGCATAAGAAAAACCCTACATTAGCTGGAAGATGTGCAGAAAGCTAGCATGCTTTGATGTGGAGAGCAGTGGATATAGTTTACCTTGTCTTCTGCAAAGCTTTTGACACTGTCTCCCACAGTATTCTCACAGACAACTGATGAAATATGGGCTAGATAAATGGACAGCGAGATGGACTGAAAATGAGCTGCACTGCCTGGCTCAGAGTTGAGATCAGTGGCACAAAGTCCAGCTGGAGGCCAGTCACTAGTGGCGTATACCAYAGCTGGGGTCAATGCTGGGGCCCACACTGTTTAACATCTTCATAAATGGCCTGTACGGTGGGACAGAGTGCACCCTTCTCAAATTTGCAGATGATACACAACTAGAAAGAGTGGCTGACCTTTACCCAGTTAGCTTTAGAATGCATAACATAGTGAACAAAGAAGTTACACTACTACTATGTCCAAGACATGTTTCTTTCAGAGAGGAATTTTTGTTTCTGAGAATGTGTCTAATCTGTCATAAGAAGCCCGAATATTATGGATAATTTCTTCTCACTGGCAGCTATTCCTGTTTTGTACTCCTTGTAATCCTTAGACAATCCTGAACTGTGGCAGCAGGTTTCAATACAGAAGAGCTGGTCTTCATAAATAAATGCATAAACACTGCAGCAAATGAGGTCTGTCGTGAGACTTCATCATTGTGTCTGGACCTTCATTTAGGAATTGRTTCTGTGCTTGGAGTGCCCACTCATTTCAAAGGAAGGCTTAAATTTGCTAGGAATGTAGACTGAAATAAATATGAGTTTACAGCAGGGTGGATCTGTAAGTGAGACAAAATAAACTTCATCTGTAAAAAAAAAAAAAAGGTCTGCTTTTATTTTGCATTGCTGACAAAGGGTTATTGGATGAACAGTCTACAGATGTTTGCAGCTGCTGCTTGTGCTAAATTGTGACTAAGCAGTTTGTCTGCAAGAAGTGTCAATTTAGCATCATCTAGGCTATTGTGCTTACTTAAATACCTTTTGTGTAATTAGGAGATTGCTTATTAGTTTGCCACTGTCCCCAGCACAAATGTTATAGACTGTTTGTTGGACATTGTTATGAGCTGATTTCCTGCCCTGCATTGTTTTCTGCAAATTGCTTCTTACGAGGACGTGGGCTTTTACTGCAATCACAGCAAAAGTAAACGTCTCAAATTAAGACAAACAAAGTTTAGTTGTTAGGAAGAGAACCAGTCAGGCAGGAAATGCCAAGAAAAACAACATTCTTTGGGTGCTTGATATAAATATGATTCTCCAAGCAGCCTGTTGGGTCCTGCTGGCTGGGGTTTCGCTACACAAAGCACCGGGCTAGTGATCCTGGCTGAGATGTAGAAATTCTCATCCAGTATAGAATAAAAATCTCAAACTTTATGCTTATTTTACATGGATACCACCTTTAGCATGTTCTAAAGAGCAAGACAGTCCTGAGGCTTCCCCGCTGCACTTGGGCTCTCTAAAGCTGGATTTGTGTTGCTGCATGCTTGTAGTGGTGGTGTGGCCTGGAGTCTGCTTACCTGAAAGCACCCTACATGACCTGACCACCACTTTGTATGGAACTGTGTGCTAAGGGCTGAGGGGTTTCTTATCAATTGAACCCATGATCAGTGATGGAATTTAGAGTGAATTGTCCCTGGTCACCAGATCAGACTAAGAAAAACACATCATAATGTAAAGTTGATCATCTTTTAAAACTTAAATTCTTTGCCAGTTTCTTGTTTTTCTGCTTTCTTCTGCTTAAACAAAACAGACAAAAGCATGATGGTGGGGCTTTTGTTTTCTTTTTTGTTTTTTGAATTTTAGTTTTCTGATTTTTATATAATCATGCTGCACACACATACACTGCAGGAGCATTTTCTGAAGGATAAACCTGGGATCTCTATGCAGTACTCTCTAAGAAAATGTCAGCGTTGTCAGACAGAGAGCTCAGGGTTTTTGTAACTTGCCTTCCTCTATGAAATGGAAGAGGTACAAGTTAAAATGCTTTGAGCAGAGTGTAGCTCTCCAGTACCACATCATTCTCCTCTGGGGAAACTTTGCTGTTTTGCAAATGGGAACTCCCAGCAGCTAGAATGTGAACTGGGAGCTGTTTCCATTTGAAAAAATGTGATGTGCAGTTTTGAATGTAGCCTTCCAGTTTGTTCTGAAAAGTTTGATCTACTATTGTCAACACTGCAGCAGTTCTATGTGGGCGACAAAAAGGATTTTGAATTGCTCGCTTGCATTCTGATACATCAAAAAATTTTATGTGCTTTATTTCAAACACACATTCCCACTGAAATCAATCAAYGGAGAGGTGAGGCAGGGGTGCTGTGAATTTTTATGTAATTATGAGTTTGTATGTGTAGAATCAGGGCCATCGTTTTCATTAATAGTAGTCTTCTGCAAGATTGCTACTGACAAGCAAAATACCTTATTGAAAGAGGCATTAAAAGCAGTTGTAATTTAGCTTACTACATATGTAATAAAAAATATTTTGCAAAATTTCAGTCTCATACCATGTTAATGACTTTCTTTCTAATGTCATTAAAATTACTTCCCCCTGCTGGCCATTGTATTAGCGATGGTGATCTCTCCTTAAATTAGATGAGAGGTATAATAAACAGAATGTGAATATAGAGTCCCCATTCAACGGAAGCATGACCTGTACGTTAACACTAATGCTTCACCTAAAGATCGTCACTAAAGCCTACCTCAGAGCTTTTACTCTGTAGGCATAACCTTGAGGCTACCAAAAGTAAGATCTGAGTCTTCACTTGGGATCTGGCCTCACTGCGGTTATGATAATGTCTGAAGGTCCAATTTGGTTAAACATTCTGGTGGCCTGTATTTACAGATGGGCAGGGATGAGGTTTGGCATCTTGTGGGAAGTTGTGTTACTTTGTTTTTCATTCCATAGGCTCCGCTTCTTTCAACGATAAGCTACCAATTGGCTAGACTGACTTCACAGGATTCCTGACCTGGGTTTTGGGGGGACTCTCTTCTTCCAGACCTCCCATTTCCTCACTTTTGCCTTCCCTTACCACCCTCCCCTGGCCAAACGCAGATGCATCTGTAGTGGCAAGCCTCAAATTTCACTTTAAATTCCCAGGGCTTAACTAGAAATCTTATTTGTTCTCCTTTCTTATATTTTTACATATATTTTAATTCCTGAAGTTTCAGATCAACATATTTTTTCCTTTAATAAACATTTAAGTTTACAGCCTTTAATCATTTTTTTTATTTAAAACCACAAAGAAATGTACAACCTTTTATGGATTCAAATTAAAAATGAAGTGTGATGGAAATGATTTACAGGCACTGTAGCTTAGCGGGGAAAATATACAACTCCTTTACAGTACATCATATTCTGTTCCTTTAATTTATAAGCAAGCTGTAATGCAACATATTAATCATACAAAGAAAATGTAACTTCAGTTTGAAAGATTTGTTGTAGTTGAACTTCACACACCTGCAAATTTATTCTTAAAAAAGAAAAGAAAACATGTGCAGCACACACTATTGCATCCACTAGGAAAATGGATATATTTAGAAAAATCCTGCAGTAAATTATTTTTATTTTTATATTTTTTACCTTTCTCCTTCAACCAYTTTCATCTCCCTTGAGCTCGGCTTCCCGTGCTCTTTCAGTCAGCTGTTCTGTCCCCTGTGGAAGTTAAATGTGGCTGGACAAAAGGGAGAAAGATGCAATTGTTACTTTCAATCTTGTTTCASAGTTTCCTGTTAGAAGGGCAAGAAGCTACCTGCTACCTTACAGAGGGACAAATAAGATCTGAAATATTAAAATATTTTTCAGACTGATATAGAGGGGATTTCTATATTCACAAATTGGTTCCTTCAATCATTAAGGTAGGCAAAAAGATTGGTAGGGTGAAAAACTATGCTAAATGAATGACTTGGCAAATACAATTGAGTTTACTGTGAGTACGTTTAATATCTGACTGATACTAACAGAAAAGGGGGCTTCTTTTTAGTGCAGCAACATGTTTGCAAACACCTGCTACTGAGATGACCGTTACTGTACAAAAGCAGCCTCTGCCTCTTTTAAGGATTTGAATCTTGCAAACAAGTGTAGGAGACTTGCAGGCGTGGAGCATTTGGAGCCTGATTTGCTTAAACTGCAGGCAGATTCAAAGGGAGGAGAAGATTCAGGCGGGTTACAGCCAGCACTTCAGAGTCTGAGGGTGGTGTGGATCTCTCTGTGCTGTTAGATTGGCCTGTGGCTTTCTTCCTCCCTGCTTTCTAAATGAACCTGCCTGACTCGAGACACCAGGGTGTCTTCACCTTAAGAGCAAAATGATTTTGARAAGAGATTGTGGAGGAGGGAGAAATCATGATAGAAATTTTGCCTTTTACCTCCTTTCCCAACCTGAATGGGAGAGGTAGTTGGAAGACGATAAACAGAAAAGGGAGTAACAGGGAGCGAGAGGGCAGCGGCGAAACTCCCAGAGGGAATGGTGAGTCTTGTTCTCACAAGTCAAAAGGCCTGCAATAATGAACACTAGGGGTAAGTAAAAAGGAAAAACATAAGGTACAGGAAGCCAAATGCAGTGCCTCTGGGCATGTAAGTTTGTGTAGAATGTGTGCAAGGGAACTTCTTTTAACTCTTTCATTCTGCACCATTGCAAGGGTGGAGTTTACCTCATGTATTCCCTTATGCATCCAGTACTCTGTTTGCTTTACTGAATTGTTAAAGTTGGCTGATTCTTTAGTGTGCCAACCAGCAGGAAGTGTGGCAGAAACCAACAGTTGCGCTCTCGKATCTCCATCAGGCTTAGGTGTTATCATTTCTGTGGGGACAGCTCACTGCACCGGTCTTTCTGCTGTGGCTAATTCTGATTGTCTTAAAGAAAAAGGTAACTGATAACATGTAATTGAACAGCTAAAAAATAGATCTCTTTTGCTTGACTGAACTTAATGCAGATCTGCTATTTCTCCCCATCAAATTTGAACATTCCTTTTTTTGTACAAGCAATATGCCTGTGAGAGCAGAGGACATGTGCCCCTGGAACCTTGAAGATTAACGCTGCCAGCTGAAGATCCAGTGAAACTGAATGGCCTCCTCTATTCCTGGGTTTATTCCCTTAGACCTCAGTGCAAAGCTAACGTGTTAAATGGGGTAGCGTACTGAGGAACTAAACTAAACAATGGTTGGCTGAGATTCATAAATGAAGCAAAAGTAGCACTAGCTCAATTTCGGTGGAAAAGCCATTGCCTGATCCAGTGTGTTTGAGAAGAATGGGATGTGTTAACTCTGGCACAGTATGGTGTTAAGATGGTCATGCCGGTACCTGATCTGGCTTGGTCAGAGGCAGCTCCCTGTCTCCACCAGCCTGYACGGGGGTGAATATGGAGAGGCTCCCTGCATGCAGCAGCACCTGTGTGGTGTGCTCTCCCAGGGCCTCACGCTTTTTGGCTCAGGTTTGCTCTTTGCAATTCAACCCCACCCTGCTATAGGACTATGCCTTGAAAGCACGACCTGGGTCTGAAGTAGCAGCTGGCTGGAGCCCAGCAGCTCTTGCCAAGTCTGGGAGGCTTCACYGTGAGGATGGGGAAGCAGGAAGAGAGAATGAAAGGGAAGGAGGGAAGAAGAGGAGCATAAAAAGACCAGGTACATTTGCACAAGCCTAATTGAGGGATTCAGAGACCTGAAGTCTGAATGCTTAATCTAAGAGACGGCATATGTTAAAACAAAAACAAAACASAAACCGCCGCCGCCACCAGAAAACCCACATCCCCTCAATGCTTTGGGGTGAGTAGTGTGTCTGGATATGAGCAGTTGACAACATTTTTGCCTCTTCTGCCCTGTTGTGCCCTATTGCATAACATCCCCCACCAACTCCACCAACACTGAAACATTTTGATCCAGAGCAGTGCTTTCAGTAGCTGGAGATGTTTGCAAATCCAGAGCTTTTTTTTTCCCAAGGAAAGCAAAATGAAATTGCGAAATCCTCCACAAGAGGAACTTCCATCCTCCACATAAAAGGAGGATAAAAGGCCTAAGATATAGATGATAACTTTGTTGTAGTGCAAGACCCAAAACTCTATTATTAAAACAGTTTATTTATTAGCAAGCTCTTGTAATGAACCAAGCATAACAGATGTGGGCAAAACTCTACTCAAGCAGGTACAAACTGAAATAATAATGATGGGAGGCAAATAGCTTGACATTCAAATTACTGGCTAGACCTGCTTTTAGTGCTACTTTGGCTCAATCTCTAAACAGAACAAAGTAGGTTTGAACCTTTTCTTCATCTTTTCTCAAGGAAAGTTGGAGATACCTAACTGAAATGGCTGATAAAACTGATACTGATTTAGTTCAAATTCCTTGGTGTTGGAACCACATTTTTGGGAAAATGTGCCTTTTTAAGTAAAAAGAAAAAACCCACAAAAGTGTCATTCACTTGTAGGAAAACTTCCTTTTGGACATTCCTTCTCTTTCAGTCCTCCCATACCCTCTCCTTTACAGGTGCCCGTATAGGTTACAGATGCCCACCGACACCAATTCTGAAACTGCTGCCCTGGAACTGGGTAGTGTGCTGTGTGGCCTCTCTGCTGATTGCTATTTGCAGCTACAGTTTCACTTCAGATTCATGCCATCACTCTTGTTAGGGTACAGAGGGTTTTTTTGTCAACTCATTGTGCTGCCGTCTCCTTTACAACGCTTGTCTTAATAAAGAATATTGCTTGCTGAGTTTGTCTAATTTGTTGGGGGGGGCGGTATTGGTGTGTTGTTAATTGGCATACAAAACACCGCAAGTTAGCATATGTTTGTAATTTTTTCTATTAGTGCTCTTCCCACAATAGCAATTTAGATCCCTCCTAAAGACCTCCAGAAATGATGACAGAACAGCTCATAATTTTTTTTGTGGTGCTAAAAGCTAATTGGGTGCAGTTCTGTCTTATTTTTCATTTGCTCTATGATGTTTTAGACTTTCTTTTACCTTACTAATGTTTATCTAAATTTGGAAACAGACTTGAACTTTTTTTTTTTTTAAAAAGTGTGAATGATTGTACTTTATGAATGTGGAGACTCTGGAGAAACAGGTATTTCCCCCCTCTCCTTCCTCTAGCTGGGTTGTTGATCTTCAGATCCTTCATAGCATTTCAGTTTTGCATCGGTGCTATGCTGGATGACTAAGCAAGTCAAAAGGTATTGCTGCTCCCTGACAATACYGTGTGGGATAGGTATATATTTGAAAAGCAAGGAGTAAAACTACCTCAGAGCACAAACTATGAATAAGGCCAGATTCTGACTCATTTTCTAATGTTGAAAAGTCTTTACTCTTTGGACTTCAATAGGACTTCTTCCTTGAGTAAGCATTACTCATGGTGATTAAGGGCTCAATTTTCCTGCCCTGTGTTATGTAATTAAATTATGCAAATAATTCAGCTATCCAAGACAATGCAGATTGTGAATGGAATAGTCAGTTGTACATTTCACAAMTTGAGTATCTTCAGAACATGTATCTTATTTGCTGAAGAAATAAATGGAACTATTTGCAATAATGAATATATTTTTAGACTCTAACAATTTCTTTGTGAACAGTAATGGACAATTGGTTCTGAATGAATTATTTGCCCATTTCCAGGATGGCTGTTCATCCCTCCTGCAGTCACGTTCCATCTTTGTAGCTTGTGGGCTTTACATAAAGAAGGTACCAGCAATCTGCTGCAGAGTCCTTCCCACCCAGTAAATCAAAGCCTTCCTCTTCTCTGGTCTGTTTCCACAGACAGAAGATTCAAGCCTCCTTCACTTCCCAGCAGGCGAGGTTAGTTAAATGCTTAGCTGTAGTGCCTTGCAATGTTTATGAGAACTGTTTACGTAATTCCGAAGGATCTCTCTTCTTTGCTCAGTGACAGTTAGATGTGCCTGCTGAGAACTGGATATCCTGTCCATTAATTGGCTGCTCACTAATCTCACTAATGAGCCAGGACTTCAAGAGAAATATTAGACTTACTGAATCAGTTCTTGTTTCTTGCAATATTGTCTGCAAACAAATGAATATCTGATATCATTTCAGTAAACTGAGTGATATAGGGTTTTTTGGCCATCTTATGTTGTTATTAGGGGTAGGAGATTGAAAGCATAATGTTACAAATACACTTCTTTTTTTTTTTAATACTGCTTTGAGAAAAGTTGTGTAGTCAGTGGAATTTTGAAATGACTCAGAAGGTGCATGGAAGTTGATAGAAAGATTCCTATTGACTTTACTGTGATTTGGATCAGGCTTGTCAATGTGAATCAAGAATTTATGGGAGCCTAAGCAGCAGTATGCAGGAATTTAGTTCTACTTGCAGATCCTCTTCAGATTTCTAAGTTAATTAACTGGGCAGAACGTTGTCTTGAATAATGCTGCAGAGTACGTCAGAAATAAGTTTCTAAAAATTTAAAAAATGGAAGAATATTATCTGTTGAATTATCCAAACAACCCATGCAAACTGATCTCACATATAAAATGTATCAGTAACAAAATGGAAGTATTACACAGATCTTATAGATCCCTGTTGGAAGGGGTCCYGAAAGGTACATCTCCATTCTCTTCCTTTCATAGACGAGGAACTTCACTCCTCTGTTCCTGACTCCTCTGCCCCGCCGCCTCGAGGAGAGTAGGGCGGCGGGAAACGGTGGCTGTGGTCAGTCCATAACAGCTCCCCTCTGCCGCTCCTTCCTCCTCATATTTTTCTCTTGCCTCCAGCATGGGGCTTTCCCATGGGCTGCAGTCCTTCAGGTTAAACCTTCTCCTGCACGGGCTCTTCCACAGGCTGCAGGGGAATCCCTGCGGGGGTGCCTGGAGCACCTCCTCCCCCCCTCCTGCTCTCACCTGGGTGTTAGCAGGGCTGGTTCTCACATTTTTTCCTCAGCCCCGCGGCCGGGCAGCGCTTGGCCCTTTCTGAAGTACCTTTTCCCTGGGGGGCTGAGCTGTGCCCTGCGGCGGGGCCGTGAGGGACCGGCTGGAACCGGCTGTGTCCGGCTGGGGCAGCCCTGGCCTCTCCTCACAAAGGCTGCTCCCGCAGCTCACTGCTGCCAACGCCTTGCCACCTACACCCAACGCAACTTAAGAATGTGGAAAGAGATGGTAAGTATTAGGGGGGGTGATTGTTTTTTACCGTGGATTTTTTTAATAAAGTACCATTCTGAGGAGCGAGGGCCTGCTTCTAGGAACACTTGTGGGTTAGAAACAATCACGTGAGGAACAGGGCAGGGCAGGAGGACAGGGTGGAGATGTTTGGTAGGAGGAAGAGTGAAAGGAGAGGGCAGGTGAAGAGAGACCACCCATGGAGGCTTGCTCTCTGAAGGGCTGCTGCACCCCTGACGCTGCTGCTTTGCCGACTGCAGAGCTCTGCCTGGGCTCCGCTGGTCGGGCTGCATGTGGCCACGCTGCCTCTCCCTCAGGGTAATGGGTGCCCGTGGAGGGGATTATTCTGTGGGCTGTGAATGGGAACTTGGACATGAAGTCACCTTACTTCTTTGCTGAGTACTGGTTGGGTTTGTTTTGTTCGTATTGATTAACTTCCCTGATCAAAATCTGCTGTTGTTTTTCAGAAGAGTRTGACCCACAAAGATCTCCTGAGGACTCTGGAAAATCTGTAACTGACACAAAAAATGTAGGACTTTAACCCAACCCAATATTGTCTTYCCTTCCCAGGAAAAGGAGGGGCATTTTACAATGACATTAAGAATTCATTCCCTTAAATGAGGTATGTCACCTTGCCATTTTAACTTGATTCATGAAAATAGTAGCTCATTAGTTATTCCCTTGTGCAGTATAGAATTTGCTCATTAAAGGCATATGCACTTCATGTGCTTACTCCATTCTGAGATGAATTTCTAGCCATCCTGTTTGAAAGGAAAAACTGTGGGTTTTGAAAGAAAAAAAAAAAAGGTAGAAATTCTAGTCATCTGCCCCTCCTTCCCCCTATAAGTCTTTTCTAATCTGTTCAGACCCATAATATTTCATTTTAGAAACCCAAGCTACTGAGACACAGGACCCACTGAGGCAGTGCTAATCTCTTTCCCGACATGTGTTTGATATGTGTTCTATTTTGTGCCTTGTGTGGTGTAACAGAGGTTTTCCCTTTCTTTCCTTAGTCTTGCCATGAAAATTTTCATGTCTGAATTGAGAAAATACCTTAAATCCTGGGTAGGGAGGAGTTCTACTGTTGTCTGAATGAGAACACACCTCCTGGGGAGTGGGAATTTGCGATTGTCAGCCTGGTTGGAGAAAGATCTCTCCAGCTGTTTTCCAAACATAAGTGTTTTCCCTAAATGGACAGATCCTCCCATTCTCAAATGATACATTTTCAGGCAAAAGCCTTGTGGTATAATTCAGAGTGGAAAGGGCTTGTTTTGCCATTAAACATGCTGTGGGAAAGCATGGATCAACCAGAGGAGAGTAGGCATGCTATGGGAGAAGTCCCTTGCCCAGTACAGTGAGCCTTCTGTGTTGAATCAGGGAGGAGAGGGCAATGCTGCGCAGCCTCCCTGCTTCGTCTTGCCCTCACCTCTGGGTAGACACATCTCTTCAGGATCTTGGTAAGGTTCACTGAAGCACTGGAACAACCACAGCTCCCAGAGATCTCAGGGTGTTGGGTTAGGTTCTTGAACCTTGCTGAGTGAACATAAAAAAATTCAACACGGAGGGAAAAATCTCAACTAGGGATGGCTGAGAAGGAAAAGAATATGAAAATACTAAATGTGTTTGAAGAACTGAATGGAACAGACTGGGAAAGATATTTGATCTTTTTATGTAACATTTAGGCTCATTCCAGACCCTGGCTGATGAACTGCTTCCATCTTCTTGGAATTTGAGGTCAGAGCTGTTGTTCATTTAGCAGTAAATGCTAGGACTGGATGGAAGGAATGTTGTCCCTAACTAAAGTCGAAGTTTAATCCTTTGGTTTCACTCAGATTACAATAATGCAATACGGAAAGCCTTCTTCCCCCTGCCCCCCACCCCTTTTCTTACTGCATTACAAATGGCTAGTAAAAGAAATGTAACAAAATGCTGATCCTGCTTAAAATGCAATTAAATACATCCATGTTCTATCTCCTGTCCTGCCTGTGATTTTCTTGTATGCAAGAAATTCAGCCCTTTTCTCCTTACCTTCTCAGTCTCTGYTCATCAGCATCTTTCGTGCTTTCAAGATGCTTGTACTGTAACCCAGGTTTTCAAATCCCAAACAAGAAACTTTTTCGCATAAAATAAAGTTCTATACAAATTTAGCTTATGTCAATAAAGCTAAAAAGATATGTCAGCAAAGACCCAAACAGTCAATTTATTACAGTTAAACATCCTGCCCAGACATTTTATTTACAATCAAAGCTTGTTATAGAAAGCAATCCCTCTTCCCTTGATATCTTTTTTTTATCTCGTGGTTTACAAATTACTGCCTTTCTCTTTGTATCTCATGTGAAATACTGAATTAATTTGTGCATGTTCTTTGAATACAATCTGTTTCTTTTAAAAAATGTCTTTGGATGATCACTTGAAAGTATATACAAAAAAAATCTGTGAATTCTGCCCTTTTAACCGAAACAAGTTGTATCACAATAAGTTTAAACAAATGAAATATATTACTGAACACTGTCTCTTGTTAACAAAATCCCCCAAATGACTTAGAAACATGGTTTACAGAAACTTACATATTTTCCTTACTATCTTACATTTCATTATACCCTTTTTGCCTTGTAAATATACACAGGAGGAAGTGTGCAGAGCTCTTTCTATAGGTTTTCAGAATATGTCTGTTCAGGGACAGAGGAAAAGTACAGGCCATTCTGACAGAAAAAGAAAAGAAGCCTAGCTTGTCAAATACTGAGATACAAACCCAGCAACTCATTCACATATTTGTTGTAAAAAGGCTACTTTTGGCTTGTGATACAGACAAATCAAGCCTCTTTCAGGCTCCCAAAAAAGCCTTTGTGTGACTTCCCAACTGTATGCTCCACAGCTTCTAAATTGGCCCACAAATAATGGGAACGCTAGCAAGAAGACCTTGTTTTAAATGACACTTTCAATCAATCATCTACATCTGCTTGTGTTTTTCAGGGGAGACCTGGGACGGATGTGCAGCTTCTACCTGATTGAGTCTGCATCTGTGAGCAGGTTCCAAGACACTTTATCTGGCACAGGAGAACAGCAAAGGCTTCCCTTCTTGTACCAGATCTGCTCCAGAGATACTAAATTCCTCCATGATAATGAGGTGTCCAGAATAGTAACAAGAGGCCAGAAATGTACTTTTGGTTTAAACTGTGCTGGAATATCTGCTGACTGTGGGCAACTGCAAATTCACACCAGTGTACCTGAGTGAACTTGGCCCAGAGTGAACAGTGAAACCTTATCAGGTGCCAGATCTCCTGGGCTATACGTGAGAGGTATAGGATTACTGCATGTCTAGCACAGCTGTGACAGGCAGAGTGAGAGAAGACTATGACAAGTAAGTAAAGCTATTTCTCTTCACAGTATTTTAGTTCCTGCTTATAAGGCTTTTTCCTGGGCTTTAATGCTGGTGGTAAGAAACAGTTCTGTCTTCTCCTCTGCCACATTTTGCATGCAAAATACTTAGAAAATAATACTCCTTTGCAGGTGCAGTTAATATGGGTACTGAGGAGTACAAATAATTACCTGCCTGGCAAAGTGGATGGAGAAATACTTCCTATTCAAGTCTCTGATAGGTGGAGAGTGGAACTGTGGAAATTCCCTGGCCTGTGTCATTTTAAGTTTTGCAGATGTTCTCCCTATGGCATTTTTCTCCCATCTCCGGTTTAGCCACAGCACAAAAATGTTTTGACCAGCACTGCAGACTCAGGAAAGGTCATACACGTACCTTCTTGTGACATGTTTTTTTAACCTCTCTACCTGCTGTGGGTAGTCTGCAGCCTCATGTGCTGACACGTCTGTGATGGCTGGGGCTGTGATTAATGGGATTTCATTAACGCTTGTGCAACTATCCCTGAGAACCCTCAGAGGTGCTCCAGCCTCCTCCTCACACTGTGAACCTTGTAATGGCAATAAGTGCAGGCAGATATGTTGAAGATTCTCTATCCAAAACTTTCCCCCCAGGCCATATGGGTAAATAATGATTTGTATTGGAAGGGTAATGGATAATAATTATGGCTACATTGTCCTAACAAGAAGGAAGAGCAAAACATCCTGTTATTGCCATCCTAGTATACCACCTTTGAGAAGAGGCTGCTTCAYGCATGACCGTGTTGTAAGGTTAGCTGGAAATCCTCCCTGCTCTGAGTATGGATGGGAAGGAAGAGAGGGAGAAATACGCAGACTGGTTGCACAACAGGTATTTCTTCATCAGTGGGAGAAAACAGAGTAGTTTGTCTGCAAAGGAAATGGAAGGATTGAGTGCAATTTTTAAGATAGATGTACAATGCTGGGGGTAGACACATGTATCTTTACTATGCCTCTGTTCTGAGCTGGCAGATGGGAGTGGTCCAAAAATCACCTAGTTGTGTTAGCTGTGCCCAAGTGAGTAATACTCTCCCCGTCTTTCTTCTCTGGTTTATTCCTGTGCATATTTTACATTGCGTYATGTGGCAAAGGTCTAGTCTTGGGTTTTCCTTGAAATAATTAGGGTCAAACTGCTATCGCTGTATTTGCCTGGTGCAGTACCTCTCAGTGTAGAACAGCATTGTATTTACTACTGGTGGAGTGTATTCAAAAACTGCAATATGTTGGGGATGTATTGGGCAAGGATTAATYGGTCCCTGCTTTCTCCTTGTTACCTTTTTTTTGAGCATCCACTACTGGTACAGTCTGGCACAGCTCAACCTTTCCCATGCTCCAGTCTGTTGTTGCCTATACATCATGCTGCCGGCTCTCTTTCTTYGTTTGAAATGGCTGGTTTTTACTTTAATTTTGGACTCTTGTACTGTGGTAACATGATATGTGAATGTGCCTAAATTTCTTGTGCCATGTTGCCTCACAGGAGGAGCTCTGGGAGRGCAAGGTGTGGATGACAGTGGGAGACATGGAAGGCTGACTAACATACGTTATTCATCTAAAACTGCTAGAAATGGAAGAAGAGTTCCCACGGACTGTCATGGGTCCCAGAGGACAATATGCATTTCCATTATTCAGTAGTATTTATGCATATTAAGGACTGAGGATAGCTAAGGTAAAATAAACTACCRTCGCAATTCTTGTTTTGCATGACTTTGGAAGAGTGAGGAAAATGTTGTCTGCTTATGATGAGAAAACTGGACAGAAGAGTCAAAAATTGCTAGTGGATCTGACAACAGTAATGCATATAGCAGTCAAATTGCAGAGAGCTCAAGGATTCAGGCAGCTTCCTGGAGTAGAGACTGCAAAATGCAGCTTTGTGCCTGCCCTGTGGGAGGGGAGAAAGAATATCACAGAGGCTGTAGATCTTAGATTGATGAGGCTGCTGTGCTTCAGGTAGGTATGAACTGAGCAGAAACTGTTTAATGTAAAAGGAAGCTATGTAGCTGGTTTAAAATACAAATTCCATTTTCATATGTGTCCTGGCTAGGGATAGAAGCAAAAGTCCAAATACTTGTTAGGTRCAACGGTTTGTTTAGAAGGTGCAAGAATCTATGCGAGAGTGAATGGTCAGCAGGTAGGTGAGGGCCTGTCTCAGAGGGGACTATGGGGCCTCTTTCACAAAATTTCTAAGTTATGTTCTCAAATTCTTAAAGTGGTGAAAGAAGTTTTTCAAGCCCTTTACTCTTAGCCAACCAAGGTCCCCTTGCAAATTACCTAAGCTTCAAAAAGTTGTTTTTTATTACTGTGCAACTTTTCATCCAATTTTGGTATAATTCTGAACTGAGTAATACTGATAATTCTCTGAAAAAAAATGTTATAGGAGTCCATCTGAGCTTTATCTGTTCCTCTAGCTGTCCAATTTGCTTCTGTTAAAAATGGTTGCTTCTCCAGGATTTCTGGTGCTTTCAGAAAAAGGAGTAGTTATGTTTCCCTTGCTTTCATTGATCTTGCCAGAGAGCTTTGGGATTTTGCTGAAGTTGTTCTATGAAATCGCACTTGCAACATACAGCATCTATCTTTAGCACCAGGTTATGTTAGACCCTACTTAAAAAACAMCTTCACCCAGAATCATTGTTTTTTTGCTAAGCATGTTCTTCTTGGTGTTCTTATGTTTCTTTTTTTTTAAAGTATCCTAGCACTGAGGGAACCAATATACTTTATATTACCACAGCCTGCTGCAGTCTAATGTTCATAAGCCAGGGATAAAGGCTTGAAAATGGAAGCAACAAAAAGGGCAAGACAAATCACTGATTCTTCCAGCTTTTTGTCTGGGGACTTAAAACATTAAACATAACTTTAAAAGTTCTCGAGATCTAATTGTGGTGATAAAAGTAAATGCTACCTTAATCGCCTTTTCTGACACAAACSAATAATGCAAATGACATTCTACTAAGGCTAAGGCAATAATGTTGTATCAAGTCTTCCAGCCCCATCAAGTGTTGCCACAGTCAATGAGGATGGCAGAAGTCTCATAGCCTCATTGTGCATATCCTAATGTAGCAACAGAGCAATCGGTTTCTCCCTACCTGACTCATCCTACAGTCTGTGATGATCTCCTCCACCTTTTTTTGGTAGGAAAGATCTTGTGGAAGACACAAGCAAAAAGCTTCAAAGTAGCAGACTCAAAGACCTGATTTCTTTCTCTGGGCCTCAAACCTTCAGCAATAGGTGTCTTCACTCAGAAACATTGACACCTGAGCTTTCAAGTTGCTAGAAAGTCATTCACTGGAAAGTGCTATAGAGGTGCACTTGTGCGCTCTGGTGTTTAAAAACTAGAGTTAGTTGAACAATTCTCAAGAATAATGAAAACAGCAGAAGAATATAGGGTTTGGCGGTTGGATGGTTGTCTTTTTTGATTAGAAAATGCATATTTCTTGACAAAAACTATTGTTCAAGTGTTTTCTTCAAAACTCTTCTTTCGCTTCTCCAGAATGAAATTTGTGAGTGTGCTCATGCACTCAGTCACTATTCCTCCTTAACCCCTAGAGTACAACACTCATCTTAGTTTTCAGGTATCTATATTCAAATCCTTCTTCTGCCAGAGTCAAATCAGTGGCTTTACAGCACCTTACAGCCAAATGGCTTATTTTCTTTTCTGGTTTAAATATTTCATTATTTGATGGGAGTAAGGGAGAAAATTTACTATAATTTTCAGTTTATCCTGATGTAAAAGGGAAGTCATCGCCATTGTATATTTTGTCCCATTTTTATGAATATTTCAGTGGAATTGTTTTCATTTTTTTCCACTGAGGGTAATATCTCTGATGTTTTTTTCAATCTTCAGAATAGCTAGTCTTGTTTAGGCTATACTCATTTATCTTATGATGCTTTTAGCTGACCATTTTAAGAAAGTCTGCATCTCATGCAGAATTATTAGCCAACAGTCTATACATGTCCACTTGTTTTTTCAGATGAGTCACTATTTTGCTTAGCAGAGTTCTGTGTCGCTTCTGTACTTCCTCTCCAAGAGCAAATAAAAAGGAACTTTCTCATGGGTAATTGTGTCATAGTGATGGCTGGGACCTGCCATTAAAACTCAAACTCATTTAGAAATATTTGTAGGCCCTGCCCTGAAGATCTCTCATTTCATATGAGATAAGTAAATACAGATAGAGAGCAAATGCGGTGGTCACACTGGTCAGTGCAGTAGACTTGGATCTGGGGATTAGAATTATGACACAAAACACATGACGCATGCTAAGACATACTGCATAAAGGTAAACCCACATCTTTAGATGAATCACACTGGATGAAACTAGGAACCATGCTAAAACTGTTTAAGAGTTTTGCTAAAATACAATGGCATTTAGATTCTTCCAAAGAGTTTATGGTGGTTATCATCTACTCTGTTTTTTGASTGCATTGCCTCAGTTGTGAGTCCAGGATTGATGTATTATGATTTTATACTAAAATTACAGATTGGTCTGAGATTCATAGTGTAGGGGTGTGCAAATCAAAAATGGTGGGGTTGGAGCTTGCTAGTTGAAACCATGTATAATGCCCTGTTGATGCTTTGTTTGCAAACTTGAAGGGTTTAAACTGAGCTTCACTTTTTCTGTGTGTGTTCATAATAAAAAAAAAAAAAAAGGAGAAGAAAAAAAAAGGTCAAAACTATGTACCCATGAGTGCAAGTGGAAATGAACGTGAAAAGTTGTTTCGGTTCACATTGATTGACATTTGTTGCATTAACCTGCATTTTCACTTGACCCTGCAAATACTTCTAAACAGACGAATATATGGAACAAAATCTATAGCCAAGACTAATAAAATGCAATGCCAGGATCTTAAGGTCCTCAGTAACTGTAAATCAGTAGGGCTGCAGAAATCAACTGAGTTGTGCTAATTTACACAAGCTAAGTGTCTGACCTTTAGTATTCATTAGCATCATTAACATTTCTTAAATGATGGCAACTGTAATTTGAGAACATATCAAAAGTAAGATAAAAAAACCCCCTTGCACCTCCCCTAGGTGAAACACAAAATAATTTGACAGGTAATTAAAATTCTTGTAAAAATTATGACTATATAGTTTGTTCTCTGCGGAGAATTAGCATAAAATTTACCGATATCAAACAACAGCCTACAATGTATGCCAAAAGGACTCCTTGTTGGGGGAAAAAAMCAGGAATTTGGAATGGTTTCCACAATTGTGTCATAAAAAAGTCTTATGATATAGCTCTTTTTATTTTCCTCTCCTTTAGACTGCATTCAAACACAAACAATTTGTGAGCCAGAAGAGCTTAATACCTGAGGAATTCTAATCTGCATATTCCCACTTTGAGTCAGGTACTGCTTTCTACATTTTATAAGAAACTTCAAAGCACTCCTTGGTTTCCCTCCAGCCAAAATTTTGGGGGGGCCACATACCATTTATTTATCTGTCTTCTTAAGCCAAGTCTCCAGGCTTGATATATGAACATACACTTCTAATTAAACCTATACAAACTTGTATAAATGTACAGCAGGCCGATACTATTGCGGTTAAATTATTTTGGGGTTGTTCTGATTCAGGCTTCAGAAAATGACAAGGTAATGAAAGCAGCAGTCTGTTCATTAGCAATGATCTCTAATTGTCAAACTCGAAGACAAACTGTAACATACTCAGAACCAATTTCACTTTCCCTTAAGTCTACCTATGTAGAAGAGGGTTTCTAGGAGTGGGCAAATTGCAATGCAGGCTGCCAACAGCCTTCTGAGTCACTGTGAAACAGCTGTTGAATAGTTTGCAAAGTGTTACCTGAACAAATTCTTTCACTGAACAACTATTCTTATTATAGGCCTTTTTTTTTTTTTTTTTTTTCTGGGAGCTTGTTTTTAAGAAAGATGTAAACATTTTACAAAGCTTTTTATGTTAGTTTTGTACAACTTCTGTCTGGCAGGCGGAGCATAAGCTAATCAAATCCACCCTCTTTTGAAACTGTGAGCATTACTATAGTTCTCAACAGAGTATAGCTTCTTAGACATTGGTTGACTTGTTCGGAACTGGCTTTCCGCAGATTTAAAGTGGTAGAAATGTGCAAAGCAAGCTGTCTTGATGGGACGGATGACTTTGCCATGACTGGATGTCTTTAATGCACAATCATGATTCCAAGGTGAACAGTCACTGGCCTGAATCAAATATTTTCTTGTTATTTTGGCAAATGATCCCAGTTTACCAGACTGCTAATGAAAATAACCACAGTTCATTTATTTAAAAACTCACTTGCTAGTTATGGAAATAGGTCCGCAGACCAGGTACAGCTTTGTATGTATAGAATTTGCAAAATGTTTATGAATCCTTTGAGATGAAAAGCAAATTTTTTTCACAGGAAATAGTGATGTTCTGCTCAATTAACTTAGTAATTTTTTTTTTAATCAGTCTTCCTTGCTCTTACTTATTCCTTTGGGTTTGGCAGTTTGGTATTTCTAAGTAGTGGAATATAATGTCATTGTTTCTACTTCTCAGTGAGCAGGAAGATGATAATAATAATAGTGATAATAATAATAATAATAGATGTATTTCCTGTCTAGTCGATACTAATGAATTGGGTTTGGAGTGTGCGGGATTCCCATCTTGCCCGTGACAACACACCATTTGATAAGGAATCCCCTGGAAATGACAGACTATCTAAGGAATGGACTGCTATTTGCTGTGATTAGTGGGGAAGAATTTGATCCATAAAATATGACTATCACCTGCTTAAGATTATTTATAATAGAATAGAATAGACTATTTCAGTTGGAAGGGACCTACAGTGATCATCTGGTTCAATTACCTGACCAATTCAGGACTGACCAAAAGTTAAAGCATGTTACTACATTGTCCAAATGTCTCTTAAACAGTGACAGGCTTGGGGCATCGACCACCTCTCTAGGAAGCTTGTTCCAGTGTTTGACCACCTTCTCAGTAAAGAAGTGCTTCCTGAAGTCCAGTTTAAGCCTCCCCTGGTGCAGCTTTGAACCATTCCCACATGACCTATCACTGGATACCAGGGAGAAGAGATCAGYACYTCCCTCTCCACTTCCCCTCCTCAGGAAGCTGTAGAGGGCAATGAGGTCACCCCTCAGCCTCCTGCTCTCCAAACTAGACAAGCCCAAAGTCCTTAGCCGCTCCTCACAGGACATTCCTTCCAGCCCTTTCACTGGCTTTGTTGCCCTCCTCTGGATGCATTCAAGGACCTTCACATCCCTCTTAAATTGTGGGGCCCAGAACTGCACACAGTATTCAAGGTGAGGCCGCACCAACGCTGAATACAGCGGGACAATCACCTCTTCTGACCGGCTGGTCATACTGGGTTTGATGCACGCCAGGCTGCGGTTTGCCCTCCTGGCTGCCGGGGCACACCGCTGACTCATATGAGCCTGCTGTCGACCAGCACCCCCAGGCCCCTTTCTGCAGGGCTGCTCTCCAGCCACTCCTCTCCCAAGTTATACTTGTGCCCGGCATTACTCCATCCCAGGTGCAGAATCCGGCATTGGGACTTGTTAATTTTCACCCCATTAATCATTGCCCAATGCTCCAATCTATCCAGATCCCTCTGCAAGGCATCTTGTCCCTCAAGAGAGTCAACAGCACCTCCCAGKTTGGTATCATTGGCAAACTTGCTAATGGTGCATTCAACTCCTGCATCCRGATAGTTGATAAACATATTGAACAGAACTGGCCCTAGAATTGAACCCTGAGGAACACCGCTGGTGACCGGTCGTCAGCCAGATGTAGCCCCATTCAGCCCCATTCAACCCTTTGAGCTCTGCCGTTCAGCCAGTTCTCCACCTAGTGTACCATGAACCCACCCATCCCATAGTTGGACAACTTGTCCAGAAGGATGCTGTGAGGGACAGTATTAAAAGCCTTACTAAAATCCAGAAAAACTACATCCACCCCCTTCCGTTCATCCACTAGGCGGGTGACCTTGTCATAGAAGGTTATCAAATTAGTTAAACAGGACCTTCCCATTGTGAACCCCATTTTAGTCTGTGTTTCAGACTGTGGCAAAGTTTTGGATCTAAAGGCTGCTTTTTGTTATCATTAAAGCAATACAGGAAGATCTTAAGAGCTAGACTGAAATTGTCACCTTTTTAGTAGCTCTTGAATCAGCCCTAGGGTGTGAAATACACCTTCTAAACAGATGGTCTGAGATATTTTTCTGTATTCCCTGATTCATTCTATGAGCCTGTTATTGAGAATGAAAGCAGTGACAAATCACAGCCACAAATGGAGAGAGAGTCTCAGAGGTAGCTCATCCTGGTGTGTAATAAGGCCATTGATGTTATGGAGATTCAGCATCAGTGCACAACAGTCGTTCCAGCTACTTCATATGCTCTTGCAGCAGACTGAGGCATAAGGCACTCAACTCACAGGACAATCATTTTTTATGATGCTTTGGGGTTTCCCGCTCAAAGTCTGGCTAGTTGTTAGGTGATCTTCTCACCTTTACGACACCAGTGTGGCAGGATGGGTACAGAAGGGGGACATGGCCCAGTAGTTGCACATGAATTGCGGTATTCAAAGATGCCAAATGTCTACTGCAATAGGAGATGAAGGCATGTGCTAGTAGTACCTGCAACCTGCTTCCTGTGTAACTGGTTGGTCCTGTTAAGCAATGAATCCATATGTCTAAGGAGAACTTGCACATCAAGAGTCAATCCCTGTCCTCTGTGTCCTTGGGTCGTAATGTATATTGCTTACATTGTGCAATGTACTGAGCTGGGTCTGGAAAACCTTTTCAACTGGGTCCGAATAGAAAAAAAAMCAAGTTCTTTAACTGCAGCTCCTCAGAACTGATCCCTTCTAGCCCTTCTCTGTGTCAGAGATGTCCTACTTGCCTCTTTGTGTTCCTTTATGTCCATTTAATTCTGCTAGACCCTTTTCTCTGTTCTGCTGTTTTTCAAATGCGCTCTGCCCATGCTATAAAACCAATCTTTCTACCTAACGCCTTCTTGGTATGGCAAAGCTTGGTGCACAGCACAGAGGAACCTTGAGCTTGCTCTGGTTTAACTTTACTTCTCTGTTTGTTCACTCTTTTGGTGGCTCAGGGGCTGGTATTTGTCTCTGGTACAAGATGAGGAGTGGGCACAATCTGTTAATGTCTAACGGGGGGGAGAGAGTAAGGCTGCATAAACCAGCTTTCCCTTGTCACTTCTGCATTTCATGCCCTGCCCCAGGGATCCCRCATGTCCCAGAGACATCACATCTGACACTTTGTTGACATACAGAAGGTCAGTAGGGACTAAAACTAGAGATGGTGGCAGATTGGTGATTGAGCTCCCTCTTTTATCAAAGAGTTGCAAGGCCAGCTCTGGTGACCTGTAGAATAACAATTATTGTTTGCTGGACTCTGTGTACTGACTTCTCTCAATTAATCAGTTGCTTCTTTTGAACAGGCCTTGGAAGAATGAGTCCCAGGTTGTAGCAGTTAATACCTCCAAGATGTCTTTGTTGCATGTTGCTTTAAGTATTAGTACTTCCCTGTGAGTTCATTAATTGTGATTTCATTAAAATTACTGCTATACATCCAGAAACAAGAGGGGCTACACTGTAGCAGCTTTGCATTTTTTTGAATGATCAGAAGGAGAAGCAAGAGCAAATGTAATGCTGATGCCTTTGTGTGTGGTACATAAGGAAACTTTCCCAGACTGCCTGGAGTTGGATTTTGCCTTGTGTTTATAACTATGTTTATAGCATGTCTACAGATGAGGTTTAGGCGTTCTCCCATATATTGAAATATCATTTCATGGCTCCTTTTTTTCTCCCTGTTTTGATCCATGATGTAATCCAGTACAGGGCGTGCCAAAGATTTAGTCAACAGTCCAAAACAAATAACAAGGCTATCTGGTCAGATTCTATCATCAGTTGAGTCAGATTTGTACAACCTGACTAAATGAGGGCATATACAACACATTTAAATATCACATGGCCTGGCAGAGGGAGAGGTACCAGGAGGTCACAATTCATTTCCAACAAATGAAAACATTCAGGTTTAGACCCATGAATAAAAGATAGACTTCCTTAATGCAGAGATTTAGCTAGTCAATCCAATGCTACATAGCCTGCATCAAAAGAAATTCCTGGGAATGAATTTACCTTAAGTAGCACCTGAATCTCTCCTGTTGCCCATTAATTATTTCTCTGTTTATCTACACTGGTAGAATACTGCATGAAGAACGTGCAATGTAAGGCGCAGATCCTGCAAACCATAATGCAAGCATTCAGCTTTGCTTGTATGGGAAATCACATGTATAAAAGTTTGTGGAATCAAGATCAAAAATGACAATATTAAAATGAAGGAAAGAATGAAACATGAAGTTATTCTTTCTGAGCTAAGTCTGAAATACAGCAATAAAATATTTAAGTTTTTATTTATCTTGCACATTAACAGTTGTGATTTAACTCATGCTTTGAGGAGCTGATGTAAAAGTGCCAGAAAATGTTTCTCTGTTGGATTTCTACTGTGGCTCACACACTCGAATCCGAGGGTTGGTTAAATWTAATGTATGCCTTTTCACTGTGGAAACTGTTAGCAAAATTTATCTCCTTGAGACAGTCCCTCTCCATCTTGTACCCATCATTCTGTAAGCCATTATTTTAACTTAAGTTTTCGTACTTATTCTGGATAATTCACTTGGTCTCTAAGGACATTGTCCCCCAACTCCTTTGTTGCTGGAAACAAATTTAGTACTGTCAGGCAGAGTCCTGTGTAGGTGTGGGAAGAAAGACTCACCTCATATAGATAAAAACCAGAAGTTTTTATAGGTAAGGTTATGAGGTAGTAAGAGATCAGCTTAGGGGAGGGTCTTTCTACTTGTTTTGGAAAAAAATATGGAGAATCCTGCAACCGTTTAAGGTAAGATAATATTTTCATAATTCATCTACCTAAGTATTTACACAGCGCTTGTATCTAAGAACTGCATGCTTTCCACTCCAGATACCTATGATGACCGTCAGCTTTCATTTYAGGAGAGTCCTTGGAAATGCTCGCTTCAAACTGTAACATTTTGATAAGTTTTCACTGCAGTTTCACCAAAAGAGAAATTTTCTATGGGAAYATATTGACTTTGATGAAATTTGGCAGGAAAAAGTGCCTAAATAAATGGTTATAAATATTTTTTTTTACTCTGTTTTGGTAAGATAGTAAGGTATTTTGACTTTCTGCTATATTAAAACATTTTATTTGTGCATGTTGGCTTTCGTATTTACCTTACTGAAACTAAACATTAGAATTTTTACCATCTGCAAAACTATTTTCATTCTGAATTGGACCAAAAGTGAATGCCCAAATTTTAGAGTTTCGAGAGAAATGTAAGTTCAGCTCTGCTGGAAAGTAGAGACTGGGCTTGGAAAGATAGATTTTGGAGCCGTTCAATACTTGAAGCTTGTGACCACTTTGCTTATGAAATCGTCAGACTTTTGTGGCTTACTTTGTATATTCTATCTAAATAAACACAATTACTGTGTGCCCAATTTGTATATGGCATTACCACAGATAGAGACATGGAAGGTGATGCAGTTGCCTAACTTGTGGAAGAAAACAACCTCGTTCCTAGAGTTTCTTTGTATGGCATATATGATAGGCAGAAGTAATCCCATGGACTTGCTTTAGGATTGCAGGATGACTTTTCAGCTTTAGTTGGGCAAAAAAATGTGGTCCATTGTCTCCAGCACTTATTTTTATGGGAATACAAGGCAATTTAATGGATTTTTATCTGACTGACATGAGAGTAATGGAGAACAGTGAGAYACTGCCACCTTAAAAGTTTTTTCCTCCTAATTGTTCTCTAAGTATTTACAGTGAGCAGATTTAATTTTAAGTTTCTGGTCTTTCAATTTATTCTGTAACCACAAAACAAACAAATATCAGTCAAACAAATAAAACTAGACAGCTGCACTACTATTTTGTATGTGTTTTTGCATCTTAGGGTGATTCTGTACTTTGTGCATTTAGSGACACCTAAAAATGGCAAGAAAAGTCAATGCTCCTTTATTGTGCTCTTTGCTCCCCAACATTTGAGAAAGAGTGTAGTTTTCTTGTCTAGACCAGTCACCATGTTCTTCTTCAGTTCATCCATCTGCAGTCTGCTCCTTCTGCTTCACATTGGTGATGAATTATACTCTGCTTCCTCCATCTAATCCTTTTCATTTATTTATATTTTATGGAGGAAACATAAAAGACTCCTCATAAAAATCCAACTGTTTTTGATAAACCTTGTCATGTGCAAATAATGGAGCCTTGTCAAGCACAAGCTTTGCTGGAAATTTATGCCTTCTAATAATAATAACGGGACAGAATCAGGAACAAATAAGGAATATATTGAATTGGATTCAAAGCATGTTTATGGTTTTAAATTGGTGGCAATAAAGTATTTTTTATCCAGAAATGTTTTTACATGTTAGTGTAATTCAAATACTATGTTGTGCTTGAACTCTGCAGTATTTAGTGTAGCAGATATGAAAAGCATCTTGTACTATAGCACAGTAGAGCAGACTTACCTGACATTAATACAAGAGGAAACAAGCCAGAGTTTGGGGCAAAAAAACAGACCGGTAGTCAGCTGAGGCCTCTTGGTGGGTTAGCAAAAAATGGTAGGGACGCAGAGGTTAAAGAAAACTAATTAAAGGCAGATTTTTATTAGAATATTAATTTTTCTTTAGCAGCAAACTTCCTTGGCCAGCGGCAACTTGTCAGAAGCAGAAATGTTTGTTGCTTCTGACTGCTAAGGCTGTGGATATCTGGAAGGGCGTAAGGACAACCTGTCATACGCAGGTAAGGCTAACATCTAAAGGAAAATATGATTGCCTCTTGTTAAAGTCTTCAGCTATCTCTTTGCTGTATGACATTTTATTTCCTATTATAATTTTTGCTTTGAGAATAAGACTAAACAGAATGTTAACCATTTGCTGATGATACCAATTAGCATTTTATACCACTTTACAAATGTCAGTGTATGAAGGGGATCTCTCAGGAAAAAAACTTTGTGTTCAACTGGCAGAGTCTAATCCAAACAAATGAATTCCTTTAATGAAGAGRTTTCTTAGTAACACAGCTAGTTCTCTGAATATATTTTCTGTGCATCTTCACAGAACTGATACTTATGTTCCCATGAGTGTTACTCTTTACATGAAATACTTGTTTTATATCTTTTCAGGGGTAAGAACCTCTGTAATTCCCTTTCAGGTAACATATCCAAGCTGTCGTGTTGAACTACCGGTAGAAATAATATTAGAAAATGAAGAAACAAAGACAAAAAATTATTTTTCAGTTTAGAAAACTGATTGTCTCATGTAAGGTCTGTGTTCAAAGTTGTGTTTTGCAAATATTGAAAGTTTCATTGAGACAGGTATGAAGAGAAAACTTACTCTAACTTTCAGAGGATACTAGTGTTTTAGTTTAATTTCATTTTGGTGTGGAACCAAGGCCCTTTCTGCCCCTTCTCCCACCTCCTCATTCAAAACTTTCTTGGCAGACTGGGCTGGAGCTCAGCCCTTGGGTTTTGACTTTGCAAGATAACACAACCATTGCTGAACTGGGCAGTTGCCAATCAGCCAAAGAGATAAGTTAACAAGAAATCAGGCAGATTTGAGGGAACTGGTTCTTTCACACTTCATTAATTATTGTTCTCTATAAAACATTGGGACTTTAACAATCTCTGACAAGATATTCTGTCACTGTTTTTGTCTTGCTTCACATGACATCAGTTGTAAGCATTATATGGGACCAGATGTCAGGGATGAACCAATTGATTTTGCAGTGTTGTCACAAAATGGTGACCCTTACAAGAAGGACGCCAAAAAAGGTCACAATTTAAGCCTTGTATTTGACTTTACAAAGGCAAGTTCAAGTTTTGCAGGTATCAGCCTTTATAATGAGGTTGCTGTCAAGCTTCCAACAACATGTAACTTATGATAGATCTAGCATTTTCTTTTTTCAAAGGTTCGACATAGATATACGTATTATACTGTTGCCAAGTCTTTGTCTATGGCATGTATAAATATAACTTTTAAATTACCTTCAGAACTGATGACRCCCTCCTCATCACTTTCCTTCCCACTATGAATCCCTGAAAAAGCACACCAATTTTTAAAYAGAACTTGGTATAGTTGGGTGTTTCACAATAGTATCATTTTCATAATGTTCAGGACGTATTTGGGTTTCTCCTCGCCTGAATGACATCAACGTAACTGAAAATGGAATAGAGGGCTGGTGGAGTTTTTCTGAAGAATTTTACTCCGGGTGCTTCCAGTCTGACCCTTAAAGTTAGAAAGTGAATTGCCAATTGGGTGTTTGACAACCGCCGTTTATCACTTGTGCATGATGGTACGTGAGGCATTACTTAAGAAAAGGAACTGCAATTCTGAATGACCTGTGGGACTTGGTCAATGTATACAAGCTGTAGATTTCTTGCTGCAGAAGGAAATTAATCAGAAACAATAATTTTGACATGATCTTTTGTATCATGACAAATAGATTCTATATTTACATTCTCGATACACAGAACGGTGGCTTTTCTGGGAGATTAGAAGGAGGAAGCAAGCAGGGCTGTTGGGTTTATTTCTGTTTTTATTATTACATTAATTTTTGAAGGATTGCTATCCAGGATCCTATTTCCAAGTCTGATGATGTCTGTCCATGGATTCACCAGGCCTTTCCCAGTGCCTAATGAACAGAATCTATGACATCCTGAGAACTGCRTGAGTACTAAGGCTAAARCTTAAAACTTTCTCATTCAAAAACTGGTTGKTTTTTTTTTTYCCCTCACTTAAGATGAGACTATGAATATACATATCTATCACCTATATACATATATATTCTGTAGTCTGGGGCTTGGAAATTCTTTATTGTGTAATTCTGAAATCTGATAATGGTTTATTCCCACACACATAGAGGACACTTGAAARGACAAGTTGTATCAAGCAGCAAGGAGCAGCAGCTGCTTTAATTTTATTTTTTAACTATTTGTAAAACATTTAACATGGAACATCCTAACAACTTGATTTCAGTAGTATAATATAGTCTGTATGTAGTAGTACTATTTATGAGTCAGAAGAGCCTGTAAAAGTATAATAATTACAATTCCATATGAAAAGGGAAGTTAAATGTGTTAATTTTGAATCTGTGGGAACTTCATGTATTTTACTGAAATAGCAGTTTTGGAGCACTTTCCTCCTCCACCCCAGCCCCCACTGCCTTTCATGGGGTCACCAATGTTCAATTAGAAAAAATTCTCTTCCTCTGTGGCCTTGGCTACATCSCCCCAGCCAGCCCAGGTTAGGCAGCACTACTCTAGGCACTAGGGTTTTAAGCTCCCATGTCTGTTTCAGGTGTTTGCGATCAACAACTGGAAGGCAAATGTGGACTTTCCAAACCAAAGGAAAGACCAGATGTTTCAAATAATCCTTTAAATGCTAAAGTTTTTTCTTATGATGTATACAGATTCAGGACATTAAATATGTTGATAATCTCATTCAAAAAAATCCCTTCGCTCATCTGTAAGGATTTGACCAATATGTCAAATGCCCAGTTTGGAATCGGAACTTCTATTTTTTATACTACATATATTGTGCCTTTTTATACAGCTGCAAATAAGATATGTTGCATTACATTCTCCAAAATAAAGTCTGAATAAGGTCAGGGTCTCAACCTTAGCCCTACTTTTCTTTTCCTCCTGCAATACTTGGCCCTAATAACTCATGGAGTTTATTCAGTCAGCATTTTAAGTACTGTGTGTGTCCCCTCCCATAATTCATAACATGAGATGATGAAAAGCGCTGTAACTAATTTTATGCAACATAATGAAATTAAAAGCTTTTGGTATTACTGTACTGCAGGTATAAATCTAACTAAATGTGGTGTTGGAGAGAGATGGACTATATAGGTAAGTGTTGGAATAATTTAAGGTTATTCGGCATTTTCTATGGATGTCCGTTCTTGTTTCTCCACAAATACCGTAAGTAATTGCGTGGTTAGTATATTCTTTAAGTGCCTGAGCTTGCAGTTTTCTACTGCCTTTATTCATTAGCTAAGAAAAAGTAAAGCTAATGGAAAACAATCCATTGCAGTGAAACTGTAGATTTTCTTACCCATCATAGCAAAATGYTAACCTGCGTAATATTTTAGTGCCAAATTAACCTATGTCAGACACAGTATTTCAACATATACACTGATAAATTTCAGAGAACCAGAGAAAATCTTATATATATATTCTTATATTTCAGTTTTATCGATCAAATTCTCCATGTTTTCTATAATCTGGATATTAACAAGAATATTGCTTGAGATCTGAAGGTCTGCTCTGTGCTTATACAGAAGTGTTTAAATGAGTTAAGAAACATATGTAGCTTCTTCCACCTCCCTTATGCGTTATCATTTATGCACTCTGGTATTTAGTTCTCCCAAACACATACCTTACCCCTTAAAAGCCTTGCTATTTCTACCTCTCACAATATGAGAGATGATATTCTCTCTATTATTTCTTAYACTTTAAATGAATCTTCACTCATTTTTATAGTATTGGACTTACTCTCCCAAGTTAATTTTTGCATGTATCTTTTGTTCAGTTTATGCTATACAAGGTTTTTCTGCCACCAAGMAGCATGTGGAAGACATGAAGACTTTTATTCATGAAAAGGCTAAGTAAGGGCCTTTTCATGCTTAGTGTTTCGTAACAGAGGACGACGTCAATTTTCTTTTCTCATTGCCTCATTACATTGCCTCTTTCATCTTGGAACTGCAGTTATTTAAAAGTGTGTTCTCCTAATCTATCCAAGTTGCCCTGAACTTTATTGCTCTCACTTTGTATTTACAACTATTTTCCCTCTCCTTAACCAGCATTTAGTGTTATCATCAGTTATTCAACTGGCATCATGTTTCTTCAAGGTTGTTTAGCATTTAAAGGAAACCTTTTCCTCAATTAGCTCTGTGATTTTTCCCTTCCCAGCGTTCTCCCCCTCCCCCCCGCCCTTGTCTCCTCTTAATAGCTGTGAGATATGGAGCATCAACTCATCTCCCAGCACCTGCCTTGGTGTGCTTTCTGCCTGTATGGGAAACCCAAGGACTGAGGTGCTCACAGTGCTCCTGGGCCAGCATCAGGGGCTATATGGAGGAGTAATATGGGTGCTCTGCACACAGCAACAGCTCAGATACCATCTGGAGTAGCCCTGAAATCTCAGCCTATGCCAGCAAGAAAATCCCCTCTGGCTTCTCTACCCATAGTTTCTATTCAGAACTCCCTAAATTCAGCTGAGAATGAAGTTTTGTTTCTTTTATATGTCCAAGATGGTCCTTTCTCTATGGTTTGAATGTTAAAAAGTTTTGAATCAAGGTTGATAGCTCTGCCTAAGCCTGGGCTTCTGCAGACAGGCACAGTGCAGTCTTTCTTCCGCACTTCTGCACCCACGATTTTGTTATGCTGCTACCATTATTGCTAGTATTGGCTCTGCAGCCCTAGATGCAGCAAGTAGACCTTTTTAGCACTCATTTATCTTCCAGCACTTTCCTTTTTCCCTCYATTGCTCTATCATCTCATTCAATTTCACCCAACATTTCCCCCTTTCTTATTGCTGGCAAGTAATTCACGTAGTTATGCATCTTTGCAATGATGGAGCTTTCTGAGCAATCCCTTCTCTGCAACAGAAAACTTTAAAAACTTTCCTGATATTAAATGCTCAGTCAAGTGCACAGTTATCTCTTTTGAGCTGTGCAAACAAAAAAAGAACATTTTTGGGGTAGAGAGTGCAGAGAAGGTTCTTTTTAGTTTACTGGTTATTTCAGGACATGATGGATGCAAAACACAAGAAATCTCATTTTACTGAGAGAACATATTTTAATTGCAATTATTATTTTAAGTCAGTGTTCTGAAAAGTGCCATATTTCAAGGCACAGAACCRTTGAGTGAGAACTCCAAGAAAAGCAGAGTAAAGCAGCTTGACAGAAAGTTGTAGGAAACTCTTTATTCTGCTCTTCAGCTTTACTTTTAGTTTCTGATTTTATTTTTATGCATCTGACATATATTTCTTTTAGACATTATTAATTTAAGAAATAAAACTTGCAAGTGTTGCTAGCATTTGGTTTTCTCCTAACTATTTTGAGAAGGTGTCCTCTAGTCAACTTTTGGAAAGACTCCCTAGAGAACATCATCATGTTTCTTAGTCCGCATTGGCACTCTGACCCGAAATATCAAGGCAGTTCTTAGTATCACATCACTATTAGATCAAGGACTTTGTAGGACAATACTARGATGACTGAACTGCATTAATTTACTGCATTAACAAGCTCCCTTAGATTACTAAGCCTATTATTATACGCGTTATTCTACTTGTTTTCAGAAAAGCAGCACCATCGTTTTCACACTAGTACTKATATCTCAGTTCTAAACTGACTTGTGCAAGGTGAATTTTTATGGCTGTCAAAAAAGAGATACCAATATCTGGTTTTGGGAAAAAGGCTACATCTGGCATTTTCTGAAAAGCAGAGTCTAGAATGAACCTAATGTGTCAGATTAGATAGTTGAGGATTAAGTAAACCGTTCTTCAAGCTAATATAATTTCACTGTTAGCTGTATTTCACCTGAATGTGTTTTTCATATCACAACCCGTTTTAAGACTGCCAGTAGTATGTATTATCTAGAATGGATGAACAAAAGCTATTCTTACAATATTGTTAGGATCAGCCAAAGCTACCTGGCAGTATATTATTCCCTTGTGCTTTTGTGGGGAAGAGACAGGATTCATGACCGAGGTCTGGAGAAAGACAGCAGGAGTACGTTATGCTTATTTGGGACCTACTGGGGAGCAGTAAGTAGATCCAGTGCAGTACTCTGCCTGTTAGCTCTGTTATAGGCAAGTTGAACTTTCAGTACTTAAAGTGACTAGTGTTGAAATTTGTGATATAGTAGATACAGCACTATCTTTTACCTCCACAGTCATGAGTTTATCTGTGAGTGCCAATGATGCTATTTTGAGGCCATGACCTAGCCAAAGGTAAGAATGACTTTATCAGCACATCAGCTCTGCTGGAACTGCCTGACTGCCAATGTTTCTGATGCTGAGTTGGATGTTGAATAACAACATTGTTCAGTAAGAGCTATTTCCTTGAGGCTTAGTTATAAAAGTGTTTGGGACATGGTGGTTTCTCTATTAGCATTTTTGTTGTGAATACTCTTCATTGTATCTTATGCAATTTGTCAGTGGAGTTGACTTTTCCTTCTGCAATTCACTGTAGAATGAGCCAGAAGGAGAATTAAGCATGTAAAATTTACAATGAATATATGTAAAAAATACTTATCTGCATAAATACTGCCATCCCATTCATCATTGATATGCTCTGAATACAGTAGGACCAAGTATGACCTCTTTTATCTTTAAATATATTTCAAGAATCAGTTTGAAGACACTTTACAACATTTTATCTGGCCCCTGCTGCTTTATTTCCTACATCTAGGTCGTAGGCTGCCTGAGGTGGGGCTGTTTCTCCTCTCTTCAGCTCTACAAGAGCTTGTAGAGATCCTTGTCCAAGGCTTAACCAATAAAAGATGCATCAGTGATCTTAATGCATAATTGTGCCAATGCATCCAAGAAAGCAGAACTACCAAAGAGTCTATATACCCTTTTGAGCATCAAAGGAAGACAAAACAATAAAAGTTTAGAGCTAACTATTTGCTGTGTATAAAGCCATGGCTTCAAACTTTTGTGGTCAAAAGTGTTAGGATTTAGCCTTGTCATACAGACGAATTAGCTTGATGTTTGGTGCTTACATATCTTTTTTTTAAGGCTCAAGTCCCCCAGGATATCATCACTCCAAATGAAGTCAGTTACCAGTACATCGGTGTCTTGACTGCTTTCTCAGGTTTGTGTCAGATGTATAAAATAGATCCAAGCTCCTSCTATGCCCTTTGGTTATCTTGTAGGCTGAGTGTGTGTATCCCTGGGATTGACAAAGATCTGAAATAAAATGTGTGCTCTGCAGGGTAAGAACTTCATCAACGCGTTGCATATTCTTTAGCTCATGAATTATATTTTGATTGAAATATATAGTATGAAATCTATATTTTAGTAATATACAGTTTTTTCCAATAGGCAGATAATAAGAGCATGTGGGAACTTGGTGGTTTTACATGRATAACAAAATACTGAAAAACCCAAAACCTAAACCTGTCAGTCAATGGAATTCATACACAAAGATTGGGATCACAGATTGATTAATATTTCAATTTATACCATGAAGCACTTTAACATTCATGCATTATATACACTGAAGTGTTTATGTTTGAAAAACTTATAGAGGTCTTGGGTTATTTTGTTTCAGATGAAGATGCTGAGAATAAAGAGTGACTAAAGCAAATTACTGCTCATAACATACCAGGCTAGTCAGTGAGGCTGTTGTTTTGCAACTTAAAAATTACCCTCCAGAAGTACTTGATGGGTGGACAAGGACCAGTTCCAAGCCTAAGCTCATAATTTTTTCTGGTGTTCCTGGAGTATCTTCAACTTAGAGCAGTAGCAGAATTTCTTGCTTATAGGCCAGTTCACATTTATTTTCATCACCATTTTTTTTCTGATCAGGCGTTGAGACTCACTAAATAATTCAACACGATAAACCTGCTCATGATGCTCCTTCCACTCCTGGGTGAATGAAGCCTATGGGACCAGAAAGGATACCTTTTTTAACCAAATGATATTACTGAAATCTGAGAKGTGCATTCAAGTACTAATAAGGCACATTTTTTTCTTCATAATAAAATATGGCTTTGCTTCAGAAGCAATGGCTCTTTTTGAATACCTAAAGACTGCAGCTTGCCRAAAAGGGAACACCCTACTTAAGAAAAAATGTCTTGTTTGATAGTCAATGGAAACGAACGATTCTCATTTTAACCTGGTCTGTAAAACATTGCACAAACAAAAATTCAGCAGCTTGCTGATGTGCTGTACCTTTCCTATACAATGCCTGTGATTTTGTATATTTATCTTTCTGTAGGTTTGATTTAGCTGAGGAAAAACCTTTGTTCTCATGTTTTCTACACAGCAGGTTATGTCCACTAACTCCTGTTGAACCTGAGGTGATGGGACAGTGCAGGTTTTTTTTTATAAAGAGAAGCAAGAGGAAGAAGAGAAGGGAGTAATCCGTCCCTCCCCAGGAAATTGTTTTTTAAATGAAATATCCATATTTTTCCCAGAGAAACAGTACTAGACTGTCTTCCTTAAAGCATTTATTTGTTTGGCAAACTTGGACACAAACTAAAGAATGCTGGAAGGTCTGACTAGAGAAACTTTATTACAAAGCACAAGATTACTGGCAATACATTACAAATGGTGTCCTTGCAAAGGAGAGAGTGCAGACTGCTTTCTCTGAGCATACGCTTAGAATACAGCTCTACACTATTTTGTAGGTTGGGATGGAGAAAGTATTTTTGCTTTCCTAAATAGTTTAGTGCAAAAAGAATTCAAACGTAGTAGTACCATCTCTGGATATGCTAGAGAGGGAAAAACACTGTTGTCTTTTTAGTTTMTTTTGCTATGTCTCTATTGCCAAATACTGTGGGCCAGGGACCTCTCCCTAGTCCACAGGCTAAATGGCACAGGCTGGATGTGTCCACACTACAATGCACTTGGTCCAGGGTCTCGTCTGCATCCGTTATGATGCAGCTTTATTCCAAAGTCTTATTACTTTCTATGTTTGTTTTTTTTAGTACAGATTGTCTGAAAGTAGGCAAGCTCTGTGCCACAGCCTGTTTAAGGGCACATCAGCCTGGGATGCAGTATGAGTGCCTGTGGGTRCTGGTGCCAGGCCTGCTAGCACAGCCTCAAGCAGCCTTACAGGGGAAAGTGGCTGCACTGGGTGGTTTAGGYCATGTGTCCTGTTGGGAGCAGTCCCAGCACTGAGCTATAGCTGAGCATCCGCACAAAGACTTGTGTGGCAGAGGACAAAGCTGCATCAGAGAGCATACTAGCAATAGGGCTGACCAGTGATCCAGTGCTTGAGCTTGCTTCCCATTGCTTTTTTGTTTACTAGCATAAACACAGATTTTAGTTTGGGTGCAGTCAGTGGCTGCAGTATGACTTATCCCAATACAACTTAGTGCAATCCCCTGGCTGCTGCAGTTGAATGGCGCTGATCTTTGGAAGGAGGAGGGCATTTCATTCTATTAAAAGTTCCCTGAACTGTCACCTCCAGGCCTGCATCTTCATGCTGCTCTTTCTTTTTGGCATCTGCATCCCTCAACTTCCAGGAAGCCCTCCAGGAATGCCCTGTGGGGCATTGTTCTCTCACCCCAAGGATTTTGTCTGTTACTTTTCCTCATCCCAAAACCCTACAGGAGCAGAACTAAGGGACTCACTGGACTTTGTAGAACTTTGGATCTGCCCAATGATTAGCTGGGGTCAGAAGCACACAAAGCACTGTAAAACACAATCCATTATTCTTATTTTAGAAGATTATGATGCACTGTCACTGGATGGTGCATGAAGCCCTCATGATTGACTTCTATATTAGCAGGGGAAATGGGCCTTCATTTAGTTCAGTGGAAGTCAGCAAAATGGTATCAAAAAGACTGCTGAGCAAGATGAACCAACTGCCATCAACAGGTGCTTGGGGAATTAAAACAATATTTTACAACTGGAGATAATTAATTATGACTTCATTAGAAACCACACAGCTAGCTGAATGTCCATATATGATGTCAAAAGTAATGCAGATTTTTTTCAGGTGACCTGAAGTCATTCCATGACTAGAACATTCATTGAAATTGTCCTTTCAATTACTCCAGTTTTGTACGAATAGACACATAAGAACTTTAAGACTATTTCTATAGATGAGTTGCACAGGATTTTCAGGCAACCATTACACTAACATCCCTAAAAGATACATTTCAGATCTCTTATTGCTCACTGAATAAAAAAAAAGTTGCTGGTGTTTTTGAAAGCATTTCTGTAGCAGTTTTGTAGGTATACAGGTCAACATACACTGTACACAAGGACTGTYTTTATCTTAGGTCTCGAAAAAGAGTGTGTGCTAATTTTGGAGTGAGTGAATTCATCCTAAGATGGATACATCTTTAAAGTTTAATTTTCTTCTTTCAAGCCACATGTACCTGCAGTTGCTTCAATACTTCACTAAGCATCAGCTGGAAGAGAAGGAAAACAGATCTAAGAACACCAAACTAATGTTTGACACTTCCAATAGATGTGTGTAAAATCTAAAGAATGTACTGCAAAAGACCGCTATCAGGCTAAAGCAGGAACATAAAAATATACAACTGTATCTGAGTTGTGTTGATAACTGAGCTTGAGGAATGTGCATTATGTCACGACCACTGACAGCTTTAACTAGACAGGAAAACGCAAGCACCTTTTYTGTGATAACAGTTGGTGCATTGATAGTCTTTACTGACCTTATCTGAAGAATAATAAATGCTTCAGTTCCTCAGTTTGTCCTTATTACTTTTTTTGGTTGATTTTTTATTTCCTTTGCCTCTTTAGAGACAGATTCCCCAGATAATCAAGAAAAAAAAAATCCAACCTTTCGAACTGTGCTAAAGGGCTGACTGAGACAACTGGCAGCAAGACACCTTCTAAGTGCTCTTGGTTTAAAGTACGGATTAAGAAAGGCCAGACATTTTATAAGGCCTTGTGAAGAGATGACTCTGTTAGCACTGATACCAAAGGGGTGCAGAGCAGTTACCCTTATCAAGGTGAAACCCCACTGTTCAGAAGACGCCAAAGAAACAGGTATGTATAAATCCCAGGGTTATAAGGTCCGGACAGGTGAATACCCTTCCTTAACACCCCACCTCTAGCACACAGCCTAGGTGCTTCCCACCCAAAACACACTACTTTGTGCAGTCACGACAGCAGAACCGTTATATCGGAAACAAACTTTCTAGAAATCCCAAGATAACATGGGAAATACAATGAACTAAATAAGTATGAGTGGTTGTCCTACAAATAGCACCTTCAAGTTGGTGGTACTGTTCAACTATTGATCAGGAAGAAATTCCCACACAAAATTTTTATTTAAAAAAAATTGATCTCCTCCAGYGAACAAACAAAAATACTTTGATGTAATTTTTAAAATGTTATTTATTATTTAACATGTTCCTTTGAATCAATTTCATAAAAGGCCACAACATGAAACAAATGCAGATATTAAAACACATCATAGGCTTCGTGTGTTAGCCTAATTCGGTTTCTTTGTTTACAAAATAAACATAAACATAAATATTTAATACAGTAACTGCAGTAAGAAAAAGGACAAACTATTATTACTGTAAGAATGCTGAGCACAGTGGAAACTATCTTTTAAATTACAACTTTCTCTTAGCTTGGGCCAGAGCCTTTTTTCATAAAGGAAAAAGTCATAGTGCATTAATGGCAAATATCCATCARGAAATAAGTCTAAAAGCAACTCAAAGAAGTATATTGCTCTGAGAAAGATGGCTTTGCATTTGTGCCATGTTTATAATAAGCTCAATACCAATATCTTGAAAATAGCAGTAAATATTTAACCTAAGGAATATTTCATAGGATTGCAATAAATGTTTAATACAATGTAACTTTACAGTACTTCAAAAACTTATTGCTGCAAATATTTATCTAGAATTTTAATTAAATACATGTATAATCCATGAAATAAACTACCTCACAGCCTTGATTCAGCAAGCTGCTCTGCAGAAATGCAGAGGTATATCCTCATGCAGCTGTTCTCTGAGTCAAGACCTAAGACTGTGTATTTGAACTCCCAACCCTTGCCTTGCTTGCAGATCCATCAGTGTCAGGACTACCCCTCTTCTCTAACTTCTCATATACAAATTCACTTACTAACAAAATCAGAGTYCGAGGTACACGATGCTCTACAGACTTAGAACCGTAACCTTTGCCTAGCAGTTCTCGCAGTTACATGATACCTTCTGCTCCCACAGCCAACCAAAATGAAATCATAATTGCATTAGCCTCAGGAGATGTCCTCCTTCTGGATTGCTTCCAGCATGCTGAATATCCAGCCTTCCTTTCCAAGGCTTCACTACATGTAAAGCAAAATAAACATCCTTTCTTCTGCTGGTACAGGGGTAAATTTAATTTCATTCCCTGTACTGGAAGGAATAGAGGGTACATTGAAACCAGAGAATGGCAACTACGAACGCTTGTAGGCCAATGTGGGAAGGAGTTTCTAGCCAATAATCACTGTATGGCTTTGCATGTAGTATGTAGCAAGAGCACGTAGCAAGGTCTCCAGCAATGTAAAATTTCTGACTGTCTTGTGCACCTCTTCAGTACATCCTTACATCCTAAGGTCACCTAAGCTCACCTATTTTCCCCAGATTGGCTAAGTTCCTAGAAGTCATAAGTCAGCCTTATATTTACTTATTTTGTCTGAAATGTCATTGTTTTTTAAAACCACAGGTGAGGGATTATTTTTCCACAATTAGATTTCTTGTGACTCCAGAACACTTCTAAATACTTCTGAAACACTTTCTAGTAGTGCACTATTGCTGCAGGTCTGGAACGAGATGCTGGTAGGGCACCACCCTATGTCACATGGATCAGTGCAGCTTTCTTTAAAAGGAATCATTTATTTGCTAGTTAAACYACTCTGTACCTGAACATCAGGACAATAAGAAAACAATTCTGTTAATTGTTGCTTTAATGCTGATGTAGAAATGGAACCTGTATTTCTGGAAATAGCATCTTAACAAAGCAATGAACATTTCCTCCTTTATGTAAGTAGTAGTGCAGTAGTCTGTGATCTCTTTGACCTTTGTTGGAATGATTTTCCGTGTGAAAAGCATGGTTGTTTGGGAGAGGGAGAGTGAGGAAAAATTAAGCAGGGAAGAAATTATCTGCAGTTTGAGTCTGTTTTCTACTTTCTTTCTTGGAATCCATAACTTCATTTCCCGTTTCTGTTTTTGTGGAACTGGGCATGAAATCAAGCAAAGAAGCAAAATATTGGTGTTTTATGTTTTCTTAAACTGTATCTAAACCCATTGTCTTTAAGTCCCCTTTCTCTATTAAATTAGCATTTGCAAAACTTTATTACTCCTTTTGCTCTTTTTAATGCTGAAAAGACACAATGATTGAAAAGCTAAAAATATAGGACTAATTCTCTTCATCTGACATCTCTGTTAGTGCTGTGACTATAAATTTTTCTCCGTCAATGTAGAAATAGGCCCTCAGATGAAATAGAATTGACATGTTATAGTAGTAAAAGGTTTCTGATGCCACAAGACTACTGCAGAAGACACTAGTCAGATTAGTAAAAGTGGGCAAAAGTTATGATGAAAATAGCAATGATTGATAGAGCATCTTATTTTCCTGGATTCCTCATATAATATAGTTAATGATTGTTATCTAAGCAGAGACAGTCAGGACTGTGTACTGAGTCATGTAATTAATGTATTTGAATGTCTGCATAAGTTCACAAGTTAAGTAAACTTGCTCAGTCAACCCAAGAAGCTGGCCATCAGCACCCTTTGCACCAAATACCGTGCCAGGAACCATTAGTAACAACAATGCCCCAGATCCTGTAAACAGTAATCATCTGAGCAATTTTCTAGTGAGCTCACATAAGTGTGGCAAGGAGAGGAGAAAGGGTTCTTTTACAGTTTTACGAAGCTGCAGGTTTGCACTGATTTCAGTGTGTTTTGGGTAAATCTTCAGAACTCCACATATGGAAAGTGAATGAAGAATGGAGATATTTCAAGGAAGAACATCTGCATGTTTTGTGGCTAGTAAGTAGAGGTGACCATTGCTTCCTTTTTGTCCAGCCATAAATGTAGCTGAGCATGTTGTCAGACAGGTAATGTGGTGCCAGAGCTGAGTGTGAAATTCTAGCATTTGACCTATGATTCATGTGGTCTGAAAATAAGCTTAAGCACAAAATCAAGGAATAGTTTTCAATCTTTAGGGCTTTCCATGACAAAATTACATTCTGTCCTCCTTGACATAAATTGAATTTTTAGAGCTGATTTCAGCAGGACAAACTCAGATTTTAGGGACCTGCATGTTCACTGGACAGAGCACAACCTCCCCCAGCATTTCCCTGCGTGAACAGCCTCTCTCTGTTTCTCAGGCTCCTGTTGCTATCCTTCATAATCCACACTGAAAGATACCTACCCATCAAAGTTCCCTTCAGRCTGATGACTATTTCCAAGCACCCCATCCTGAAAGGACCATCCTCTATAATTGCTTTTCAATCTGCACCATTTATTAGTTGCCCATTTGAGCAAATACATGCTACATGTAAAGGGATTTCTGAAGCCATATTTTTATGGTGCTGAATGGGGAGCCCTTAAAAAACAATACTTCTGTGTTACTATGTGATGTGCTTAGTAAAGAATCAAGTGTTAAGACAGACAGCAGGACACTGTATGCATAGAAAAGATTTGGATCACAGCTAGATAAATCTGAATGCTTCTCAGGTTGAAAAACTTTAAAAAAAAAAAATTGCTGTAGTTTGGGCCATTAGTTATTCCATGCTGGGCTCTGTACTCTTTGTGTGTGGAATACTTTGATAGAAACATTCCTTTCTTTTGAACTGTGCACTGTTTGTCATAACAGCATGGGATGTTGTGAAACTTAAAAATGACACTGTCAGATTAAGCATTTTTAAAAGGCTCCTTTTACTCATTGTATAAAAGGATAACCTTAGAAAATGCAAAAATKAAGGCAAGTAAATGGCTTTTTAGAAGACAAAATTGTTTTAGATTTTTTCAGATGACCCAGTGATATGTTGTTTATGTCCTGTAGTTCAGTGCTTCTGCCCCTCAGCAGAATTTGTTGTCCTCCAACCTGGCTCAGTTATTGTAGTGGCGCATTACAGTATTTCTGCATATCCCCCCCTTCTTAGTCCACTTTTCAGAGTGAACCTATGCTTTCTCTCTGTTGCTTGTGGGTTAGACTGGCATTTTCCAAACTACAGTGCATTTTGAAAAGGCACGAAAGCAAGTCACGATTATGCCTGCAGTATCAAACCAATGCTAATTGCAATTGGAAGGGAATGACACTCATTGTTGTAAAGATTATGAGAGGCACATTTGTAAGAAAAACATTTTCTCTAAACACTTAGGTGAGTGGCCTATGCCTATTCTACCTGTGAGGAGTAGGCAACTTGGCTTTAATTCCTTGTGCTTCTATTCAGGTAGGTGGCAATCTCACTCCTAACAAACACAGGGAAAATTTTTACAAAACAAGAATATTTTGTTCAACGTCTGCACATAGAGTTTCCGTCCAGATTCATTCCTGGAGAAACTGTCTTTATCTGTGCAACATTCAGAAATCTGGGGAGAACCCAGTGTGCTACGTCTATGGTACAAGCCAGAAGAAAATCTGCATGGAGCATTCTAAAGAGGAGGATAAACGTGGCCAATTTGTTGTGAACCTCATGTCAAGGTTAGCACCCATTTTCAAAATGTCATCAAGTCTTCCTATAACGAGCAAAGGTGCAACTGGGTAGAGGCAGTCAGTGTTTACACTGCTCCCGTCTCTGTTGTTTACAGACCCACATATACACTCTGAAATGCTAAGCCTGTGACTCACAAGCAGGAATTCAACCTTGCATTGCTCCCCACCCCCCAGCACCCCACCCGCCTACCCCCCACCCCGGCCCCGAGATCCATCTCACTCATTTCAGAGCACTGGGAGGAGGGTCCTGAGACATTCCACCCCCAAAGACAGGTCACTGTGAGAGAGCCTGTGAGACTGCTCGGCAGCTGGGGCYGTGCCATGTTTGCTAGCAGAACCCCAGCAAAGCAGTACAATCCCCACCAGCTGGCTAGGACTATGATTGTTCCCCTATTGCATGACCTCACATCCTAAAGGTGTCCCTGACAATGTGATAGGTCATTGTGCTGACACAGGCACTGGGGAAGGAGATGCTTAAAAGACCTGCAAAAGAGGCAGCAGCTGTGGATAAACACACAGGCATGCTTCATGTCAACAGGAACTGCTTATGGCCAAGCACTTTTGAAAATTTGGTACGCTGCAGAAGATGGCTGAATAGGTGCCAGACTCTCTGGAAAATCAGGACTCCATTATGAGGGCTGAGCACTTCTGAAAATGCAGCCTGCAGAACTGCTGCAGATGGCCTGGCCCCSTCTCAACAGGCACAGATCGCAGTATCGAGGGCAGCAAGCAGGATCRGGCTCGTGGGTTGTAGAGGACAAAAGGCAGACACTAGCTGACAAAGGAGAGGCTGTCAGGTGCRGCAGCTGTCCCAGCAGGCACATTTGCCATGTCAGGATATTGCTCTCTCTCTGATCCAAGTATTGAACTCCTCTTTCTTTAACCGATTGTATTTGCAATGTGTTGATCATCATGGTCAATCTTACATTTTTATTTAAGTGTTGTATATTTCTGTTGTTTGAAATTGTGTCAGCTGCTGACTGAGGAAGAGAAGTAAAAAATCAGAATTAACCACAGCCACCTGAGATTATTCAAAATCCCCAAAGAGAGAACTCAACTGTAATCTTGACCCTCTTATTCGCAAAGAAAACAATCTACCTGATCCCRAAATTCTCTAGGTTAGCAAGGACATATTCTTGCCCTCCTTTTTTTCTTTCGAGACAATGTATTGATTGCCTCAGCCCTTCCTYCCCCTACCCGAAACCTTAGGGAAATGCTGTAGTATTTCAAATCCTATAAATGCAAACCTGAGTACCCTTTAAGAAAAACAAAAAATTGTTACGCTTATGACATGTTCCAAATATATATTGTCACCCACGTAACCGTAACTCTGAACCTGACTGGGAAACAGAAACAAAAATTGGGTCTCTTCAGCTTCCTCCTTCCTCAAGAGTAAATCACTCCAGCAGGTAGGGAGAGCATAGCTGGAAGAGAGATCGATATCTTATCCAAAAGGTTTGCAAATATRGATGTAGGTAAGCTAGTGGAATGAGGCCATTGCACACTGTGGGTATCATTTTGTGGAGAGTTAAAAGGTACAGTCTAGGAATCTAGTTTCAATAGTAAAGGCAACCAATAATATTTATTATTGCTATAGAAAGAAATGCAAGTGCACTGCCTTACCACAAAACTTAATAGAGACCTCATGCAATCACAGGAGAAGTGGTGACTAAAAGCTTGTAAGAATAATGAAGCTGGAGTGGTTTAACAGCATGTTAGGTAAGTTACACTAGCTGTGGGAGAGCACGCCTCTACCCTACTTCCAACACTGTAACACATAGAAAACATATCCTCGCACCTGAACCTTAATACTACTGACCCAGCAAGTTCTGTGGTTTTGGATAAACCACATGTATTGCAAATGGTCTTATAAGAYGGAATATTTTGCAATAATTTAATATAAAAAAAATTTAAGTACAGAAAGGACACCAAGAGGATTTAAGTGATGAGATTTGGATGAGAAGATGGGCACAAATTAAGGTGAAGGTCTTAATTAGAACAGCTATACTTTSTTCCTTTGAATGGTCAACTAGGTAAAAAGAAAGACACTTTGAAGATTCAGTGATAAATTTCAAGGATTCTCACWTTTTTATTATATGAATGAATTTAAGAGGATATGTTAAACTTCTGCAAGATCATGCTGGTAAGTATGAACTGATCCAATGTCACCCAGCATTTTTATTGCTTGTAGTGGACATACTCCATGGCAGTTGGTGGTTTCAGAGGGAAAGGCTTTGAGGACAAGGCACCAGTCCCATGGTAAATTTGAGGAAAGATGAATTTCACATCGGAGCTCATGACATAGGGAGCTACTCCATTGCAGAGTGCTGTGTTGACATGTTCATTTATGGGATATCTTCCTAAGGAGATGGSCCCGTGTATTTTATATAATGGCATCTAATTCAGAGGAGATCCTGGTCTCTGGAGTTTGCAGAAGATTATTGGAAAGGATCAGAAAGGAAAGAATTCATTTTGCCAGTCTGTATGTCTGCTATGTCTGTATGTCTGAACTCTACCAACAGCAATGTGCTCTAGTAAGTGGTAATCTATATAGCTGAAGTAAGGGTGCAATATTTAGGGTTATATCAGATTGAAAGCATTGAAAAGCCTAAAATAATGGAGTTGCCAAAAATGACCTACTGACCTTTCTGGTAGGTTTGCCTATAAAACAGACATTAAAACCAGACCATATCTGTCATTTTTTTCAGGTACTATTTTGTTTAAGTTGTCCATGGCAGTCTCTTCCCATATAAAAAGATGCTTTTTTAAACCTTAATGTAACTAATATGTTTCTGCTAACCTAAGATTAACCCCCAAACCGCCAAATGCCGTGGCAGAGTGCTGTTTTATAGCTGATTGGTGAATTTACCTTGTACCGGAACTGAAATGACTACTGTTTTACCTACTTCTCACACTGAAGACAAGACCCTTAATGTGACAAGTTGTGTCATTCAAGTAGTCGTGTGTATTTCGTTGCCTAAGTTTTTTTGAAAAATGTTTTAACCTTACCTTGTGTTACCCTTCAACAGCAGTTAATCATTATAGCAGGATCATTGCTCTGTGTAAACAGAAAGGAAGCATTGTTCCTGATTGCAGCTCTAATGATTCAAAGGGTGCAATCTCATAATTAGGTATGTATTTAAAAGTTGTTTACTTCACTTGACTTTACTTCCACAGAATTCACGGAAGCTCAGTTACCATGGGTTAGTTTTTGCATGTGCTGATGGTATACTTTAAAATTCTACCCAACCTGTCCCCATCTCATGTCCTTGTGACCTGAGCATAATTAAACTTTGGAAGAATTTGGATTCCCATCTGAACTGACATCTGATGGTTATCACCCAGGCATAACCTTCAGTTGCAGCAAGCGATCTGGACTGAACAAACACAGAGCACTTACATATTTTACAAACCCACAGTTTATACAGAGATTATTATATGTTTAGATATCACTCTCAAGCAACTGGGACAGAGCCAGCTGCAGATCTCTATAAACAACAGATTTTACACATTAGATAGTTCTTATGGATCTGGTTTAGTACAAAGTATAGTGAAAATCTAGCAGTTGAAATCTAGCCCCACCCAACAGATTTTTTTTTTTTTCCAAGAAAAGCAATAGGGTGGCATTTAGACCAAGAAAATACTGAAAGCAAATCAGATATGTGTACTGCTCTGAATGAGGAGTTGCTAGTGCTTTAAATGACTGCCAGATGTCAAATAGCAAAATGCCTCTCCTTCCACAAAAGTAAGAATAGTTGACTAATAATTCACTTTAAAAGGYTGAGAGTCCAGATCTCTGTCAGAGATGTATTTCAGCTGTAACATTTGATACGGGCTAGGAGAGAAGATGCAAATATGGATGTAATATAGTTTACCCTTGCATTTTAGGACACTGGGCCTCCATAAAACAAGAATTTAGAACAACTGCCAACAGCAACTTTCCTTTCTTCTACCAAAAAAGAAACAGTAGCTTATGACATTGGGTAAAAATTCATGGTCAGTCTGAGAGCATATATTTCCCTTTAATAAATTCTCATATTGCAAGAGGAATCATGACTGAACAAAATGTGATATACTTCTACATACATATGCAGATACCCATGTTTCCATATGTGTGAGAGTAAGTGGAAATTAAATCTGTTTAGGAGTTTTTAGTTTCTATATTTTAATGAGCTTTTTATCATATCCAGAAATTAAATCCAGTTTAGTGCATGTCTCCTATACAGTCAAACCCCACCATGTTTATGAATTGAGATGTATATGAATATTTTTCAGAGACATTTCCTTAAATTTGATGTAAAACATGTTCAACACAGTTAAAATGTGAGAATTGATGATCTAAAAGTCTTCATTGTGATGGTGTTTAATCATCACAGATTCAACCAAAGAAAATCATGCTGCACTATTTATTAGTGTATTTGGAAGAAATCCATGCAGCAGTGGATAAGGAAAGCAGTCCGATTGTATATCTTGTTTACATTTCAAAAGGCTTTTGAGAAGTTTWATCACAAGAGACTGGAGAAGAAATGAAGTCAGGGAATCAAAGTATAGTAATTCATCAAAAGACCATGTGAGACAAAAAATAAGAGTAGTAAGAATAAAAGGTGAACTTTTATCTTGGAAAAATATTAAAAGCAGGAATCACAAAATTTTGTGCTAGGACTAGAGTTGATCTGGAAAAGGAGGGTAGGCAGAAAAGTGAGAAAATCTGTTGCTTTTATGAAAAAGACGGAGAAAGTTTTGGAGAGACCTGGAGAAGGCTGGAGTTATAACAATGTCAGATCACATTATTTCTTCTACTGGAGTCAGTTTACATGCAAAAGAAGTTAATGTGTTAAATCCATCACACGGTTCTATGACAAGTTTAATAACTTTTGCCATTAAGCTATGGTTACTGTTGAAGGAAAGAGTAAGAGGTTTTATTAAATATCTTAATACTGCTTATAAAAATTAAGGACCATTATCAGCAAGGACCTGCATTAGGCTTTGATTAAAATATGCTGTATGCATTCTTTAGTACTGTATGCTGGTATTAGGAATTTTAGTTAATCATAAGAATGCATTGGMCATAAGTGGGTAGGTTGTATCTGCTAATTGGAAAATATCTGTATGTATTTTACCCCAACTTTTGAACAAGATGGAAGACTGAGATAGACCTTTTCCAAGGATAGATACCACTTTTCTTAACTCTTCTGGTTTAATTATTTGCTGAGCCTGAAGAGCAAAACAGACGTGTTTCTTTTCCTGCTCGTTGTAATGCCTTGGTGGCCTGTCAGCCACTTTTAAAGAATTGTGTGCTGCAGTGATTTATGGATGCTACCTCCGGACCGTTCAGAAACATACCTAGTTCTGTGACGAGTTCTGCTTAAATTGCCCAAAATTATTTCACAAAGAAATCTTTCAGTTAAGCATTAAAATCAGGGGACAACATTAAACCTATCCCCACTGCAAGACCTTCAGTCCCTCTCATTTTTAAGGCAGCAGGCTTTGCTGAGGAACTGAATRCTTAAAAAAGACTGCTAAAATATTTGCTAACATACAAGCTTTAAAATGTTATTCATATTAATTTATTGTTAGAGTATGATCCTTTATGCTCTCCACAAGCAGCAATTTTGGGGACAACTTACAGGACTGTGATTCTTGTATGAGGAAGTGGGAGTAAAGAGAAGTTGAACCCCTTTCAGCCCCTGCATAAAAGACCAGGGAAAATGTGGTCCCTTAAGATTACATTATTCGAACAGTGTCAGATAGACATGCTACAAACACTTAAAAAAGTGCTGTCTCCTGTTCCAGCAAGTCTGTAAATTAAACTGAACATAATGTAACTGGGAATGGTAGTGATGCATGTGGGAGGAGTTAATCTCTGTTGTGGTATGCTGTGAAAGAAGTTATTTTGGCTGAAAAGAGCTACAACCTCCAGGAATGACATATGTATAAAAACAAGACTACTGTGAATTTTATAGGCRACAATCGTATTACACTGACCTGGTGAGGCAAGTGAGACTTGAGACTATGGAGGATAATTGTACGGTGACACAAATTATACTCCTACTTCTATCTTTTCTTCAGCATCTGGTTTCTATTCCTCCTTCTCCTACACTTCTATTGTATAGTTTTGGGTTTTTTTTCCCCCAGCACTGTACTAACAAGGCACAGTAACACATTCTACCATCACAGTAATTAAGCCAAAAAAAGGTTATTTTAAGTTTGGTTACACCCAGCCTTTTAATGCTTCCTGTAATTTTTTTCTTTCCATTTTATGTTAAAAAAATTTTGCTCTGGTTTAAAGTCTGTACAGGGGGATTCAAGGGTATACAGACAAAGCCAGGAGAAGCCTGAGGAGCAAGCTGGCTGATTTGTCAGGAGAAAGCTAGACAGGGATTGTGCTCAGATGTGAATTGGCTGTAGATCCTGTCTGTAGAGGACACRTGGTTTAACAGCCATGTGGAGCTCATCTGCAGCAATGGACTCTGTATTTTGTTCAGTTGCTTGCCCAGCTCCGCCATGCCTGGCTGTGTCTTACTTGGTTTCTGCAGAGTCCTTCACCCAACAGAGCCACACTGTGAGAGGAGGGTGCTCCTTTCTGAGACGCACTGGTTTCTGTCTGACTGTGCCCTTGTCAGTGGAGAGGTTTGGTTGATTCTTTCACCACATAGGCTGGGAGCAACCTCACTTAGACCCGAGACCCCTGTTTGGACCCTGCTTCTCTATCCTGTGTTAGCCACCACGCAGCACTGTGATGAGGCAACTGCCTCTGACCTTGGCACTTACCCTGGCCTTGGTTTCGTTTTGTTTCAGGGAATTGAAAATAGGCAGAGGTAAATTGTAGGATAGTGCAGTATAGGTAGATGATGACGGCCTTCTGTGTAGTCCAGCAGCCCAAAGACACTCCTGSCCTTTGTATATTAAGCTGTTGCTCTTTGAAAGAGGATATTGCTCTGGGAAAGCCCTTCGGAGAGCCTTATTTCTTGTTCCAGTGTTGCACCACTAAACTTTTCTCATTTTTTAACATTGCAGTTTCTGAAGAAAAGGAGGGCTGTTTTTTAATCTGTGCTTTGTTTTGTTTTTTTTTCTGTGTGTGTGACAGGAAAGAGGGGGAAGTGGCTGCTTCCATTTACTTATCTTACTTCAGTGCAACTCATCACTTTTTCAGTGATGCTTTTAGCATGGACTAATCTGTATTATGTCCATAAGACATGCCATAGTTTGGAATAGCATTTCAGCAATGTAGTTCAAATATAACATACCCAAAGGTTAGCCAGGCAGTGTTTTAGCAGCTGCATTTAATTTTGTCAATAAGTTAGGCACAAATGTGTCTATTCGTCTTTTACCCATAGTATGGTACAACTGAGAGTTGTGGAGTATATCCAGCTTCCAGAATCCTCCTCTTTTATTTTTATTTTTTTTCTCCAGAACCAAAGCTCTTTTGGATTGCTAAGAGGGAGTCTTGTTTCCTGTGGTGTTAGGTCTTCAAGCAAATCCAGAATCTATTTTGTTCTCTCTCTCTCTCTCTCTCTCTCTCTTAAAAACAATCAACAATAACACATAAGCCCTAAGTTACCTTCAGGAAGGTCAGTGGGGGAAAAAAAAAATTAAAATGTGATTTAAAAAGATATATCTGAAATACACTTGCATATTCTTTTTATTGGCATAGTCACCCGCTCCCTGAACAGTTTTGCTATGCCCAGCAGTTCAGAAAACAGATATGCAAAATAAACTCAATTATTATATTAGCAACTGTTCATGTTAAGTCACAACATAGTTTCCTACTAAACCTTTAATATTTTACAGGCATTTTTGGCCATGTGGTTAGAGCACAAGACTGCAGTTTAGAAGCTCTGGTTTGATTCTTAGTTCTGTCAGAAGCTTCCTGTGGTGGTGTGGGGAAAATTTTTTACTCCCTCAGTGCCTCAATTCCAGATCATAAAGTGATCATAACAAGGCTTTCTTTTTTTCCATTCCTTGTGCTTCTTGTCTGTTTATACTGTAAGCTCTTACAGGAAGACACCATTTCTCCAGTTAGGTGTTTGTATTTTTCCAGACTCAAGGTGGGGTCTCAACAAAAATATGTGTAAGTAGGGATTTATATACTGTAGTATGTATTTTAATAGAATATAAATACTATTGTTTCTATATTACACATGAAAAGAATATATAAATACATGCAGATTTTTGAATGATGCTTACTTTCACAATAATTTATATGAACAATTTAAAATTTTCAAGTGTCACAACTGCCACTACATCTATGCATTATTAAAATACTAATAATAAGATGTTATTACACATATCTCCATAAAAGAGAGCTATATTGTGCAGAGTGACATTTAAATTCACATAAATCAATTTATGCTTCTTGTTTATGCTTTTAAAATCACTTCATATATATTTGCCTTCTATCAATATATGGATTCAACTGGAGAGCTATTTTCAATAATTACAGTTCATTCCCCAAGAATCAGATGTTAGGGTACATGAAAGATCATTTCTGACTGGCTTTAAGCTGCCTTGATAGTTTTAGTTATTGCAAGTTAATTGAACCAGAAAAGTTGAGGATAAAAGTTGGTTTATCAGATTGAATTCTGTTAAAGTGACTGGTTGTTGTATAAGGAAAGGCAACAATAGGTGAGACTGTCCTATCATCACCTGCTTATTTTTAGGGACTAGGTCAAAGAGGTGAAGAGGATGTTTGGTTCCTCGTGGATGCCTGTAGTCAATGCCTGGATCTGCAATCTTTTTGTAACTAATTGCACGTTAGAGTTGCTACCTGAGTAGCGTTGGCAYAGCCTCAGGCAGACCGATGCTGTAAATTGTAACAGAAGAGCTGTATTCCATTCCTCATAAAAAAAGAGACCCACGGAGGGAATATTTTTTTAACATACTTGTCTTGGGTTAAGTGGATGTTGGTGAGAACGTCTGGGGCACACGTGAAGCTGTCAGGTTTCCTCTGCATTGCTAGAGCTTTCAGAAACATACTAGCTATTCCATGCTTCTTCATGTGCCCAGAAATGGTGTGATGTAGGTAGTGAGTCAGCCAGTAAGCCTCTTCTCTAACCTGCTCTCTATGAAAGTCTCCAGTCCTCTTCACATTTAAGCCTTTACTGGGGCTAAATGCTTCAAAAGGCAAAGGCTAAAAATCAAAATAATTTCAGATTTTTTTGTTTTGTTTCTTTTCCCTTTGCCTTTTATTAGCATGATAGAAAAAGGAAGGAAGATGGAAAATCTTGAAGTGTTGTTAGGTGAATGGGGAAGATATTTCTTCTAAAAAAACTTCTTAAGGAAAGGATGTTTCTCTCAAAAACATTCCATTAAAAATACATTTCTAGGTGAGAATTTTCATTTTAAGGTGGTGAAGGCAACGACTGTTTTTCCGGTATTAAAATTATGTTGACATAGTTTTTTGCTTGGCTGAATTTTAAGGCTGATAAGATCTTCCATGCTGCCCAAGGGATTTGGCTACTCAGATCCCATTAGGAAAATCTCAAATCTTCATCCCAATATTGACTGGAGAAGCCTTTATATTAATTTCTATTATAGGTTGTTATCTGACATGCTCAGTGTTGAGTGACAAGAAGATAATGTGTTCACCTAGGGGCTGTAGGACAAATGTTTCATGTGTTCTGTGGTCTTCTGTTAGATAATATTATGCTCATATTGCACTAAATAGGCACGTCCTGTTTTTTACACTGAAAAAAGAATTTGAGTTATTGGCACATGYAGATTCTTAAAAGCCAGAAGATCATGGTTTTTCAGCTTGATTTTTGAGATGAGTGCATTTTCTTGATATATTTCTAGAAGTACTAAATTTCATAGAGCTCTAATTTGACATTACGTCAAGTAAATCAGTATTCTCTGTGCGTTACAAAATGGAAATCGTAAGTACCACTGTGTATCGAAATTTAACATTATGTAAATTACAAAAAGGCCTATGCCTATTTTTCAAATGGCTGCCTGTTCTTCATGTGATACCAAGATTTTGTTTGAAAGATACAGAAATGTGATTTCAAAAGAAATCTCTTCCTTTAATACAGATGTTTTAAAATCTATTCATTATTTGCCACAACAGGGTTCTGCTGGTTCCATTTAACCCTCCAAATGAAGCCCTAGCTGATAATCAGGCTAGTGATACTTAGCCTTGGGAGCACAGAGTCTGTCACCTGAAGTCTGTTCCACAGCCATTGTCTGTCTGGCCCGTGAATGTAGTGCTCTACAGTGTACTGCAAAATGTCCTTAGCCTTGGGTATGCGGTCGGCACAACAGCAGCTTTTTTCTGCTTAGAGAAGTGCTTAACAACATTTCTTACCTTTAACATTTCAGCCAGGCTAGGGATGGAAATGCTGTTTGTTTTCTTGTTTTCATAACTGACCTTTTTTGGGTATCTTTAATAACAGTGTGTTTCCTATAAATGTGATATTGCTTTGGGTGTGACATATTATTACTTGCTTATCTCAATGAGGTTCAGAGGGTTTCTTCTGAAACTGAGAGCAGAATTGTAACAGTTCTTGTAATAGAAAAACAACTCATTGTTCTGAAACAGAATTGATATGAGGGCATATCAAGACAATCAGTAAGATCTTAAACTATAAAAAAACAATGTAATGTTCTAGTAAAACTTGTGATGCTGGGCAGGCTTGTAATGATTTTTCTCTCTTTCTATTTGTCTTGGATGCTAAAAGAGAATAGAAATACAGTGTTATAAACTTCACAAGTGATCAAGCCTCCTGAATTGTCAGATTTCTATAATAAAATGTAACTGAAGAAGAAGATATTTTTCAGTACAACTGTCATTTTCAAATACTAATCCATTCTCTGTGATTATGTTTCATAGACCTGTATTTCACCTCTTGTAAATACAGATCATTCCCCTCAACTAACAAAGGTGACTCCAGTGAAAACATTTTAAGTGTGCTTCCACCTCCTCCTCTTAATGATATGATTCAAACAGAAAATAAAGAGGGCTTTCAAAGGCTTATTTTTTAATAAATAGTCTCAAAGGAACAAAGAACCATGAACGTACTCATAAGGTACAGTAGCTTCATGGCTGAGAGCAGAAAAGCAGAAAGATTCACATTCCCTTGTTGCTTCAGTAGCTCTTTTCAAGATGTTTCCCGTTTGACCTTTGCCACAAAGATGAGGTCTGTCCAGAATCTCTGAAAAAAGTAAAGCAGGGTCATGCAGAGATGTCTTAATATGTGCTTTGCACAAAGCTCTTTTCATATCTACCTAAAAGCAGTGGACCATAGCAAATAAGTTGTGGACAGGACCACTCAAGCCCAAATGGCCCGAAGGGACACCATTTAGAATGACCTTTTAACATCCTTTGTCAGTAATCTGCATAGATGAAGTCAATTGTCTAAAAGGTCTGTCCTTGTCTAGCAAATAAAGGATAGTGAATGTTTCAATAGTGGTTTAATCTCATTCCTCTGCAGAAATGATGCAGTGTAATTGCTCTAAATTTTTAACTCATATTTTCTGAGATTCCAGAGGCTATTTCAGTGAAAAGTAGAGTTGCTAATCTTTAACAGTTTTGAAAAATGAAATTCAATTGTAATCTATTTYATGCTGACAATCAATAAGAAAAACTAAACCTGACTACAAAACTGTGCTGCTATCTTTAATTGTTTTTCCTTGTATATATGACATTTTTAGAAACCGTCTTTCTCTAAAAACTGGTATAAGAAAATAAGAAGTTCTARTAAAGCCCAATTTTAGAGTTGTATACCTCTTTGAGCCAGTCTTGATGAAAGTATACATTAATAATTTGAAAGCCACTCATGTTGTCTGAACTGAAAATGAGTTCACAACAATAATTTTTTTGTTTGTTTTTTAAATATTTCCTTGCCTTTCACTTTTTAAATATATGAATAGCTCACCCCTTCTAAAAAGTTTTTCAAAGACTGTATTTCTAAATATGCTATTTTCTAGATAAAGTACACTGTGGAAATGTTGCAGTTCCTGCCTGCAGAGTAATTGTATTTTGACTATGTGATCAAACTATCAAGATCAGCTGAAAGGAAGGTAAAGAAGCTGACCAGCCTGACAAAATGTCAGTTTAGTTGGAATCAAGCATGTGGGGGAGAATTCAAATGGGCAAAGCTGATTAGCGATCAGCTAACTAAAGGGTATAGGAGACTATGAAAGGTAAGATCTCTAATTAGCTGTTTGAGCCAGAGCTTCAGACAAACTTTAGAGGTGGACTTGTGAACTGCATAAGAAAGGTTCTCAATAGGGATTTTATTGTGGATTACAAGAGTGGTGAGGAAACAAAGGAGGGAGAACAATGAAGAATGGCAGTTCTGGGGCACCTCCATCTTTCTCCTGTCATGCATCATGCAGTCAGGTAAGAGAAACCTTTGGATTACAGTAGTTGACTTTATTTAAAGTCTGCCCAAGAAAAAACCCAGAATCCAGTMTGCAAAGGGCTGGAATAGCAAATAGAAAAGTTCTAAAGGTTGATACCAGACTTAGAGAAAAAGGRAATTAATTCCAATAATTAGGATGAACTAATCCATATTAACATTATGTTTGTCTCTGGAAGATTTACAAGAAAGGCTTTAGCATGCTCATTCAGTCAAGTAACCACGTGGTTGATTTGGCCAAAACTTAAGACAGCCTGAATTCAGAATATTTGGCCAATGCTACAACCCCCTTGTTTTCCATGTACCAGTGTGTATTTGAGTAATTCACAACCTGCTTGCAAGAATTCCATAAGCATTACTTTCTGAATTAAGTTCTATGTTAATGATTTATTCGTCATTATTATTGATTCAGTGTGGCTTTGGTCGTGGCAATATTTAGACTCATGTCTACCGCTAAGAAATTAATGCTATACATTATATAAATGTATATGTACAAAGCTCCTAATGATTCTAAAGYATTTCTGCTACATGTACACTATATTCCTTGGTAACCAGCAATGTCCAACAATGAGAGTTGTACCATGGATTTCAGTGGCAGCACAGCTGGGTCTTCATATTAAAATCTAAGGTAGATTGATGAATGAGTTCAGCAGTAGTCTAGCTATTCAACATCACAGAATAATGAGAAATATAATTTTTCTGGGAACAGCAGCAAGTTTCAACACTGGGAACTAGCTGATTCTAGGTATGTTGTATAAAATCTAGGTGTTGTAGAAAAGAAGAAATCCTGTCTGGGCAAGCCAGCCTTTGCCCAGTCAGTGGTTTTGAAACAGGTAGTTTAGAAGTTGTCTAGGAAAAGAGTGCAGCTAAAACTCCAAAACAAACACCCGTGTTCCTTGACTATATTAATCYTAAATCTATGTGTGTGATTTTTATTTCTTTAATAAACTGGATCAGCTTGGGATCGCAGCATCCCTGTGTTCTGAGGAAGTCAGATCCCAGTCTGATGGGTGCAGCTTGGATATCTCCCTAATTTGAAACAGAACTACTACCACCCCATGAAGCTTTTGAAAATAATTGAGGTCTGACCAAAAACATTTGGTGGTTTATATGAATTCATTTATTTCCTCTTCCTTTTTCTATGGAAATGTGCTGGCTCCCTGGCTTATGGAAGGGAAAGTATGTTGAGAACAAGTGGTTTTCTTGGTACTGCCTAATGATAACTTTAATATCAAACTTTCCACTGAGACATAAAAAAATCCCAACTCTTAATTCTTGCCACCAGAAGAGTGGAATATCCCAGAATTAATAGTAATATTTATAGTCTTCCAAGTCCACTTTACATAATTAATTTTTATTTTTACAATATTGAACAGAATACTACTGAAAAGAAACCCTAATTTTATGTTTCTAAAGATGCTAGGTGGCTGCATTATTACTGGTTTTACAAGGAACGAAAAATTGCACACTTATGACATACTACTGCTTTATTTTGAATATTTTGTGTTAAACATTTGGAAAGCTTTGCCTGTTTTGTAAGACACCCATGAGGTAGAACTCTAAACCTTTGTTGTGGTTATAGTCAATGCCAACTGAATCTCCCATTAACATCACAGTTTTTTGGTTTGTCTTTCCTTTATCTGCATTAAAATAGACCAGCATATACTAACAAAAGCTCAAACTTTTGGTAACCATTTAAAATCTTGAGGGAATAAAAAAGTTGCTACATGAAAAAAACTCATGAAAACCTCATGTATGAGTCTTTAAAGATCAGAGTTCCTTGTCAGTAATGTCAATTAACTGATCTGATTTTTTTTCTCTGTTCACTGTTGCTTTGGGCAAAGAAGCTACTATTGTGAGCATGCCATGAGACCAAAGATACTACTTTAATTAGTCTAACTGAAGGAAAAAATGCAATAATGGTGGAATTGGTGATAGAAATTATGTCAGAGAAGCATGAAGAGCAAGACAGAAAAAAACTGCTGCTGTTGAAATCACCTTGCAATTTTAGTGAGTAGAATCATCAAATCTCCCCCTGAAGTTGAAAAATTTGGTAAACCAAATGTGAAGAGCTAGAAGAATCGGGAATTACTTTAAAGGTCCACGAAACTCTTGAAGGCAACAAGCCAGCRTCCGACCCAAAGAAGGTTGTCATCTGGCACATTGCTGATGACCATTCTTCAAACCAGAAAGCATTCCTGACTTAAGTGGGTCTGTTTTTCYAGCAGGCAAAACAATTATTTTTGGATGCTACGTTGCTCACACAAGTCAGCTCTGGCTGAGCTCCACCTGAGCTTTTGAGCCAGGAGACTGAGCATTTCAAATTTAGAAGGGAATGCTCCTATCTGGCCAATTCAAGTGAATTGAACATTGGACTAGCCACTTAAAAGACTATTTCTTTKCCAGCTCATCCACATGAATTTGCTTTCATGCTGGTATGATAGGTATTATGAGCAGAAAGTGACACACATGTTTGTGTGTTCTAAATAAAAGCCTTTTGTGGATGGATTGTTACATAAATGATCTTTCTGTTTGATTAGGGGCAGYGGGAACAGAGCTCATATTTGAAAGATCAGGAACATTTTCACAGGTCACTGACTCTGTGTGTTTGCAAGCGAATGAGTCTGGCACAGTACRTGTATCAAAGAGAGTGAGGGCAGGCAGTGACAAAGGTGGTCCTGATGGAGTTTTTCACAGTGTTTGAATGTGAACTTCATTTTATGAAGATGTTTGCAGCTGTAAGAAATAATAAGGACATGAGCAGCCTTCCCTTCACTGTTAAAGGCAAGCTGYGAGTGTAGTTCATCTCTTCTCCTGAAAAAGGATCTGGCCCAATATGAATCCTGAATATTGCAACAAAACACCCACTGAAAGAAGAGAGAGAAGAGAGAATCCCTGCCAAGTAGGTATTTCCAGGTAAGGGAGACTCATTTTGCAAAGCCTAATGAGGGCTGAGAAACCATGCCTGTGGGATCCATCCAGATTCCATGAATAAGCCAGAGAGGGACTGATGAAAGCTAATAATGTTCCATGGCTATAGTCTCAAATTCCTCACTCAAATTTGTGTTCATCATAGGCTTACAGTCGTTAGGAGAGAAGCTGTCTCTGCTCTGCAGCAGTGTCCCAGCCCCAGCCTCAGCCACTGTTGCTGTTGGCCACCGTGTGCCATTAAAAATGGTTTGTTTTACAAACGTGGCCCTTTTCATTAAAATATTTTTTCTGGCTCTCTGACATTTTTTATGAAGGCATGTTTGAAAAATCACTTTATAGAAAACTTCATTTCTCTTTACTTTGCAAAGCCTTTCTGATGGACAGTTTGCTAAATTAGACACACCCTAGTTTACCAAAAGCTATTTGGCAGTATAGGAAATAACAAGATATTGGCATTGCATGGGAAAGCTCAGGGAAGGGGCAAATGTGGCTGAGAATTTGTTGCTTAGAACTAAAATTCACAGTGACTGTAGTTGATACATATCACAGGGTTTATCAGAAAAGCCCTCTCTGAAGCTATAACTCTTATTCGTATCAGGTAAACCATCCGGGGAATTAAGTGTTGCTGTCAAATGTCCTGCCTGTTAGTTTCTGACAGATTTTTGGCATATGCTTTAGCCTAACGGGATTGATCCTGCACAACTCAAATCAATGGGGACCTTGTGACTTGAAAAAGATGGAGGATCATTTTGAAGAGTCTGTAATATGAACTACTTGGATGCTAAGTCCTTGACAACTAGTTGTGGTTGGCTAGATTGGTTGGTCAGATTTTTCAAAATTACTTGGATACCTTGAAAAGAGCCCTTAATATCCCTATCACTCATTTCCTCCCACCTGAGCACAGAATACCAGGAATCAGTTCTAAAAGTGCAAATGCGCACAAGTTATATTACTGGAAATTATTTTCCAAAAGTCTTAGCTCTTGGAAATAGACTGAACAAAGAGGGAGGAGGGAAATAAAAAGAAAAGTAACTGGGAGAAAAAAATGTAAATAAGCAAGGTRTTTTATCCTGTGCACTGTAGGCTTAGGAAAAGCACATCACCTATGAATTTACCCACAGAATAGCTCTGTGCTGACTTGATAATGACTCCAGTTCAGGTGGAGTCCATAAATGGTTCATGGCAAGTTAGTACAAATTATTCTTTTTAACTGCAGATTGCTTAAGTCTGCTGTGTGATAAAAGATGCCAATGATGAGTGCAGTACATGATTTTGGTAAAAGGGTTTTCTTTCAAGAATCCAAAACCAGACACTTATTAACAAGGAAGTAATAGCAATTTTTGCAAAGATTTGGACACCAAAGGGATCATCTATTTGCCACATTCAGCTCTCTTTTGTGATTACACAGGATAATGGCTTTCTCAAAACAGCATTACAAAAAAATTCAGAAAAGAAATATGTGAGTGCTATCAAAGGGATAACAGCACACCTCTTGCTCCAGGGATTGTGACAGTACACTTAGAAAAGCAGCTGGAAAGAGTTGGGGAGAGGAGGACRGAGTATAAGTCTGATTTCAGTTATTCATACATAAACCAGCACCGGCAAGGCATTAGGATGCTAATCACCATTTCTCTCTCAGTTTTTTACTTCTCTCTTGGAAAACTAACTGAAGACTATAAGATCCTTCTTGGGTTCGTAATTTTAAGTTTTGCGTTTTTATTAAGCTTTTCTTCCAAAGCTAAGCTTCCAAAAGCTGCTCTTGACAGGTTGCGGGGGGTGGGAGGGATTTTTTCTATTATGTATCTTTTTTGCCAAATTTCTACGTTCTTGCCCTTTATCCTTTTCCATTTTCATGCTCTTATTTCACTAGCACCTTTTCATTTCTCTATTTTTCTCTGTGTGTGAGACAGACAGGGAGGGTGAGTCTATTTTTCAACTCTTTCAGTGGCTGTTGCTTTGGGGATTGTTCTCTTTCCTCGGTCTCCTTTTCACTATGTGCCTAGGCAGGGACATGGCCCTTTCTTGCAGCTGGACTAGTGTGCTTTYGGAGATGTCCTGAAGTTCATGTAGGAGAGATGCAGAGGATTTGGCTGGGTATTTACTGAGCCTGTGTAGGAGATACAGCCTTATTTCACTGCTTTAGGGCATGGCAGAAGAGCAGAGAGAAGCTGCGAAGAGTTAATCCCTATTTCATCTGTAACTATTGGAGAATGAATGTGGGTGGCCTGTGGTTCGGGTGGAGTTGAGGTCATGATGTTTCCTCACCTTTCTTGCTACTCTTGTCTGTTCTGTGCTTCTCAAACCTGTCTGACAATCTTCTTTCCCAGCTGTTTCCTCAAATTGGGAAACATTATTTGCCAACCAATACAATGCTCTGTGTCTTCCTGCAATACACTTATCAGTGGAAGTGAACATTTTGTTTTGGTAGATGGCGATTAGTCACAAAGATCTAGTTTTATAAAAATAGGTTGCTGTACTTGGTGTTGCATAGCTGAAATGACGTAAATGGCACAGTTCAATTTTCAGAATGAGAACTTGGGCAAGACTGAGTGAAGCAATGTTTAATCCATTGAAATGCTTGAGCTTATCTCTTTATAACCCACTCTGATATGTTGTAGGGAGATCTGTATTCATGAAGACTAGCACAACCTCATTCTTCACAGTTTTTCAGTGTGGGTAGCTAAATTTCAAAATCAAACCATAGTTTGTTACATTCCCTTTGCACAGATGTGACTTCTTAGAGGACAGAATGGTGTCAGTCCCAGAAAGTATGGCTTCCTTCAAAGGAAAAAAACGTTAGTAGGAAATGTGACAAATAAGGGTATTACCAAATATTATTACCAAATGCTTTGGTAATATTTGTTGGTTCACTGGTACTGTTTCTTCTTCCTTGTACTACATTCAGTGTTATTCTTATTTAATCAAGAACCTGATCTCAGCCTTGCTTCTCTCATGATACTCAAGAATCTCAAACAGAACAATGCAACTTAATTTTAAATTATGTGTATATTGGTCTTTCATAGCATGACTAATAGTAAAAATGCTTAAATCTCAGCCAAGGGTAAAGCCATGCATCTGTATTACTGGGAAAGTGGAAGTTTTCTGCTCTGTTTCAGGGCACCTTAGAGAAAGGCGTGAGACTGTGCTCAGAAGTCTATCATCCATYGTATCTTGCAATTTCTTTCCATGGGCTACCATCAGTTCTAATTTTAGATTAGTCTATTTTCCCCTGTTTCAGTTCTACAGGGCAGATCTTTTCAGCAGTTTAACCTGGTTTAATTTTAACTGAAGATCACTGGAATGGGAGAAGGGGAAGGGGAGTGGGAATTATTTCTTTATTTTTGTCCAGTTGAGTTAGCATAGAAGTGCTTTTTGAGAAGAAAGACAGAAAAGAGTACAAGAAATTTGTAGTGGCTCCCTTACCCAAGCTTCATTAGACTGTGAGGGTTACAGCTGACTTGGAGCAATAGAAATGGCCATGGTTAAATGCTGGTACTGCCTTACAGCAAACCRGGTGGGAAGGATTTCGTTTCCTCTTGACCTCTGATGACTTCCATTTGTGTACAGCTGGTTCCTAGGGCTTTGCATGCAGAACCACGTTTTTTCTTAGTACAGTTACATATATTTTCTTATAGAAAATATGAATGCCGCATTGCAGCCTAAGTCAGTCTTACATAGCATTTGACTTTTAAATGATCAGTAGTGAGTGTAGGAGTGGAACGTGTGTGTGTGACCCACTGGAAACTTTCAGGTCCCTTCATGATGAGCGGATGGCCTGGTGACTGAACAGTACCCACTTGGGATGTTCTTTTGCCTGCCCTCTCCTCCTTGTGGAAGAAATATTTCTACAGAATCTGCAGTCTTCTGTGTTCAGGTAGCCCCACAATTTGGACCATTTTCATTAATGAATTTGGAAATATCTCCAGGCTGCATAAAGAGTTGATTCATACTTGGTGGGAGGAAGCTGTAGATATTTTTTCACTGTTTTCAATGGAAACTTTGCTGTCTCATTTAATAGATTCACACTGGATTTACTTCCTGCCCTTTAATGATGGCCTGCTCACTTCCCTGGACTTATTATGAAGGTTTCATTTTAGAAAGTTCTTTCTGTAAATTAACGTACTGCAGATTTATTCTTCAGCATGTCCATGTTTGATATATACAGTATTTAAGTTTGTATTCACTTAGCAAAGCATTTACTCCATTATCAAGTAATCATCTCCAGTCCAAATACAGAATCTAGAGATTAATGTACTRTAAATTTCTTCTTGCAGCAGTTTTATTGCTATATTAGTTATTAAGTTATGTTTGCATTTAACTTCCAAAATAGGAAAGATAGATAAGAGATTTGTTTATGTTTTAAATTAAAGTAAGTCTTTTATAGTTGGTTCAGACTGAAAGGCTAAAGATTATGGCACACACACTATCTTTACAGCTGGTCAAATGTTGCCGATCAAATTTGGAAAAGTGAGGAAGAGTTTTGATGTGGCTTTGTGATTTTCCATTATCATAAATGCTTTTCCTTTTTCTTTTGTTTGCTGGGATGATGATAGACTTTTTTTTTCCCGCAAAGGCCACTAAAAGCATGAATTGGAAAAAGTAGAAAATATATTGTCTCTCTCTTCAACTTCTTTTTTTACTAGCTCATCAAAGGAAAATATTAATATCTCACACTTGCAATTCTTGTTCTGTTCAAAGAGTCCTGAACTGCTTCATGTCAAGGAGACTAAGCAGAAAATAAATAGCTAAGGTAACCCCTTAGCTCCTAGAGAAGCTTGATCATCTCCATGTGGAGCTGGTCCGTAGCTCAACATGGAACATAAATACTTAACAGCAGCTTAAGACAGGGCACAAGGGTATTTTAGGATTCAGTAAGTCACAGCTTCATTGTAACTGAATCATCCATAGGGTCACTATTTTCCCAATGAGGCAGAATGCTCTTAACTGAGAGTCCCACTGGTATCTGCTCCATTTAAGTATTGTGATGTATTTGTTGCACTTGAGTGAGGAAAGTTGCTGAAGGCTCAGAAATTATAGAGAAGAAAAGAAATAGGTTACTCTCAGCATTATCATCTCTTGTTGATATCCAAAATTTCTTTCCAGCTTCAGCAATATCATATAAGACTGTTAGAAGAAATGTGTCATATATTAATCTCTAGATTTCATATTTACATAGGCAAGATTATACGATAGATAACAGAGTATCTAGTTCTTTGTGGATAAAAAACACATTGTGTATATCAAATTTAAAAATAAATCTGCAGTACAAAGGGTTATATACTTACATCTGTTTACCCATACAGATACTGACAGTGGCATAGTTGAAAAGTATTTTGCTTGGTTGATCTTTTCTGTTTCTTCCTCTGCATTCTCTAATCTTACACAAGCTACTACTATATATCACTAATCCCCATTAGGAACAAGACTAAACAACAACAAAACCCCGAAGCAAACCTTTTCAAGCACACTATATATTTTTATATGGTAAAATGTATATAATCTATATTAAGATATGTTAYACAATATATATAAGTTCCTATACACAAATTGAGGTATTATATAACATATTTTATGTGAGATGCATGCAATTTTCGTTGTCCAAAATAAATTTCTAGCCCCTTAAAATATGAATTAAGCACAAGCATGTTGGGTTGGTTGAGAAGAGAGAATTTATATTCTCTGTTTCACTTCCTGTCTGTCATTCCCATCCCTTTTTTCGTCAGTTATTAAAATGCGCAAAGCCACTTCTGCCAGCCCACTTATCCCCTGCCACATTGAATCAGCGTTTCCACAAAGAGCGTTTCCTCTGAGCCTGGAGCTGTCACAGATGGACTGGAAGAGCTGCTTTCTGGTGATTCAGTGCAGCAGGGGACAGATGCTCAAATGACAGCAACGGTGCACAATTAACATAGGCTAAAAGATCATAAAGGAAATTGTAGASCAGAGTGAAAAGCTGCAGAACCCTTAGCTGTAACTCACTCAGGGCTTTCCAATTCTCTTTGCAATAAGGCAAAAAGGCAAGTTAATAAAACACTGAATATTTTTGTAAGTCAAACTATAGCCCTATTTTTATATAGAATTATGAAATATCAGTGGACTAAAGCTGACTTCCATATGAAAAATGTTCTTAGGGAGAATTTGTAGAACTCAAATGGTGAATTGTCTTGGTTTTGCCATTCTTTAGTAAACTCACAACCTCCGTTTCCTCGATCATTTTAATACTTTAAAAAAGAAAAATGTTCTCAAGCGATCTTTACTGAGTTTTATTGTGAGTTCCCTTGTACTGCCACGCTAATCAATAGTTATGACTGATTGCTATAACTGCTCCATAACGTATGGGACTGAAGCGTGGAGAGTTTTTCAAAACATTGCTCAACATCTCCCAGGAGGGGAGCAGGCCTTTCACTTAGACATGATAGGCTCATTCCAACCTTTGCTCAGTGCTGTGCTTCTGTAATTCTGTCTATCTGGGCATGAAAACCACCTCGCTATCTAGTATATCATGCTGCCTCTCSTCCTCCAGCCCTGCAAGCATCACTACAACACCCACGTGCTTGCCTGTTAAAATAAATAGCGCTAATGATCTCTCCAGCAGCCTCTGCASACTCTTTGGAACTTCTCCATTTTCAAGGTCACAACTCTGCTTGAGGTTGATAAATTCATGAATTAATAATACTTAGCACTTTTCATCCATGAATGTCAAAGGTGAGAAACCATTGTTATTCCCATTTTTATCAAGGAGGAAATTGAGCTGTAGAAGTGACATGTACAAAATTATTTTGGAAGCCAATGGTAGTTCCAGGAAAAGAACGTAATTTTCTGCACTCAGCTTGCATTGTAGCCATTGCATCACACTGCTTCACAGTGCCCTTTGTGCAACAGCGCAGTCTTATTAAAGTTGAGATTTAAGTCCCACAAGAGTCAGGAAATTAAACTCTGCCACACAGTGTGTTCATTGTACATTTTTATTGGACATGACCTATACATTACCAAGTGGTCATCCTTTTTCCAAAGGGTAACTTTCAGGGGACCTCATACTAGTAAGTGATGCATATTTCATCATTTAGTATAAGTCTTATTTGTTTTATACCATAACTGCGAACAAAACAACATAAATTTTATTATTCTAATTTTCATGACTATACTAATCAGGACCACTCTATTGTTTTGCCTTTTTAAAAATTATTTTAGAAAATGTCATACAATACAAATAAATGTCTTTAACGCTTTTCTAGGATAATCCAAAGATGATTTGGACACTTYAGAGCTCTCATGGAACATGAGAAATGTCATGGTGAAGTACCCAGTGTAAAGACCATCCCCTTCTGGAAGTGGTCTCTTGTCATGCATAATTTTGACATTCCTCACAAAAATCTTTCATTCAGCAAGGATGTTCTGTCTTTTCCAGTACCAGCCTCATTTCCCCACAGGATCTCTTGACTGTCTATTATAATTCTTGTTYCACTCTCAAAACACTTTCTTGAAATGAGTACTTCTACTAAGCACCTCTATTCAGGTAAGCACTCCAGAAAATCCTCTAGATGGTTAAGAGGAGATGCTGAAGAAACACTCAGAGCCATCAGAGTAATGCTTTTTCCTCCCACAAAACTCTGGAAGAGTTAGTCTTGAGAAACACTGAATGCTCTGCCAGGCACTTCAGCTGCTATTCAGCYGTTTAACAACTGAGAGAGCTTCAGGTACAACCCTATGTAGAATATATGGATAGTCTATTAACCTGGAGGCTGAGACACACAGGCTGGTTATTTGACAGGCTCTGGGCAGGTCCTCCTTATCAGTTTTATTGTTAAAATCCTGAAACTGGTTCTAGGAAACAAGCTGTAAGGTTGTTGTGCTTTCTAAAAAACGGTTTAAGCTTAAATTAAATATCAATTTTTTACAGTTTCTTTTGGCAAAAAGCAGCCACTGTGTAATACACCTTAAAATAGCAGTGGTTCACCCTATACTGATTTTATTGACCTGAATTTTTTTTTTCCTAATCTTGAGCTCTTCTTTTTTTAATCTCAGCAATATTGTCACTGAACTACTTCTGTGTTATTCTCTCTGCTGCCTTGGACTGTATCATTTGTGTATTTGTTTTGAAAGAGAACGTTACAGAGGAAAGAAAGAAGTCTGAGAAAAATACCATAATGGCAATATAGTGGCTGATGAAAAGTGGCAGATTTATGGCCTTGAGGAATGAAAGATGTTGTTTATCCGTATTCCTGGTACAGCATGCTCATTGGCAACTTCTCCACAGCAATCCACCAGGATACTCAAATCCTGAGTTTTAGACACTGTGACCCTGGATGTAGGAGAACTGGGTCAGCTTTAATTTTGCAGAAGCTTTCTCAGTCCATACCAGTTATCAGTTCCTGGAGGACAGACCTTGTAATTTGATTAGGGTGGCACTTGCTGCCTTTTCTGCTTACATGACTTGGCATTTAGGRTTTCTACTGTACTGTACATTTAAATCACAATTATTTCTATATAAAAAGACTTAACCTTGCTACGAACAATTTCTCTTTTTCCTCTCCCTACTTCTAAGGACAGAGGCATCTAATTTCCTGTTAAAGATCCCAAATAAAATAGTCTAGTAATGTGGCAATTTCCTGTCTTAACAAATAGCGTAACTGGAACTACCACTAGAGGGCTTTAATAAGGACCTAAATCTTACCTCTGTTACACCCTTTCCAATCTGGAGTAATTGAATGGAAAATCTAGTTGCCCATTTTTCTTTAAATTTGAAAGACAGACTGACAGCTTCTTTTCTTTTAATTAAATCAAATTTCGGCTTAATAAACCATGTAGATGATTTGCTTCTTTAAAGTTCAATTAAAAAGGAGACAGAGAAATTTTCAGAGATAGGGCTTGGAAAATGAAAAACTTTTTTTAATTGTGAAGAACAACAACTACTTTTTAAAGCCAGTTTGCAGATTGGTCCTTTAAACACCTTTAAAGTGACTCTGTTTAAGGACAGAAACTCACAGTTTGGCACTTAGCAGTGCTGAGCGGAGGGGGACCCAGTGGTCAGGATGCTCAGGTGGACCAGCAGGCAAGGCTTCGTGTGGCTCAAGCACTAAAACAAAGCAACAAATTTTCTCTAGGGTCTAGTGACTAAAATTCATCTAATAATACTTAGCACCACTTTGGGTACATCTTCAAAGAGCTGAACTAATAGCAGCTAATTTAATCTTCAAACAAGCTGAGTGAGGAGCATTATCATTGCTGTTTAACTGAGGGCCAGAGCAAAGGAACAGCACTGCAGAGAAACAGAAACGTATGCCTCTACCCAGCCACTTTGTGCTTGACTGATAGGAAATGTTTTTAGTGGATTTAATCCTGATACGTACTAAGGGGGGGCTGCTGACTCTTTCCAAATCCTAAATAGCTGTTATTTTAAAGTCTAAAGGTGAAGACAAGATTATAACTAGGGGGAAAAAAAAAAAAAAAGAAAGAATATGCTTCCTATGGGCCTGGAAATACATTCCCTGTTATAGGAAGTGGATAAACCGTCAAGGAGAAGAGATATTTCAGTTCCTTCTCCCCGGAGCTGTGATTCTCAAGGACCCCATTTACCCCAATTCCCCTATGTTATTTTAAAATGGAAACTCAGCGTATTCAGCTGGGCACTTTGCAGGGTCCCTGGAAGACTGCTGCTGCCGTGCTGCCCCACAAGTGCTGCAGCTCTTGGGGGAGCGGAGGCGGGGGATGTGCTACAGCCCCCGCTGCCCTTTGTGGTCACGTCATGGGGGTGCTTTTGGGTGGAAGAGCCACCACGACGCAAGTGCCTGGGCATGATGGAGGCAGAGGACCGTGTCTCCGCGGCAGCACGACCTGCAGTGGCATTCCCCATGACAGCATGGAGCGAAGTGGTGCCCAGCTCCACTGAAGCCCCACGGACCCTGTGCCGAGTCCATCTGCCATGATCCCCTTCCTGAGGGAGCACTGCTGCCATTCCTGCTGCTGCCCAGCCCAACCTTGGCACCTCCCCAAGCCACAGGTACCCAAAGTGGGCACAAAGTGAGAGTTTCCCCTTCATTGGCTCCACATTGTATGGGGACATTCTGAGGGGGCTTAGGGAAGCAGCAGATAGTACTGTAAAATCAGAAGAATGCTGGAAACAGAGAATAGATATATATGAGGAGTAAACAGGGACATAGSAGGACAAAGTCTGATCTATAAAGGAACAATGTTATTTGCTTCTAAATAGAAGATGAGTCCTGACTAGAGGCTTATTTGATTTAATGAAGCCATTGACAGGTCTTTATGAAACAACCGTTTCTGGAGATCTGGCTTCACGGGAAAGGATGTTTGATGAATTTTCTAGAGTCTGTATTCAGCCTTCTCTGAAGCCTGCAGTAGGTATGAATTTGTAGTCAGATGCAAATTTAGCAAACTTAAGGCTTTTGCTTAAGTTTAAGTAAAAAAAAGAAAAAAAAAATTCCTCACGTTTCATGCTGTCTCTCTCCTGTTGGCTACAGAGAAAGTAGATACAGTCACTGGCATTCCCTAATGACCGGGTAGATCTGAAAATTGTATTTGGGATACATGCTCCATAGGATGTCCCAGACCTACACACTTGAGTTGTCCCTTATCCTTTGGTCATTTCTGGAACTGATCAGATCACATACATACCTTAATACCTTGCACATCCATTAGCATTACCTTCAGAATAAGTTAGTGAATAATTGGTGTTTGGTTTTCTGCCATTGCAAATGCAAAACCAAGCACAGAAGCACACACACTTTAAGTACATATGTACATATATATATGTTTATATGCATAAAATTAACACCTAGTTTTAAGCAAATAACCTAGTTTAAAACCAGTAACACCAAGTCTTAAACACACACCTCTACATATTAATATGTGTAAGTGTTAATTTTTGCATGGAGGAACTGCAAAAATTCTTAGGTCAAGTGAAGYGGTTTGTTGAAGGATTCTAGCATCTTTAAGTATTTTATTTTTTAGTAAAACTGACTGGCATTTGAAAGAAAAAAATATTTTGAATGAAAGAATTAAAACTCCTTGCTCTAAGAGTGTAAAAAAGATTGTTTTCGTTTTTAATATTAATATTTTTATTATTAATTTAATATTAGTATTCAAAGATTTTTTAAAATTAATAGCTTATTGCCTAGCTTTTTATACTGGAGAGCAAGTATATTTCATTACAATGCTGGGCAATTACCACGTTGTTCATACTCCAAAACCTTGGCTCCAGCCCCCAGTTCTGCCTGACAGTGACTGGTCCAATGGAGCGATGCTTCCCCTTGTCAGAACTGCTTTTGTCAGTACTTTTTTGTCAGAGTATTTTTTGTCAGAGTCAGTACTGCTGCCACATGTGTTGGTTGTCACCGTTGTCCCCCTCCCACCACCGTTTCCTTGCAATTGCACTTCAAAGTATCAGGAGACTCAGATGCCACAACGGTTTCAGGACTTCACAGCTTAGGGGACAGGATAATGAAAAGTACAAATCATCTTCATCTCTTCCTCTTGCGTATCTGTTTTGTGGTGATACCATTTTACGAACACTCCCTGCATAACACAAAATGGTGCACACCAGAGTAACAACATTTTTTTTTTTTTTTAACTTGGCTCATTTTCATGGCCTTGCTCTTGTCATGGATCCAATTCAGGTGAAAAAGAAAAAGGATATACCATGCTCCTAGCCATTGCTTTGGAAGGTAGGTGCAGGGCAGAAATTTTGGGTGCCTGAGGCAGGTAAGCAATAATAGGTTACCTGCCTAAGGCATTAACTCAAAGAGCAGTCAGTGATAGCCCCTTCTATGACTACAAAAAAAAAATCTTTGAAGAGCAGGAGGTGTAATGTGATCACAGAGTGCTCAGAAGGGTATTCATTGCTCTGCTTTGTCTTTGTAAATCTTTTCAATGTTCAGCAGGACAGCCGTGCTGTGGCTGCTAGCTATTAGGGCTGCACACTGCTTTTCAGATTTACAGCTGTGTGCTTGTCATTTCCAGATGCAGTTTTACTAAGACAGTCACTCAGGAAACGTTGTGAGAAGCAGCAGGTTTCCAGTAAAACATGCCCATAAACACCACGGTTGCTGGCAAAATAAGGCTTACACCCAGATGCTTTAGGAGAAAAACAGTCTATTCTTTGTTCACTTTTACCCTGAGGGTTCAACTCAGATCCATAAATATGTACAATGGAGCAGCCCATCCAGCCCGGCCGGCCGACGGGACGCATAATTCCCCATCTCAGACACTTCTGCTATTTCTGTTGCATTGGTCTGTACGAGTATTCTAACTGATGAAAATAATTCAGAAAGCTGTTTCAATCAAAACTCAATCATAGGCTACGTGGTTATTTTTGTTCTCAGTTCAGCTATGGCTAGTTAAGAACTGGACTTTAGCAGAGAAGTGCGAGAATCCAGAGAGAGAAATGCACAGAACTCCTGCCGTTTCCAAACGATCGCAACAACACCCATTTCCAGTTCCTCCAGACTCTGGGAACAGCAGAGTGCAGCACAAAAATTGCAGAGGTTTAACTGGCACCTGACAAAGCATAAGCAAGGTGGGGACCACAGGCTGTTCAGGCACTGCTGTCCTGCCTGCTGTCGGATGGAAGCACTAACCGGAACCGGGGATTTCTGGGAGCAGCAGCTCTTCCGTACGGCAGTGGGCTCCACATGCTTGCTGGCCTTTGCAGGGACAGGGCCAAACTTTGGTTTGCCAAAGTGGGGCAGTGAAATCAGTAGTCCATAACATGTATGGAGAATTTGGGAAGCATCTTATACAACTTATATTTCTCAGCATGCATATTGACCATAACAGTAAAGCTCTAAATATCAGAGCTGGCCACACTTTGGGAATATTTTTTTTTCTTTTTTCTCTTCCTCTTTTTTCTTACTGGATCTCACCTGTTCACTTCTTTACATATTAGGAAAAAAAAAAAAAAAAAAGAACCATTCCCAGCTGAGCTTTCCTATAATATCCTTCATTTTTCTATGCTATATTTTGCAAATTAAGATTCTAACTATGACTGGTAACAACTTATCATATGACAGTTTTTTTTCTCATTTATTTGTTCTAGCTTTTCTTTTTAAGTAAAAGAACTCCCTGAATCAGTTTCCGCTTGAGTGGTGAGCAGCATCGTGTGGAAGACTAGAAACTGTATGTACCTGTGTTGATGATGTTTGCCCCCCTGGTCAGAAGGGGAAGGGTATATAGTCTGCTTAAACTCAGATGGCATAGCATAAACAGAACACTTTATCTTTCTCCTTCATCTTGCTGATGGAGCAGGGCATTTATTTTTCTGGCAAGTGTTGTGTTTTCTTTTTAGCCTGTGTACCCCCTCTGTAGCATAGAAATCATTTCCTTATAGCTGTTTTTACAGAGCAGGGTAAAAGTTGATGTATTCATTACCAAGGCTCCCCAGGCATTTTTTGTGCAATTTATAGAGATGTAGTGAATGAAGGATATCTACTGCCAGCTTGTCAGCCCGAGCGTGGGACTGTGCAGTCCTTCTCAGCAAGTGCCTTGTCTTGTGACTCCTGCCTGCTCTCCAGTGGCTTTGAAAAAAAGCAAAGGGGACTTGAAAGCCAAAACAATAGTGACAAATTGAARTGTAGAAGTGATACTTCAGAACATCTCCTGCCCTAGCGCACATTGTGTAGAATGATCTTTACCTCTTGAGATGCTAGCTCATTTTGTAAAATGTTTTATTTCAAAAAATAAAAGAGGAAAAAAAGCAGCTCTTTCTCTTTCTTGTAAAGTTAATTAAAATATAAGACATAGTGCTAGCAACATATCAATAATGCTGTAATGTACAAATTTTGCACCTACTGCATGTTGACCAGAGCTGACACTTCTTGTAGGAGAAAAAATATATATTACCCTGGGGATAAAAAGAAAAAAAAATGTTGACATAAGCTGCTTAGAATTGTGAGCCGAGAATGCTATTCCCAGCCAGTGTCAGGTTTTSTTCCTAAAAGATGATGAGGTTCATCGCAAATGAAAATCTTTATTGTCTTAGTAGCTTCGTTTGTGATCTGGCTTCTTTTGCTCTTTCTGCATAGAAATGCTTCCCCTGTGAATGTTTTTCCTTCTTTCACACTTTATTTTTTTAGGTGCTCCATAAGATTGGCAAGACAGTGCATAAAATACCAAACTCTTTGGAAATTTCAAAATAAGATTTTTTTTTGTAGTCTATAATAGAAAAACATTTTTTTCTKCATTTTAATAAAAGCAGCTCTTTCTCTCTGTGTCTTTCCATTTTTTTGCCACTGGAGACAACAGTGTCAGAATACCCAGGCTTCATTGCATTTCCATCTCAATTTTAGACTTTAATTTTATTTTTTAATTATTTTATTTTACTTTATTTTAATTTTCTTTCCTCTTATCAGTAAAGGTAAGTCTGACCATATGATTTTCTTAGAATATTTCTTTATTTATTYTTAGAAGTTTTAATTCCTTTATATAACTTTAATTAATATAAATGAAGAGATTGCAATCTAGTCTCACACTGGGTTTTGTCACGTCTCTTCTCCCATGTTACTGTTCAGCGAGTACCACAGCAAATAGCRTTCCTTGACATGTTAACACTTCTTGCTTTTTGTACCAACATCTAATTTTGTCCAAGGCAGTGTGATCTAGCATAGCTTTGGAAATGAGATCCTCCACAGCTGTCCAAAGAAGCCGTTGCAAACTATGCTTCAGATGTGTTCCTCTGTGTTAATGCAGCTTCAAATTCCCTAATTTTGTCTTACCTGGCATACACAGCTTCAGTACAGGCAAACCACGTAATGAGACACATGCAAYGGAGACAAAGATAAAGAAATGGAATGAATTGAAAAAAGTCACTACTGCAAACGTGAGGAAGGATTGCCTTCTCGCATTGAGCAAGATGTTTCATTAGCGTCTTATTCCATTAGCAGAGGGTGCATCTTCAGGTCATAGTTCAAAAAATAGTGAGATAAATGTTTATTTTGAGTGAGCGTGAATAACAAGCAAAAGGTATTAGTGAAGGTTCTCTGGAAGCACCTTTCAGTTTAGATCCAGTTCTGAACTTCTCCATATACTCTAGAGTTATACCTAAACTCTGACAGATGATAGTGTCAACAGCTTGTCTTTTGAATCATTAATTGAAATGCATGCTTAAAAGTGATTATGTATCTGGAAAGATAGGCAGTTATAGCTCAGCATGTAGCTCAGAGCATGATTCTTTTCCTCTTGTATTCTATTTTCATGGGTTGTGTTGATTACATCATTCAGGCAGGGAAGGGTGAAGCACAGTGGTTAGGTCACCTTAATGAGGGCAAATAAAATGTGTTTCTTCCAAAGAGGTGGAGAACATTTTTAATTAGACATTTGTGGAACACTATTATTTTTTTATATATTATTTTTAATGTRGTGGTTTTCCCAGGAATCTGCACTTAACAGAGGGATGTTTTATGTGGTGTGTTCTGGTTTTGTGCATGGAGGCAGAAGTTTTAATTTCTTTTTAGGAGCAAGGAATATATATAACACATATATATATTATTTATACCTGCTCTTTAGATATACTATCTTAGTTTTTATTACTTAAAAATAATAGAAATAGCAAGCTTTTTATATACACCATTTCCCACAAAGTGGGAACATGCAACATGACTTCTGAGGGATCTGTTTGGTTATGCTTTGTAGTTTCATAGGTCTAGCACTCTGGAGTAAAAAGCTCTATAAAAATTTCTTTATCATTATTTTAATAGATGAACCTTTTTCATAGAAAAAAAGTCTGTCTAAAGCAAAAAAGTCTCCAAGATAGTGACAGCCTACTGACTCCATGCGTCCACTGTATTYTGAAAGTAAATCACAAAATTTTGGAATTTTGTAATGGTTTTGAAAATCTTTCACGTTTTTGAGTTTTCTGTCTGAAATAGCATAGACTAGAGCAGCAAAGRAACCCAAAGGGCCTGTGTGAGACCAAATGCTAGATCACTAAAACTGCAGATAGCTGGCCACCTTCTGGAAGGAACAAATTCCAGAACAGGCTCTCTGAGAGATGCTGTGGATATCTGAAAGCAGAAGAATAAGAACCAAAAAAGCAAGCATGCAGCTGCCTCTGTTTTTGACATGATACACTAAGAACAAGCTTGTATCTTAAATATTGATCCTCATCAGGAATTTTTGTTTGGATGCTAGGAGGATGTTTGGATGCGACACTTTGAATTCCCATTCCAGCTTCCGGAGCTGGATTTCTAAACCTTTTCACAATTGCCATGGAGGAACTAATGCCCTTATTTAATATAATAACTCCGTGATTAATATATTCTGTCAGTGTGTGGGAAACCTGAATTCAATTTCTTTCTCTGCCTGAGGGATTTGAACTCCAGACCACACAAAGTGACCTGATCAGCAAGCTACAGTATTTTGCGGATGAAGAAGACTCTCATTCATGCTTTCTAAGATGTCCAAGCAACACGCAAAACCAAGTATTAAGGAGGCTAATTGCTCTGTTATCTGGTGGTTAGTGTTCAGAAAACACAGGACACTGAAGTCAGCTTTTCCTATTCTGAATAGTAACTATATTAGGGTGCTGGATATCAAAGGTGCCTCTTCTAGCCCTGTGCGCATGGACTGTGAGCCAGTGGGTATTTTCTGAGAATATGTGTCTAACTGAGCTCTGCGGACCCAACATACGAATGTGTACCCAGTCACCGAATCCCACAGGACCGTACAAGCGMGTGTAAGTGTCAGGCTTCTCCACGCCATCTGAAAATGGCCAGAAGCACAGCTTTAGGGAGCAGGACATCTTGAACACCCAAAAGGGCGATGCAACCATGGGTGGCAGTCAAGCAAGTCTTTTGAGGATTGTAATTCTGGCGTGGGCACAGGAGTCTGCCCACAGCTTTTTGTAGGTTCAAGGCAAGAACCACACTCCCTTCAAAAGCTGAATAAAGGATGAAACTTCTTGATCACTTTCGTGTGGTTGCAGGGCAATACCATGCTTGGCTGATTGCATTGGGTATGGTTGCCTACTATTCCAACTTGCTGTTATACTGTTACGTTTTATTGGTTGCTCAGTTATTTTCATTCACAGTGCCACTACAGCTCTGAAACCGATTGTGGACGTGTGTAGGTCAAGGGGAAGGAAAATTAAGGGTCATCTTAAGTTTATACAGTGGTGCTTTTTCATTTTCTATAAAGCTAACTACATTTAGGCTCCCTGTTGGGTAAGCTCTTTTTCCCTTGTCTATTATTTTCAAAGAAGAGAGTGCATATGACAGTCTGAGAATAGCACCAGCCTGAACACAGATGGTAGGGATTACACCACACTGAGCCTTGACCTTCAAAAGCCTGCCGTTTCTTTTCAAGGTTTCTCTTCTCTGACAGGTGGACTGGCTTTTGTCAATTACTTTCATTAATGCATTTTTTTCATTATGATCAATTACCTGTGCTTTAGAGCATGTCTCAAAATTACAGCAAAGCAGGTTCCAAATTGAAAAACTGAAACTGTTTCCCATACTTTTGCCTTTCTTACCCCAAAGTACTCTGAAGCACTGGAAGAAGTAACTCATAATGGAGAAATATCACCCAGTTTCTACTCATTTCTGTCAGCCACTTGGTCTATCAGATTCTGGCCAGCGCACAAGGTAAAGTATAAACCGTCTAATCACAGATCAGGTTTGCAGGGGACTGTATTTAAAAGACATTATTTTTTTGAGATGTTAAAAATGATAAAAAAAATAAATAAGGGACCAGAAGTTAAACACTGATTTTATAATGTGGAAGGAAACTTTGCATAGGCCAGATACAGCCATTCCTGTAATGTAACGGAACTGTAAGGTAAACATCAAATGAAAATCAACTATTCCAGGCCAATATCATTGAACTCAATGGAATGCACTGGTACAGATGAAAGCAGGATTTAGCCTTTTCTTCATTAGAGATACTGACAAGCAGGGCAGAAATTCAAATGCTTATTAGAAACCTCATGACTTAAACAGCCAGAGCCATAGTAGTCTGCAGAACTGGGCTGCTGATGTAAGAATAGATTCTCTTGGGAGTTTGGTTTTTCTCTGCTGTTTTGGGGCTAGCTGAAAATACCATAAATGGTTTTCCTCAACATCATAGAGTGGTTTCTGTGACTGTAAGAAATGCGGGAATCAGTGACCAGTCAATAGGATACTGCATGTTTCTCTCACAGTTCAGCATCTCACCAAAAAAGTCTGGTTTGAATTTATTTCCAACAGACGTTCAAATTTCTCTGGTAACAATCTACTTGTCTCTGACCCGAGACTATCTTTGCAGACTRTATAATGAGGACTCAGACCATAACCTGCCAGTTTGTAAGGCAAAATGAGATTCTCTGTCTCCTCAAGTCCTTTATATGGCCTTCTTGCTCTCTGCATCTAGAACGGGGGGCAGAAAGGCTGGGTCTGATTTGACCTGCCTGTGCAGTTTGCCCTTATTCACACAGGAGAGCACAGTGTCTGCAAGAAGACTGCACATGGTTTGGCCTGGGTCCCCTTTCCCAAATGACTGGCAGCAGATGATTTCTCAAGAGCAATAGAGATGAAGGGAAGAATTTGTAAAGGATTGAAATGTTTTTCTGGCTTGGTGCCTCCTTTTACGCAGTACTGAAACTGGAGGGATGATCTAGTCCCAAATCAAACCTTAAAAGGTGCTAACATACAGGACAGCCAGAGGGATAGAAACTCCTCATGGTACACAAGGGAGATAAGCAATTAGTGCTCATTATAATGTTAATAAGAGTTACTGCGTAAATACTCTGTTTCCTGGACCAAGCAGAAGAAAGTCTAAAACCATAATAAATCTGTCTCAAATTTAGTAATATTTATTCCAACTACAGTATAATCACTAGAATAACATTGTGGTGCTGTAAAACATGTTGAAATATAGTGTTACATCATCGCTGCTATTTGTTACTATAATTTTAGTACAATAAATTATGGTGCAACCCATGGCTTGGGATTAAAACTACAGTTTTAATATGGCATTTTTAGTTTGCATAATACTCTTGGTCCAGGACAGGGAGAGTTTTAAGCTAAAATAAATAGGTGAAAAAAAACCACATGAGATTTGCTTTTATTGTAAAACTTCATTAAAAAGGAATTTATCATTAGCACCAAATATGAGGGGAAAAAATCAAAATCTGAAATACTCCATAAATTGACTCCATCTTTACCATGTGACTTATCATTTAAAAGAAGTAGCTTAAAAAATGAATGGTACTCATTTCCCGTAAAAATCTTAATCACGTACAGAAATGAGCTATTCACTTTGAAAGCCACAAGCTACCTAAGAACTAAAAACAGTTACAGAGTGGGTTTTTTCATTTCAATACTGAAACAAAAATGATTTTCAGACTCCTGAATGAGAATTTCGCCTCAGATTCTAGTAAAAGTAGGTTAGGTCTCTCATGAGTGCTACTACAGTGAATAACCTGGAGGAGCTAAGCCAAATATGTGCAGGATTCTGATTTATTTTTTGACAAATATATGAGAGTGGGAACATATAGTACATTTTAGAAATTCAGATATCTAGAAAGAATTTACTCAGGTGGAATCTTCCTAAAATTTAATTCTATACCTACACCGTGTCTTATCTGCAGGTCTTGCAGATGCTTCAGCAGTCACAGGAAGTATTTATTTTAAACATAAAGGTTTTGGAAAAGGAGGATTACATTAATTTCTTCTATACATACCACCCCTTTGAAAAGGTGCTGAAACTTTTTACAGAATAAAACCATGGCAATAATTTCATCACCGAAGTGATGCATCTTGATCTGCACAAAAGCTGATCCACATCCTCCCTTTATAAGACAATGACTACAGAGAGAATTGGCCTTTATTTGTATGAGATGCTTGCAAACACTCAGAAAACCTTACTACCAGCTAGTCAGATTGAAGCGTGCACCAAAATGCTCTTGTCCACAGGGCTGCTGAGGAATGGGTCTGGGAAGGACCGTAAGTCCAGCCTGGCTAACTCCAGTGCCTGTGGTGGCAAACGTCCTGCAGCGCCTACCCCTGTGCCCGGGGCAGGACTGAGCCTCCTCCGGGTACACCCCAGCCTCTCTCACTGCCGGACCTGTGGCTTTTTGTCTCCTCTGCAGAGCACYCGTCAGCCACACCTCCAGGTTCTTTCCTCCCATCCAGCTTGCCTTGGGGATTGCCCTGAAAACCGGTGTGGAAATAGCGAGCGAGAGCTACTGACATGGACTCTCAGGACTTGTAGGTTATTGTTCCATTCCTCAGCAGAAAAGCTACAGCCTCTGTCAAAACACTAGCAAGTAATTGCAGTAATACAATGATACAAATAAAAGCTAGTTCTTTAAAAAAAACATATAGTTTTTATTTCACAGTTCTTGTCAGTGAATTCTCATGAAACTAGTACTAGCATAGGTAGTAAAAAATTATCTAACTAATCTTTCTATTGTGGTTTTGTTTTGTGCTTATGAAATTATCTGATTATTGATGATAGTCTGTAGAATAAAAACCCATAGTACATCAAAAAACATGTAAAAAGACCAAAAGCTTTGTCTTTGTCTAAGCAATATATAAGCACTTATCAGAAATATTATTATTCACTGCTGAAAGTATACCTAATTTGAAAATGTGTTTCACATACTGCCCCCACAAAAAAARAATTGACAAAAAGTTTTCAGCAAAATATTTTTTCTTTGTGATATATAGTTTCATTTTATTAAAAACCAGGAACTCATTTCTTTGGTTGTTTCAGAGAGAAACATTCTGTATCACTAGTTAATATTTTATGATCATGTCTGAAAGTACCTTTTTTCCTTGCTAATTTGTACTTAAATTTGGAAAACTCCTTGGGCATTTATTTATTGTCAAGCGTGTGTTTAGACCTTATGAAAAAATACATGAAAAAAAGGAAGACTGAACAAAGAGACCTCAGTGGGATACCTCAAATGTTTGCTTATTGCTAAGCCTGTGCTTAAGTTATGCTGAAATGGGCCTGACTGAGATTAATGCTAGCAGAAAAGTAACAAATGATCAATTACAAATGTGAAATAAATGATTTTGTTCATTGGATCACTCTTATTGAGATCAACATGGGTATCTCTGAAAAATACATTCCCCAAGAAACTGGTTAAGTAGAAATTGCACAAGAATTTAGAACTATTGGAAAGCAATGAGCTGAGCTCTGAAATGGAAATTTATTGAAAGCTTAAATTCAGTTCATATTTATAAGCACTTAACAAGAATCTATAGATTTTAAGATCTGCCTTAACATGCTACTGGTGTGAGAAATTATCCCAAAACTTTGTGCACCCTTTGTTCTTTAATTCAACGCTTTGTTCTTTAATTGGCAAGACCTTAAACATATAATATGTCAAATTAAAGTAAAATAATCTGTTATTTTTCTTATTAATGACATAATTACATTGCACCACTATAAAATTGCTTTCAGTTTAATTATGTCTGGGCAGAGATTACTGGTAATTAATACAACAAATAATTTTGACTACGACTAGCAATAATTGCTTTCTTGAAGAATTTTCTAAAACCCTTAAGTAGTTTTATTACTTCTACATACAGTATTGCAATAATTCTTTAGCAGTTAGTAATTAATTACTTAAAGAAGTAAGTAATTAATTGCTACATTGAATTACATGTTTGAAATAGAACAAGAACAGAGTATACATTTGCTTTCAGAACTGTTAGTGATCGGCTCCTTCTGGTCACTGCGTCTGGAGCCCCAGAGGCTCTCAGCCCGCCACTGAGCAAGGGCTTACCTCTGCTGTTCAGCAGCCGGGAACACTGCCCAAACTGCTGCTCTGCCCCGTCCTAGGAGCCACGGGAATCATTAAGTGATTATGGAAATGAGCACCTAAGTCCCTAAATGCCTAATGTTCCCACAGAAAGCATCTGCAAAGCTGCAGTGCGGGGATGACGCCTCACAGGTAACAAGCTGCCCAAAGCCCTGTTGCAGGCAAAAGCTCGGGGAACCTGAAGTGAGAGTGAGAGTCTCAAGCAGAAAGAAAATCCCTGTATTTGCCGTGGGAAAAGAGTAGATTTCTTTTATTCGTGGCCGTTACRTGTGTATGTGTACGTGTGTGTGTTTGTACACATGACTCATTGCTTCATTTCTGAAGGGGTGTTGGGCAGCAGTGAATAGGAATGTCATTCAAAGGAAAGTGGTCCAAGAACATGCTGTTTCACTTGATGATCTGTGCTGTGAAATAATTTAGGAACCTCTGATATACTGTATGATCCCAGGACATGGCACATTAAAATACGGGTCTGTGAAAGTCTGTCATTTAAAAGGCCATCTAGTACCATGTTTTATATAAGTTAATACCCATCTTATCTGTAAATCTCTTTTTTAAAAGATACATGACCTAAAATTTAAAAGTAAAATTTAATTTCCTCTCTGTACCAAATACTATGCCTCACTACCAAGCTCATGCTTCAAGATCCGTTTCACTAAGGAATCATTTTCATCTTCTGCACTCTGTGTTGCCTCTTTGTGTCAGATATTTATACGTGTTTTATGTTTTTGCCTGACCTTATCTTCCCACTAATACTGAGATACCAATTGCTGCTGCTGCTACCACTTATATCTATCTATTCCCTAGTCTTGTGACCTACTAATCAAGGTGGGAGAAATTTCATAACGCTGAGAAAGAAAGGCCTCTTAAAGTAAGATTTAAACTTTAGCTATAATAAGGAAAAAACACTTAGAGTAAATGTTATGTGGGACATGAAAGTCCTGAGGACCAAATTACAGATATCCCCCAATGCTCATCTACCAAACAGAAGTAAAAGAAGAGGCAGCTCAGTGGCCCTAGTCAGAAATTTTCCAGCTGAACCTGTTTTCATCACAAAACCAGTCATTTGTCCAAGATTTACAGCAGCATAGTAAGGTGTGACCTCTGAGCTTGTTTTGACCAAATATTCTAAGGCCATCAGAAGTTTGCATTTGAAAAGGGAAAACTGATTTTTTTTTTTTTTTCTGTTTCAAGATTAGTTTTTTCAATGTTTCAAAGTTTCCTAGAGTCATGTGTGCAGTGGGAGCAACCTAACTTGAAATTAAACAGTTTAATTTGCTCAAAATGCATTTTTTTTTTCTTAGAATTTCATTTTGCAAGACTTCTCCCTTGTTTTCTGGTATTACTTTGTTTCAGGTAAAGGGGACATTTCAAAAATCATGAATGTCTCTCTGAAATGACATTTCTGATACTCTGTAATAGATGTACAAGACAATAGCATGAGTTGCAAGTTAATACAATATCTCTACCAAAGCATCACAAGCCTTTTTCTCCAGCGTGTCAGCTGGGCATCATCCAGAGATGTTTATAAAGTAAACTAAAAACTGATCTTTCTTGCTTTTTCTCTAACTTCAGTTTTATGTTTTTGTAATACAACTGACTTTATTGGATGTGGGGATGTTTCATGAAAAGCAAGGTTTATTTTGGGACTTTAACATGATTTTGGGCTCCTAAAYTTAAGCCATTATTTTGATTCTTATTGTTAATATTTTTATTAAGCTAAATAAAATCCAAAATGGACCTCATGTTTCTCCACAAACAATAGAATTAGAAAATCCAAATGCTCTTTTCCAAACATCCTATAAATTTTGAGCAAAATACCCAGGATTTGTCAGAATAAACCCCATAATCCTCTTTTACTGTGTTGTTCTCTTAATGCACTACACTAAAAAAATCCTATACATACTAAAAAGAGTAAGTATATTCTGAATCCCAGCCTAAAGGTTTAATGCTGAGATACTGTTTCAAATCTTTTTCCTGTGAAAACTGGGTCCAAGTCATAATAGGTTAGATTCCAGAAAGCGCTCCTCAAGCTGTTATTTGCAGGCTAAATTGGGTTTAAGAAAAACCTTATTTGGGAATTTATTATTGCATTGCTCATGAAACGACATCCCATAGTTTTATTTCACTAGCTTGTGACATATTCACAGAAATCAGAAAAGGATTRGCTGACTGTAATACCAAACATATTAGAACAATCCCTTTGTATCTGACAGCAAATTGCAAACAGTAGCTCCAATCCCATAAGCTGTGGAGTTCATATTTCAGAAGTGCTGAAATATTCAACAGCTTATTAATAGTCAATACTTATTGTTTCGTCTGACAGAAAATGCAGTATTCCTCCAAATATTTGAAGTTACAGCAAGAGGTCTGTTTAACWGAGAACAGAAATCTTGGGAATTTCAAATTGACCTTATTATTCAATTAGTAAGCACCAGTAATGAACTAATGAAAAGTCCACTGTTCTCATAGACATGTACATACCAACATGCATATGCCCACCATCTTCCTACAGTCTATATTTTGGTAATCAGTGCTGTACAGGAATACTTGTTTCGTACGCATAGCAATGTTTGGAAGAGTCTTTTAAAAACATTATAGCATCTTTACCTTGTGACTTGTGCAGAAGGCTTCTTCACGGGGTGTAAAATACTATACAATTTAAGTAAAGGTAATACCATTAAATCAGTTGCAACAATTTACAGGGTAATTTAATAATCTAGAATTCATATATCTCATATGTAAAGTTAATAAATGCTAAAATTGTGATGAGACACGGCTTCAAATCTAGCATTAGCTCATAGGCAGAGCTGAACATGGGTAATGTCTTTTCCCTCCAAAAAAGAGAGGTATTTCAGAAAGGTATTTCAGAAAGAAAGAAATAATATTCTATTTGGATTTGTTCTTCTTCCTTCATTTTTCAGAAAACAGGTGTCGCTGTACCGGATGGAGAACAGGAAAGAAGGTCCTTTTTTGGAATACCTGAACAAGGTATGTAAAAATTTAACGCATATGTAAAGATTTAGCAGGAAGTTATGCAAATATGTAGAGGATTCTACTACTTTTTTGAGCATGTCATATGGCCAGTTATATGCCAGTGCACCAGGCTTTACAGGGAGCCCTTGCCAAAAATGTGGAAAGGCAGAAACATTTTATTTTTGCTCATACTATCAAAATTTAGTGGAGTGAACCCTCCACGAAAGAGTCCTGGCAGCTTCCAGGCTCATACTCCAAGTTCTGCAATACTGCTGAACATATAGCTGATAAGAAACATCACAAGCCTTCCTGGTAATATCGCTTTTCTATGGAGATTCTGCTTTATGTACATTCACCATCTTACAACATCTGCATCTCGCTGTTACTATGCTGCTGAGTACCAGCTGTTCTGTGCTCGTGCCTTGTGTGCTCAGGTAAAAAGAGAGGGAATTTGCTTTTCAGGGAGAAAAGATGTACACTGTCTTTTCAGTCAGAGACTGGGCTATAAATCTGGTCACTAGTACAGGTGGTTTTGCCTCAATGTGAATGTTAGAAAGCTATAAAATGCTCATGCAATGAGTTGCACAAACAATGTAATATGGGAACTTTTCTTAATACAGGCATTCACTTATTCATAAATGTCACTGAAATGGGACAGCAGAAACAGTTGAATGATTTTTTTATGCAGCAATGTATTACAGCACCTTTTCTTCTTTTGCTTTATGTAGTTTATCCAAAAAATGTTTGAAGACTACTTTAGAAAGAGAAATGCAATGTTAGAAGATGAAATGAAGCCAAGGTGTGCCCTTGCTTACAGACCTAACTGACATTATGAAGCATACCAGGCACCTGTTGCCATGAGCTGTTTAATATTCATTTTGTTTATTTTATTTTTTAATACCAGAGGCAAAAGCGCAGCTTCATTTTATAATAAATCAGAAATTTTCTTCTCACAGTTTGAATGTGCATATTGCAAAGGATGACTTGCAGTGCTCTTCCCAACTCCCAGATCCTTTCATGGGCTACATTCATGGATAGGTGAATATTTCTTCCTCCTATGTCCGAAAAAGAGAATTTCATAAGAAATCTATCCTCCCTTTTAAGAAGTTGGTTCATGTTCCTACCTTTCAGTAGAGGAAGGAGATCTCCCCCCCCCTGGAAAATATCACTTGAGGGAATATTGTGTTCCCCACATCCTGCTAGATCCATTATCATTAGTTAGAGCAGGTAAGCAGATGTGCAGGTTGCATAAATGCAGGACAACATTTGTAAAGGAAAACACAGAATAGAATGTGCCATTCTTATTAATTTGCACGCATGCTAGACTTGTCTAAACACATTAGGTGTAATAGTCTCCCTTCCCAGAGATCTCTGAAGCATACTGTGGTAGACCATAAGGTCAGGAGAAGGGGTAATTGCCAAAGCAGCTGTCATTGAGCAAATGACTTAGCTGAAAAGTTGTACAAAGGCTTCCTGCTTTTTTCTAATAGCCCTCTACAAACTGTAGCACTTCTTAGCTCCATGTTAAAATTGCTGGTACCGGGTGAGCTACAAACATCGCTCAGATGTGATTCATTTTTTACATTGAGCAGTGGCTAAACATAAGGGCCAGCTCCTTGGATGTTGTATTTCTGTTCAATAAAACCATGATTATTTTGAATAGCTGGTGAGCTAACACTAGGCATCCCATAGCACAACAATGTAAAAGACCATTCTTTAAATCTCAGTGATGTTGGTTAAATCCAGAACAGCTATAATGCAGTTCTTGGGCTCAGTCTGACTTTGCACTTCTGTCAAAGAAATTAGAATTAGGCCAACTGTGGTGTTTAAAAAGGGAGCAAATTGGGGCAACCACAATCAGTTTAAACTGCAAGGCAGTTTGCAATCAAGCCTTAGGTCTAGAGAAAGAGCTCTTATATGCCTTTAAGTACTGATTTGAAAATGGAGGCGTCAATTTCAATTTCCAGAATGGAATGTCAAAAATATCTTAGAACTAGACAATAAGGGAATTATTTAGTCAGATGAGGCAGGGTTGACATTAGAAATTTAACCAGTGTCTTGAATCCCAGTTTTTCCACATTCAGAGCAACCTGTTCCTGGTGACAAAACTAAAGGATTCTGTAAACTTTCACTTTGGGTGTCCTTGGCACTGTTGCCCCTTGATCCACATCAGTCATTTGGACTAGATCTATTCCAACTGTTTTATAGGCCAAAATTTCAACGTGTCCTAAAGGTCTTGAAAAACTGGTGCAAAAGTGGAGCACTCTAGTCTACAGGGACATTGGAAAATGCCTGGGAATGAAAAGCCCTAAGATCAACGATCACAGCCTCCAGAGGGTAGGTCCAGTTCACCAAACCAGTGAGGAAAGGGATTGCTTAAAGAGTAATTTCTGCATGATCAGAAAGTCACCTCAACACAAAGCAGCAGCATTAGCTTAACTTTCAGAGACAAACTACTGCTATTGGTATGTGGTTAGATCATAAGCCCCACCCCTTGATTGTATGGAATAACTGCATTTGTTTCTAGTGTTTGGCTACAAGCCTTATTTGAAATCACTACCCGATAGAATAAATTCATACTGATATGTACTGTGTGTTAGGGTTTAAATGGTTTATAATCTGAAGTAGGATGCCTTCTGAAGTTCTGGCTTTGTAAAGCATGTGGGGAGGTAATGCTTCCTCACTGGAATTACCTGTCATTGAGTGAGTATAGAGAGGACTCCTCAAGGCCTTTGGTATATAATTATGTTCTGTCAGAACCTTTATGTTACTCTTTAGACTTCTACTTGAGAAAATCAGAGGATATGGAAAACATAGTTGGTGTGTGTGAATCTCAGTCAAAGGCTTTCAAATGCACACTGTTTGGGGGAAATAATGTCATGCAGAATTATGTGGCCGCTTTTTAACATGTCAATCCCATTGGTGTAGGAGTGGTGTCTTTTGCTTCCTTCAGCTGGCAACCAAAATTTCTGCGACCTATTTCATCAGTCATTTCAGTCTCTGGGAGCAGAAAAGAATCTTCATCATATTTAACGACAGCAGCTCCTCATGGTTTTGAGTCAAGATCAGATCAAGAGAAACCAACTGTTGCAAACCACGACTGGCTGGATAAGCCTTAGACCTGTAGAGAGTTGAGATGCTTACAAACTTCACAGACTAAAGGTATTCAGTAATTTAATATTCTGAGGAGTCATAGAATAATGTTTGAGTCTTTATTCTTTTAAGGAATTCCTCTCTTATTCACTCGTTTGTTACATTACCGACCTCACCAGCATAAACCATTATTTAGGCTGGTGTAAATAATTAAGATAATAGTCCTGAATTGATGTAATTCACTAGACAGGATTATTTTTTCAGTGAGATGCACTCAGCCTTGAAGGTTCACATGCTGTCAGCACCGTAGTTTAATTGGTACTTTTTTTTTTTTTCTTACACTCCTGCCCCTCTCTCATTCCTTTCTTTGCTTGCTGCTGGTTCCCTTTCTTTTGGAGGTCTACAGGGTGGCATAACTTCTGTGTGTTTTCTCACTGAAGACTAGCAAGACACAGATGATTCCTCACCATGAATCTCTTCATGGTTTTTTTTTGTTTGTTTCTCACCAAAAAACCACAGTTATCTATCTGGAGCACAGACTAGTTATTCATTGTCGGAAGACCTCTGTATCAGGAGTATCCCAGAATTTTTGGACATAGCACCTGTTTGATTTCACAAGTGCACAACTGAGAAAGGCTTATTTTTAGTCTGGCAACCTTCTGTTGTCCTAAAATCAGTAGGACTTCTGTTTTAAAACAGACATAATATACTACTATTTTATAGTTAGTTACTTCCATGCTTTTATCAAAAGTTTCACAATATTTGGTATTTTTCCTCAAGTCCCACTTCCTGGGGTAATGTGATTATGTGAGACTCTTGGCCATCATTTTAAAAAAAATAATTTCTTTTTCTTTTAGCTGAACAAAAAAGCATGAAAACGTGACCCAAGTGCATGCTAAAAGCTTGAAAGTCAAAGGCAAGTAAAAAGAACTCAAAGTTTATTATTTAGAAAACAAAGTTCTTTAAATGTGATATTCATGATTTTTGGAAGGACAAGACCAATTGTTTTTCARCCCCTGGGACAATCAGTTCTACATAGCTATAATTGGAGTCTTAGAGTGTATATATGTAGAAATAGATTTTAAATTAACAGAGAGTGTCCTTTCATGTTTGTCTGTTTTCTTGGCTTCCTGTATAAGAAATCAGTTATTTCCATTTGTTCAGGGAAATGATGCAATTCCTTTGCTCTTGTAAAGTTTAAACCATTGTAAGTAATGCTGAGCTTTTCCCACTACTAGCAATCTCTTTCTAAATGATGAGCTACTAAGCTGGCAGGCAATAAGTCAAAATTAGCAATTAAATTAAGATAAATTTTTTAATGTTTCTTTAATTTCATAGGGGAATAATTATGAGTATTCACTAAGATCCTCTTCTTGTATTCTTAGTTTATCTGCCCTTTCAAGGGTATCTGCCTTTGCCTTTTCAAGGCAGATAAACCCTGCCCACAGACTTTTTCCCACCTATGCATACCAAAGACAATTCATGAAAGTAGCATGAAAATAGCATTGTCCTGAGTCCTGTGGACTACTTTAGTAACAGATATTTTGGATTGAATCTGCAGGCAGTGTCTTCAAATAAATGCAGATATCAGAGTGAGATAGCTAGAGCTACAGTAAATTCAGGATGCAATAATTCATTTAAAAAAAAAAAAGAAAAAACAAAAAAACAACTCATCTTAATTCCTTTTTAAAGTGCCAAAACATCAGTTCAAATTATTTGTGGTTAAAGTTGTTCTCTTTATTTCAGTAATATATGAAAGTAGCCAAATATTCAGTTTCATAAGCATGTCAAAGTGCCAACTTCACTGCTAACTTAAACCATCACGGCCATCTGCAATAAAAATCATTCTCACTTTGGTTTCCAGAACCATTGTTAAGCTCGTAGACTAAACATTTAACCGTTGCAAGCAGTCAGCAGCTTTATTACTTCTCCTGGCCTTGCAGAGGCATCCTGGATTCAATTTGTCTAAGCACATCAAAGTATTCTAATTTTGAAGTACCCCAAGCATTTTGGAAARTTTAAAGGCTATTTGTCTTCTGAAATGTTTGAATGTAAACTAAAATGAAAATTGTTTTGATGATTTTTTTCCGTTTTAAATGACTGTCACATTTCTGTTCTGAAAAAGCCCCTGAAGCTCAAATGTACGGTTTCCCCTGCCTATTTTCCCCCAAGTAATTGTAAGCAAGCCGGTTTCAAGTTATGTGGTCAGCTTGGCTTCCTTCATTCTGAAATTCCTCTGCTCCTGTAGAGTTCAATGAATTAAACACTTACTAATGCCATCAATTTGTCTCAACTTCTCTCTAAGCTTTTTGCAAATAAATACATGGTCAATTGATCCATCAGGCTAAGATAACACATAGGTAGTTCCAGACTAAAAATGACATGAATGTCTGAACTGGTTAAACAGCATTCAGCAAGCACAAAACTAGATGAAATAGGGGTATATCTGGCCTGCCAAACCAGTCACATAATAATTTTGTTTGAAAATACATTAATTACTTTGAAATATTTGAAAAATTGTGCAAGTAAATATTTTAAAATATGGCAGTAATTCACTAACACTTTTAGTTGTTTTTTAAGCTTTGAAACTTCTGTGAGGTACATATATATGCATAATCAAAGTTTATTTTGGTCATTACGTGTAGTAAGTCAACACCTGGACAGGCTTCCTGATAGCACTTTAGTCCATTCAAAACTCCTCTGAAGTCATAAAACTCTCATGATACAGACATATGTTTTTGCAGCCAGGTGCATGATCTGGATATTATAAATATGTATGCATTCAACCTTACTTATAAATCATAAGCTGGAAAGGCCTTGTGAGGTCARCTTAGTCCATTCCCCATGCCCAGGACAGAATCAATTGTGCCCATGTCACTCCTACCAGATGTTTGTCAAAACTGTCCTGAAAGAGACATTGGCAGCATCAGAAGGTCACCAGCCTGSCTGTCCCAGTGAGTCCCTCTCACTAACATTTGCAATTTTTTCTCCTGATGTGAATTCTCCTAAAATGTAAGTCCTGTTATTTTTAGTTTTATTCATTAACAACATACATAACAAGTTATAAACTTCCCTTTTCCAATACCTTTCTGTGTACTTGAAGACTGTTCTTACATTTTCTGTCGTCTCTTCCTTTTTTATTGCCAATCCCCTACTTGTCCAGTCATTATTTGCAGATCATGTTTTACCGTACTTTGTTCAAACTCACTGTTCTCCTCTGGACCTCTTTCCTTAGACTTTCTCCACCAGGTCTGTCTCTCTTTTGAATATAGCACCCAGAGCTGAGGCTCAAGGGGAAGGGCACAAGGATACGTCTGCAGATTGCACAAACTGAATTCTCCTTGRCTTTTCTCTTTGGCTTATAAGGGATGCCTCAGCAGTATGGATAACATATTGCAGCCTACTGTCATTTAAACACATGGAAATATCTAAATATATCAGTCCTAATTAGAGATGAAGAACCTGATTCATTAGAAAATCCACCCTGCTTCAGCAATCAGAACGGCCACAGAAGCCTTATAAACTTCTGTTTTGTGTGCCTTAGAATGAAAAGTTCTATAATCACAAAATCCCATTTGTGTGTTTTTTTTTTTTAAAGAAGAAAAGGACAGGCTATTTAAAATTGTTGTGCTATATCCCCTTCCAGMCTGGTAACCTGTATGTCTGCATGCCGTTTCAGCCCCACAACATTAGTTACCACGAAATTACAGACTTGTGAGAAGAAAAATGTAGCAGAATAAGTTAAAGGATGTTTAAATATAATCCTTATTTTATAACTTGGGCACTATATTCCCATTTTAAAACTGCCAATGAACCACTGGGAATTTTCTTTTTCTTGCTGATCCTCTTTAAGACCTCTATGAATAGCAGAGAAAACAACTCCACTGTAATAAAAACAGGGTTTTGTTTTCCTTTTTTAAAATTGAGGCATTGGGTAAAATAAAGGTCATTGCAACAACCTTTGAAAGAACAGAAAGAGTAATTTTCCCCCTTTTGCTTTTTTACTGGTTTTCAATGCAAYGTGAAAAATCATTTTTAAGTTTGCCCATCTGTTTTACATAAAACCTCAGCTGACCTTACACAAAGTGAAACAAATGCACAAAAAGCTTTGCTGTTGGGTTCTTGCCAGTAAGACAGAGCAAAAAGAAAAGAATATGTAAAGTTAGATCCTGCTCTGGTGCAAATTAGCCTAGCTCCAGTAGGGACTTATGTTGATTTATACTAGCAGAGGCAGAGGCTTGTATTTCCTATRAAAGCCAGACTTCTTAGACCCAGTCCTGCTACCATTGAAATCACCTGAAGTTTTGCATTGTTTTTTGTGGAAAAAGGACACTCACTGAAGGAGCCACGTTTGCTACAGATAAGCAGTASGCACCCATATATGCAGCATGCGTTATTCAGCAAATTGAGGAGAAAGGTGGCAGYGTAAGTAACCGAGACTTGCGGACTTGCAGGTGTGAAGTTGTACCCTTGAAGGCTTGAGTTGTACCCTGACTTTGTACTACTTGTGTACCAGGGTGAGTTCAAGCGCTGTCTAACCAAGCCTCGGAGATGGTTTGACATCAGACTTGGAGCAAAGAGATTCTCAGCACACAGAGGTGAGGCTCATGTCCTGCTGCTTTTCTCCTGTTAGCCTCACTTCTCTCATGCATTGCTATCACATGGACCGAAAGTGAATCCTGAGGAAARGAGGTTCTGCCATGTATGGAATTACGTGAGGCATGCGGAAGCAGAGCACACCAGGAGAAAAATATCATCTTTAAATCCTCACACATCTTACCCTGCACYTCAATAAAACTTCCGTTATTGTGTCTGAGGGGTGAACTATGCCCATTTTACCAACACTCCAATCTAATATGATTAATGAGTATAAAGTAAGGTTCAAGCTTTTAATTAAAAAGGCAATCATAAGTTACTGAACAGCGAAGGTCTAGCTCAGTTTCTCAGAAGTAGGTTATTTAATAGAATGAGATGACCCAAAGAGGCAGTGGGCCAAAAATCTCTCCTAACTTACATTTTGTAGRCAGGTATTGAGTTTTGATTTATGACAGAGAGCAGAAATGGATGTATATAGAAATGAGCACGTGTATATGTGTATTACAGTGTGCATATATGGTGATGCCTACATKTAGAGATTGCCTAAACTTTCCATTAATAGCCAAAGTTTTTCCAGTTGCTTGTTAATTTGCCATACTTCTCACAATGAAAATTATTCTTTGCAGGATATCTGCCACACTTTCACAATTTTGTGTGCAAAAAAACCCCTAAGAAATGTTATTTTTACATGGTCAAAAAAAGACTTTAGGAAAGACTCTCTACAGACTGCAGACTTCCAAGTGAGTTTCAACATTTGGATTGAAAGTGGTTGCTGTGTACTTATCAGAGATCTGTTTCTTCTCTCCTTCTTATTGAAAATAGTCCAAATTTGACCRTGTCATGGATTTCCATTCACCCATGTCCAATAAAGACTTGACAGAGGTTGACATACTCTGTAATTTTATCACTTTATGTTTCAATTAACTTAAAATGAAATTTACAGTATAGCTTATTCCATAAGTTTTTCTCTGGCGTCTGAACAGAGGAAAATGTCTATCTTTGCAATGATAGAATAAGATGGAATATTTGCAATGAATGGCCAGTTCTTTTTTGGAAGAAAAAAAAATATCTGACTTTAATCATCTACATTCTTAAACACAATTAATATACCTCGAGGCATATGAATACAATACAGGTAAGAATTGTTGTACCTGTATCAATAGTAGATCAAATACAGTGTCTTGTTGACTAAGGATGGCAAGAAAGGTGAAAGAAAGTTGAGCAAAACACCCAAACAATAATTGTAGAGTAATCGGATCCCTGGAGAAGCACAATTTTGGGGGTAATTAATAGTTCCCTTCTCTGTGAACCTGGAGGTTTTATAATCTTATCCATTTCTATTCTAYCTAAAATAACTATATTCATCATTAAAAGGGAAAACAACTGACATCTAATGCCTTCCACTTAGTTTATTTAGAAAGATAGGATCTGTCTGTAAATGAGTCTCAAAACTGAGTGGAATGATTTGCTTTCTTTTTCTTTTGTGCTATTATAGTGCTATTTAAAGTGGAGCAAAGTCACTAATTTCCATATTCAAAACATTGAAGCAATCAGAAAACAGTGGGCTGGAGGAGGGGAGAATTCATGGCAAAAGTAAGAGTCGATGGACGGTTTTTCATATATAACACACTTTTCCRGAGAGGTTTCTGTCACGAAAAATAATTATTCATCTAGAAAAAAGTCACATATGGTAGAAGCAATGAATTATAAGGAGGGATAAAATGCAAAGGGTTTCTGTCACCTAGCAGACTGTGGGAGCTTTATCTGACCATTTCATGTTTGCTCACTTAGTTCAGCAAAAGTTTTTTGGTTCTCTTAGCAAAAGGAATAWATATTTGAGACAAGAAATGGTCTATAGAACCATAGAACGGTCAGCCTGTCTTTCTAATCTGCCTAAGGCTGCTGATGGTAACCTAGGGAGCGGGGGCTTCTTCAGACACATTTAATGCCATGTGTCAGCAGGCTTCCAAAGGTATTATACCTTCTTTCCCAAATTAGAGGACAAGCTTATAACAGCTACCTGTAACAGTATTTACTGGGCTGGCAACAGCGAATTGATCAGCCAGGAGATGCTGTTTCCCAAAAAGACAGGCTGTTACGGAGTAGCTGATGTTAGCTGCCGCCCCACTGTGGGGCAAGGATTGTTGTCTCCTGCTAAATTTGTACCCTAATGTGAGCTGGGACTTATAGTTTCATACAGCTTTTTTAGTGAGCTGGTGCAGCGCTGACCAGATGATACCCTAGGAAAGGGTTCCTGCTGCTGGGCCGTTCTGGCAGGCGGCCGAGCCCTGCTCCTCTGGGCGTCTGAAGTCTTTCGGAGTGGCACTTGCAGCTCTGCTTCAGCAGCTTGTCCTAGATTTTCCTGTTGTGCTCCAGAGGGGTTGTGCAAGAGGAGACAAAAATCATAAAAAGCTAGCACTAAAAAGCTAGCGCWGCTCTCTAACAGCCTTTAAGTATTTGATAGTATTTATCTTGAGCCATTCTTTTCTCTCTGTTKTTTTTTYTTTTTTTCTTCCCCAGAAAAATAATAAATAACCAAAGCGATAAATTGTATTCCTAAATTATTACACAGGAACTCCAGGTATATTAAAGGCTTGGTTATGGCACTTCAGAAAATACCATTTGGAGGATGTTTGTTCCCTTCCTGGCCCAATTCAGCTCTCTGCAAGGGGCATTTGACTGACCTTTTTGAAACGCATTCTGGGGTYTGAGGTTTTTTTGGTGGAAAAAGGGAAAGATTTAAGCAAATAAATTATCCCATTGTAGTTAACTTAAATGATGTGCAAGCCACTCCATCCCTGCAATGATAACAGGGAAACACCATATCCAAAGAAAATTTACTGAACTCCTGCTGTGTCTCTCATCACCTCTGCACTGTTTCTTCTTTGCTCCCAACTTACTAGTGGGCTACAAGAACAACGTATTGCTGTTTCACAGCCAATCTCAGTTTATTCAGCTGTGGTAGGTAAAGTTCTTCCTTTTTCCTACTCCTTCCTTACCAACCAGCTCGGGGAAACAGCAGAGCACCCTTTGTTTGATACACCTTTAGCAGGCTACCTCCAGGCTGTGTCAGTAGCATTCATGGTCAAGTCACCCTGAGTGAGTCCTCTTTCAAAGTCTTTGGGCTATGTTGTATCATCTGTTTTCTTATTGCTGTCCTAGTTCTTCCAAWCAATCTGCTTTGCTAAATCAACTGAATTCTCCTATAAATATATGAGTGATCAAATTCTTAAGGAAGGATTGTTCCAAGTGGGAAGATCTTGTAGCAGATATCAAAATAAAGACACATTTCACACAAATGGTGAACACTGCACTAAATCAGACTGTTATGCACGCATTCTGTCACTGAATGGAAACATTATGTAGCGACAAATATTCCCTGTCAGTTCTCAGGTAAAGGTAATTCACAAATCCACTCATTGGCTGAATGTGAGAAAAGTCTTTAAGGGTCATTTGCACATAGAAAAAAGCAATTAATGGCAACAGAGTTTTCCTGTTATTTTTGTTCATCTTTATGATGGAGAGCTGCGAATTCTCACTGAGTAACTTTGTTCACAACTGCAGGAATTATTGCTTTCATATACTAGAAAATAACACTGAGGTAGAACTTAACCTTGAAGAAATACACATAAAAGAGTCTCTTGACAGGGCCAACATACAGAGGATGGGAGGACTGGACTTGGCCATAGCATTTCTGCATGKTCATTGACAAATTCTGGTCCTTCCAGTACATTTGTGGCCACTTAGGGCTGGGATCCTGAATCTTTTAGAATACCTCATCTCTAGTCAGTGCCGTTCTCCCTTCCTCTGGAATGAAAGTGTTAATGGTCCCTCTCTCTCATCTTTAATCTTTCTTTTTGCCTATTGGCACTGTGAGATCTTCAGGGAAGATCCTGTTTTATACTTGGTGTTTGAAGAGCTCGCAGCCCCAGACAGCCCTGATCTTAGCTATAAAATTTAGGTCTACTGGAATACAGACAGTAAAGAGCTGACTGCCGAAGTATGCAGATGAGTTGAATCCCTGTGGTCTCTACAGGTGTCCTTATGAGGCAGCTGAATCCGACTAAAGATAAAATAACAGAAAAATCCGAAAGCTAGTGTAAATGAAAGAGATTTCTATTTGCTTTGCTAAGATTTGCTTAAATTGTAAGTTGCAGTGCTTTGAAAGCACACTGAGATGGAGCAAGGTGCTATTTTAAAGTGCTGTAGGGCATTCTTCCAATCACTTGAGGAGAAAGCACTACATATTCTAAAAAAAATTGTATCCATTCTTGTAATGCAGGTTCATTAGGCATCAGATTGATTTATTGTATTGTTTCCTTTATAAATTATTTTCATTATGTTTTATCACAGTACATGACTACTGCCCTAAGGGGATATGCAGGAATGAACTGAATGGCAAGCGTAATAGACTGCTTTAATTAAAATAGTGTAATGCATATTTCAGCGCTATTAACAAAAACAAAATTGATTTTGTTTTCTGAGGAATTGAATATATTAAAACCCAGGTGCTGTGCTTCTATTGTTTAACCCTCTGAGTTCAGATTCATTTGATGTTTTGAGCAGTAAATTCATTTGCTAGCAAGAATTTCAGAAGGGGAATTTTCTTCTCCGCCAGTGACATTTCCTTCTTTCTTTCTTTCCCCCCATCTAGTCCCCTAATGCTTGTGCATACTATTACTGAGGAACAGGAAAGCACAAACATGAATTTCAATAGTGAAAACCTTGATCCTTTCCAGTGTATTCGAGTGAGCTCTGGACAGTGAGGACACAGATCCATGATAAAGAAAAGCCCATTATTTCTCTGCACTTTTTAACCTGATGTTCTATGGAGACAGCAGTAGTCTGCCACCATAATTCCATTAGTTAATGAACACTTCAGGAATTTGTCCATCATAAGAAAGACTTTAACATTACAGTCAATCAATGACACCTACTCTTCTAAGTGGCTTCCTTTTCTCCTTTTTCTCTTGATTTATATCAGCTATGAGTCTTTTTTATTTCCTTTACCCTCCAGATACCGAAAGTTTACCTTTTATCAAGAAGATGCATTATGATAGTGACATGACAGACACTGGCAAAATCAGGTTAATGATTTCTGAACAGAGCAGTCAATTGAAAGCAACCAACCAACCTAGAAAATGAACAGTGTCAGGGAACTGGGCTACATGACCCATCTGTAYGTGAAAACATCCATTTTACCTAATGGTTGTCATCTACCATACCCTAAATACCAGAGCCTCCTTCACTTTCATCAGTGGAGTTTTCACTGGAAACTACTACTTYGCGAAGAATACTGTAAAGAGTCGGGTGTTTCTGGTTCAGCTATTAGGTTAGGACGGCATGTTGTATTTCAAGTAAATGGGTTCCTAAATAGCCAGGTCCTGAGTCTYTCTGACTTTCACCCTTACTCTCTATTTCAAGGAAAAGCACTCCCACCCTCGGGGGTCTTGCTGGTACAGTCACTACAGATAGCTGCAGCTGGGAAAAGGAAAAGAGGAACATTAACATAGACGCATCTTTTCTAGTCTCCACAAAGCCAATTGCAAAAGGGTCATGGGAAGTGGACAATGGTGGCAGGACTGAGACATCATTACATTCCTCTGGGAGGATCCCTGAGGAATAGTTGCTGTTTGTTGCAAGCCAAGGTATTGAGATTCAAAACTGAGAAGAAAGATTCTCCTCTGCAGCTCTTATCAGATCTGAGGCGTGTATTGTTTATAGCAGAGATGCAGTGAATATGGAAGATCTTATTTCCTATTTTATGGGGTGAAAGATTGTGGTTTTCCAATAGTAAAATTCCCATTGACAGCAACAGGAGGTAGTTCACCATTTTATAAAGCCTGCCCTATTTCCCAGGCATATGTGACTTGCTAAAAGGGAATGGTATTGTTAAATTAAGAAATAGCAACTGTAATTTTAGTTGTTTCTTTTTAAAGAAAAAAAACGCCAAAACACTCCAACCATACTGAAGCAGCATGAACTATGTTAATGTGCGTCTGGGATACATATAATTTAGGAATAAATCAGATGGCTGAACTGAAAAAAAAGTCAGAAATTCAAAATAAGGAAAAGCCAGACTGCACAAACAGTTACTGCTGATCCATGCAGTTAATCTGGGGGTACTCAGACAACACTGATCATCGTAGTGGTCTGAAGACAATTCTCTGTAAATCCTATAGTCCTTAAAATAAAATATGGGTCTCTTCTTTTCCCTATCAAAGATTTTCTGTTCAAACTCATTTACTCAACAAGAACCTTTTAAAAATGATTGTCCTGCTTTTATAACAGAAGAGTAGGCCATAATTAAACTGGTGAGTCATCAGTCCACTGGGTTTCATAGGAAATCCCTTATTACTTTGAAGCACCTGCTGTAGCTCTTCGACTCATTTCCCATAGAAGAGTTGCAGATACAGATTGATTCCAAATAGTTCCCATAAAAGAATAGACCAGTGAACTGGTTTTACATAAATTTCAGTCTTTATAGTTTTTATTCCTATGCAATTAATGAGATCTGGCTAAATCCCCAGTTACGTCTGGGTTGTGATTTATAAAGCATAAGTCTAGATTCAGACATCTCAAAAATTATTTCCCACATTTTAATGTTATTAGCTCACTTCTTACAGTGCATCTCTCCATGTTTCTTCTTCTTGGACCTGGTCGCCTTTAATCAGTTACAAGATGTGTTTAATTATTAACAGGAATATGCTGAACTGTACTAGAAAGTAAATACTACAACATGACAAAATGACATGTATGTGGCTGGTTGTCTATTTGGATAAATGGTTATTAACTATTTAACTTTTCAATATTGAATTTAATCAATACATTAAAACAATCTAAACCATAACATTCTAATATCAACATATGATCGACTGTAGATATCAGCATTAKATAGACAAAAATTATTGCTTGCTTATTTGCTGTATAAAATTTTCAGAGAAGAGATTTGTAGGAGCCAAGAGAAATCACAGCAATTAATTTAAATTTAGTGAATAGTTTACATGAGAAAAAAATAGAGAAGGTATTCCGAAATATGCCCAAATATTACAAATATATCAGCAGTTTTAAAAACTATTTTTAAGTGCTGCTCTAAATAAGYTATGGTGATTAAATAATCCTAAAAAAGATGTGATAATTTAAGTAGATTAAAAATGTTTCAGAATAGTGAAAATGATATTTTCACAGATWAGGATATCATAGAGCCAGGATGAAGACAGTTTAGCTTTGGCAGAAGAAACAGGTCTTCATTATTTATGACCAAACACAGTGTGTACCCTCATTTAGATTGTAGTATTTGTGTTCAATACAAATACTCTGTAATAAAAGTATAAGGCTTAGAAAATACGTGTTCTTACTGTGCAAAAAAGATGCAAGTAAAAAAGGAATCAAAAGAGTTGCATGAAGAGAGGTAAGTTTAGAATGAATAAAAATCTAAACAGTGAGTAACTGCCAGGGATAATGCACTACTTTTACAAAATGCGGGGTTAAAGACAGTTTTTATTTAGAGCTTAACATTTCACTGAAGTTTGGAAGTAAAATAGAGGGGCTTTTTTTAAGGAATAACRTAAAATAGTTTCACTCAAAGATGTGTCTGGGAGATAGACTTTTGCACTTTTTTTAAGCGACCCATGTTTGAGAAGCACAGAAGATAATTCAGCTTGTTCAGAAACACACTCAAACCTTTCTGGGTCAAATCTTCACCTTCGTCAGGGAACATTCCCATTGAAGTCAACCTTTAACGCTTTCTCTTCTCAGCTATCCAGCTCTGGTGTATTCTATGAGAAAAAAAGTCCTCAGATGTCTGTCTGCAGTGTGTTCTATGAACAATTGCTACAAGGAATAAAAATGGAAGCAAATATACTGAGCATCCCAGGTTGCTTTAGCAGGCTCACAGCTTCTATCACCACTGAAAAGGAATTAGAATTTGCTCAGAAGCAGCAGCCAGCCTTTAATGTTTTGCTTGACCAGAAGTAAGTCATATAACAAAACTGTATATTTACCTTAGATTTTTTGATTTGAAATATTACACTCTTGTCATTTACCTTTATTTTTTGCATTTTTTAGGTGCCARTCTTGAAAAACTTTGTCCGTTTGCAAAGTTCATGTAGGAATAATCCTGCTAGTCACACAGTCACAAAGGAAGAATGTGGACAGTGGCCAATAGGCAATATATACTGTGAGGTACGTGTTCGAATCATTGTAGTCTCCTTAGACAGTAAAGTCTTCAAGATTCAGATAATTCTTTTTTAAAAAACTTGTATCTGCACAGGTTGTTCAGTTCCCAGCACAATGGGTACCACTCCTTTGGGAATCATTAACTGTTATCACAATACATTACATTTTCATTACAAAGACRTGTAATCAAGGATTAATAATGTGATCATTAAAGTTTCTCCTACTAGATGAGACATATTTTCTACTCTTCTGTGCCATTACTGAATCTTGGCCTACCTTTCTGTCAGCCAGCCTTGCTTCTCTCAAGTCAAAATGAAATGGCAAACAGAAAGTATCTGCTGCTCTCAGACAAGCTACTAATGTAACTTAATTTTCCATAAATAGCWTCTGCATCATCTAAGTTCAGCTATTTCTGTCTGCTAATAAGTTGCGCATACTGACTTGTTCATATATAGCTTCTCTGATGTAAAATCCACTCCAGCTAAATATGATTTTGGAAGTTGAGGTTTATGCAGTAGTTCTGGCTCTGAACCAGAGCTGGAACTGGACAGCTGGAACAAGAACTGATCTTGCAATATATTCAGAGATAACTTCTGTGAAAACCTATATGATTTTTCTGTATCAAATGCACACAAAACTGAAAAATAATCACAATAAACCATCTTTCAGACAACTGAATGAAAAATACTGATTTTTTTATTAGCCTTAGTCAGTCAGTCAAGGATGAAAATTCTTCCCTTCCCCCTCTAKTTTTTTAAGGAGAGTGAATTCCAACCTTGTCAATACCATTATGGATCAGATCCTCATGAAATTAGAGCATTAAAATAAATTTGCCCGATATTTTGCTAATCCAATAAACCTCTGGTCCTTAGTGTAGTGGTACTTATGAAGGAAATTAGGGCACAGCTGGATCGTAAGTCCTTGTATTACGTTTTACCAATAAGACCATTTTCAAATCTTAGGCTATGAGTCTAGAAAAGRCTTGGAGGGTTTATCCAGTTCATTTGTAGGCTAAAGTCAGGATCAACTCTATGAATGTCTGACATTCTCATTATTTCTGACACATTTGCCTAACCTGTTCTTAARGTGGTGGTGGTTCCACAATCTTTTTAGTGTAGTTGAATATCTATTAGCCTTTCAGATGAAATATTTTCCCAGGCTAGGCTGCATCTTGTATATTGAAGTGTTCACTATTATTTTTTATCCCATTCCCAGTACAGAGAATAACATATATTATCTTCTCCACTGAAGCAAACTGCTGTGTATGTATGTGAACTGTTATGACTGTCCCTTCTTTTAGACAAGCCCAATTCTTTCACTCTTCCATCTGTTCATACTTTTTTACTTTGTTTTGAATTCTCTCTACTCGCTTCATATTTCCTTTTAATATTCCCACGAGATATCTTGTGCTCCCTGTCAAGAAATCAGAATCAGTCCAGAGTTTTTATCACAACACCTTTGCAACCGTCTATTTCATGTCTGGAAATATTTAAAAACAAAAGATGCAAAGCTGAATGAAGAGCAAAASTAGTAAGAAATAAAATCCTTCATTCCTTTCTTCCTCAAACAATTCAAGGTACATTACTTATCAGTTGGGGTGAAAAATCATTCTGATTATCTCTTAATCTCTTTTTCCCTGGTTTTATATTTTTCATCATTCTTGTGAGACTCTTACCCCTATTTCAGGCTTTTTATCAAATAAAAAGGCCTGCAGCAGTATAAAACAGTCCTAAATGTCCAAATGAAACCAGCAAACAAAAGCATTTTGGAGAAACTAAATGGGAGACAGCCATGTGACACAGGTCTCCTGGTAGTCACATCAGGAAATGTGAGATTCGGGCTACTTTCTGAATGGTCTGAATGGTGGTGTGACAAATACTCCCCCAACAACCAGAAGCAGTCAGGGAAGAAAGGATGTGTAAATCTGTCCACTCTTCATTATCCTGACTATTAGTTCTCTCATTGCTTTTAAGAAAAACAGTCCAACATTTCAGCTAGGATATTCTAATATGTAGACAAAAAATGAAATTACTCAGCTTCAGGAATATGAACCATAAGGCTGATTCCTCATCCAGTCTAGAAATTCATATGGAAATACATCATTAATTTAACTAATATTTAGTTGATTAAATTAAATTCTTAATAGTATAAGGTACAGAAAGTATGATTTATTTGTTCATACATTTAGAATAATGCTATCTGGTTTATCTGATTGTGTTCTCAAAAACCAATTTGCACTGTCCTTAATTAAAAAAGTAAAGAAAACTAGTTGCTCTAACATAATTTCTAAAAGCAGCTTTTTTTTTTTTTTTTTTGCATATATTTTTAGGGTTTTTTTTTTTGGTTGGTTTTTGGGTTTGGGGCTTTTTTTAGTTTTTGTACAATGTTTCTATTTCTTGGAGCGTGGTGGAACAAGTAACTATTCCACAACTGAAGAAAAAGCAGGAGGTATTTAAAAATGGAAAGGTATGTCTTAGCAATGTATTATCTAGAGGTTTAGAAAATGGATTCAATTTAAATGAAATGACAGAAAGCAAATCTGTCAACATATCTGCGCTCTAGTGCTTCTCTGAGTCATGAAACTCCCAAGCTATAAAGAAAAGTTACAAATGAGACACAGAGAAAAAAGCCCAAACAATTCTTTAAAGACGCAAATTCAAATTTTACTTCTTAATAAAATATGATTCATTGCAGGCAAATTACTACCCATCATAATAAATCATGATTATCTGTATTGTGGCCAATCATAGGGAAGTAGCACAGGGAGAGAGTTGTGCTTCATATTACACCCACTCCTTCTGTATTTAATGTCCAAATATATGAAAACAATTACACACTAATAACTTATAAAATATTAAATTGAACCCAATAACACATAATCCAAGATAAGACACCAGACATGTGAAGGAATTTGATGAACTGGTAAGTACCTCTAGCTACAGCTAATGCCCATTTATCTGTGAGCCTAACATGACGTGACACGATTCCTAAGAGCRCTTGCTTTGTTATATCAGTTTTCTCAGCTTGACCTTCAGCAGATTAACGTGGCATCACTCTAAAAAAAGCTGAAGGAATGTAAAGAGAGGTTGTATGTCTGCATTAGAGAAAAATAATATATTGTACATGGATTAAAAGCAATAGATTGTCCTCAAGTGTATATTACATGATATTTTATCACTTCTTGCAGGGCTGGAACATTCACAGATTTTAATCYTTTTGCTTTGGACCATATYATTACAAAGAATATGCATTTCACCTGAGATTAACCAGTTTGTGCTAATTCACCTTCAATAATCGGCAAGTTAGACAGAAGTCATTAGAAAACAAACGTCCCAGTCTTAGATCATCTCACCCACATTCAAAACCAGAACCCTCTTAGAATGGAGAAAAGCACAGCTGAAATTACTTTCCTGAATCGTGATGTTCCTTCTGGTTTCAGTTGCAAGTTGTTTTGTACAAGTAAACACAGTCTTTTGTTCCCACCTTACCCACTTTCTGTGACTTCCAGCTGTAAATTTGTCTCATATTTATGTACCAGATTCTTATAAATGTATATATATCATGTAAAATACAGTCTTCATAGGACAGGCATTAAACCAAAAAGAGTMTCTTTTCAAATTTATTTCCCTTCACTGATGTTGTATACTGACTGCTTTACTACAGAATATTCCCTAGCATTCATTTTGTCTCTTGTAAATTCGTTTTGAGTACATACAGGTGCTTCACATGTATAGGATTGTAATGGRATTTATAAAAAAAAAGTACTCCCTATCAGAGGCAGGACAGTAAAACTCAAACTATCTGAAAAGCCYGTGTCTCTAGGGAAAAGTATTAACAGACCAACATGGACAGATGGTCTRGTAAGGACAGATTCCTTACCCTCTTTGCAAAATGTGTTGCTTCGATTAGATGTGTAACCCTACCATAAAAAAACTTGGCCTATACCCTTGCCCTATACCCTATCAGTATGCGTAATACCCTGTTCTTTAGTTAGAGAAGCATTAGAGAAACACATGTGAAGCATATGTGTTTTGTCACAAGGCAATAAACTGAGATATTTTCAAAAATTAGTGCAGAGGACCTACGTCTTGAACCAGCCATGATTGCTATATAAAAGTGATCATGTATGTTCTGATCTTGAAAACTTCTAGGTATCCACAACTGATTTCACTACAGTACAGCTGTAATTCCTCTAAAGGCTTTTACTTAATGAATTAGAATGTAGTTCTCACTTAAAAGTGTTTCAACATCATCTTTATGTTTGGTTTGCTGTTCCAAATCCTGGGTACTCTAGGCTAAATTTGGCACTTTGTTACTGAAAGTAAAATTTTTCCAAAGTGTACTGTGGATGAAGACATAACGAATGCTGCTGATTTTATTCATGTATGCTTACAATTTTTTAAATAAATCCTTTAATTCAAAGAATAAAATTAATAAATAAATATAAGATTACTGAATAAAACAAAAGAAAAAAAGCAATAAAAACCACTGCTTTTTTGCCTAGGGCTGGCCAGGATATTCTTTCTGAAAAATATAAAAAGTCATATGCAAAAAAATCACTGCCTAAATTCTGAATCTTCTTCAGGAGCACAAGGCTCCTCTAAAGTGGAGAGAGTGGTACCTCCAGAAAGCTGCTCATCTTGCTGAAGATGAGTATCTCACTCTACCGATTATAGAGACACCCTGACAAATGTACATGCCTGATGAATGTTTTTCAATTAAGGGTTTGTCTTAGTGGTCTAACATAGACATCTAAGCCRTTTGGGATGCTGCAGGGCACTCCATCTGCCCCGCTACTGCTGATCCAGATGCCTAGATTTCCTGTATGCCCTGTGTTGTACGTGCCAGCCCCTTGCAGATGTCCTTGATACCCTAACATATCTCAAATGGCATTGGATACCTGTGTTTAGGGAAATGATTCAAAGGCTAGTTATCTAAAGTTAGCTGAGGTTAATTTTTGTTTTGGAGATCATGTTTAGAAAATTTCCCCCTTAATGTGTGGAGCTGACATAAACAATTTGGTTTCATTTTCACACATCCTTAACCTGTAACTCTGCTTAGGCTAAATTGCCAACTCTGCTATCATTACACGCAGGGACAGACTCTGTCTGTCTGTGTCTTGCCTCACCCATGTGCAGTGGAGACAACATAACTACCTTCCTCTTTCTTTCGTTTTGTGTTGCGTGTTTTGATACTAAGCTCTTTGGAGCGAGGATTGTCTTTAAGTTTCCACATGGTGCTTACTAGATGAAGGTCCAAATCTGGCTTAAAATAATGGGTGTAATATTGTTACACCTATTAATATAAACCTAGAAAAAATGTATTAAAGTAACTTGAACAGAATACAGACTTTTGTTTTTTTCTAGGCCAGCCAGACTTTATTCCACGTCTTCATTATATTTCCATCAGGTTGATGAATATAAATATTTTATTTACTTCCCAAATTATTAGCCTTCTACTCCACATAGTTTTATAGAACCAGTCAGTTGGTGGTTTTGGCAGCCTAGTTCTAATTATCCTGGCTTAATCACAGGAAAATATTTACAGGAAAATTGTGTTTAAATACTGCCTATCCTACTATTGTCTGGATGGGAAGAAAATCATGTTCTTTCTCTTGCTAAGTATATAACACATCTTTAATAATAGTCTGCTCCACAATTTTTGTTAAGAATACGAACACAGATAAAAAGGCTGATGGGTACCTAACTATTTAAGTTTAAAGTTAAGCAAAACTGACATCTTTGTGCCATAGGAAAGTATAAACTTTTTAGCATGCGTATTTTAAGCTAGGACATATAGTTGAAATTTGAAAATATTCCATGGAACAAACAAAAGAAAAATTAGAACACTTTTCATTTGAAATAAGATAGGAAAAATGTAGGTATCTTCACATTAGCCTGAAATGGTTGATATCACACACACACACAATCCTATAATTTCAGTTCAATATTTAAATACGTTTTCTATTTTCTCTCACACAGCTTCCTGGAATTTAAGGTCAAGCCCTGATATCTCTTTTTGTTTTGTTTTGTGTGGTTTTTTTTTTTTTTTTTTTTTTTTTTTTAGTCAGGTGAATATGG